>VXAL01004076.1:72119-96603 GCA_013399475.1 Chauna torquata | reverse complement strand
AACCTCAGCCATTCTGTGAAAAGATGCGTAACCAAAGGAGGTTTTACTATCTATTTTTTTCTTTTGCATTCTCAGGCTTCCTCAGAATCAGAAAATGACATCTTTCCCACCAGAGCCCTCCCAGCAAGATGAAGACAATCTTTTCTTCACAGCTCACTATTTTACTTAGGACCTACTGTAGACATAAGCAATCTTACATAAGAAAGATCAGAGTAGGGAAAACAAGTACAATATGCTGGAGAAACAGGTAAAAAAAAGACATGTACACATGTCCATGGATCCTTAATCCACCCTTTGTTTAGAAAATAATTTTGTCTTGCATCTAACTGAGTTGGCAATTAGAACGTTCATGAGCTGATGTCTATGAACTCTCAGAGACAGCTGAGTTTGCCAATAATGTAAAATAAACAACAAAATAGAACAAAATACACCTTGTGGACAACCTGGAAGTTTTTAGGATTCTAGTTAGCAAGCCTTAAAGGAGGACAGCATCCACTGTTTCTGCTGAGGTTAGGAGAATAACCCTTTAACTGACGGGTGGCATGAAAACCAATGACCCTATTAGCACTAATCTGGCTAACAACTACCCTTCTTAAAGCACACAAATGGCCCAAGCTTTATCCTCACAGAAGACCAAATGCCTAGAACCAAAGAATCCCTAACAATATAGTTACTGGCTTCATCCAGGTATGGAACCTTAAACTGAATCCTAACAATTATTTCCCCCTGCAGCATATCTCTCTCCTGTTTTAGAGTTATTCTAAACAGCTATTTTTGCCAGAAACACCTTAGGGTGTTCCTGTAATGTTAAAATTAAGCGATGAACATTCTAAATCAGACTTTGCCATGACACCACATTGAGAAGTTTAAACTCTGAGCCAGTCTCCAGAACCAAAACTGACATCGTGATGCCATCTGAGAGACAGCTACTTTTTAAGCTCTTAGGACCTTCGTTGCACTAACAGTACAGCCGGAGACCAAGACCATCTTTTCATAATTGTAGCAGGTCCACTCCCGCAATGCATTAAACAAGTGTTCAGCATGGCCAATATGGAATCAGAGAAGGACACCTCACTAGTAGGAGTGTCATTTGACTGGCTCACAGTGCCAACCCAGGCCTGGGTCAGGATTCTGCCAGACACTGCTATGTCACAGATTACTTTGTTTGCTCAATTCCTAAACAAATAACAAGTGGTTGGAATAAAAATTTTTTAAGGTAAAGTTGCTTTCTGAGTACGGGCTGCAGTGTGGTGTGGAAACAGTGAAGAGAGCTAACATTTTTGAAACACAATGCGTTGCATGTGCACCTTGATGTCTGTAACCTCAAGAGAATAAGCACCTCACACTAATGCACACAGAAGTTCTTTATTACTGTTCAAAGCTGTGATTTATTTATTCCATCTTACAAAACAGACATGTAAGTTAACTTCATCAGATCCATTCATTTAATATTTATACACAAGTTGATTCAAAAGACAAACCCATTCCTATACAGTCCTTCAACTGTATGGGTCAAGAATATGCTCAATTTGCCTGTTTTCTTCAAAAGCCAGGTGCACACTCAGCATCTGGATAGCTGGGATTAAGAGAAGATATCCCTTTGTTTTGAAAAGGCACAGATGGATCATGCCAACACAAACATTACACTCACGCTAGGGTAGCAGTGTTACCTGTAAAGACGAAAACTGAAGCATTAATATTACATCTTACCCACTCTACTGCTGGAGCTTAATAAAATATATCCCTTTACATTTCAGTCCCAGTTCTGCACCAGAAGCAATGGTCTCACATCTGCCACAGAGTTCCCACCACAAACCAGGTGCCCACCAGTAGCAGTTCAGTTGCTGCAAATGAACAACTCGGATACACGCTGAATCTCTCACTAATGCAGACTTCTTCTGGTGTCTGCTGTGGAAGATGCTCTGCAAACACTCCAGAAGAACACAACTTCCCGTGTTTAAGAGTTCTGCAGCTGCTGTTCACTCTTGATTTACAGCCTGACCTACTTCCAGTGCTTAGACTTCTTTAAGTGTGTAACTGATCTGTGCATGCGCAGTTTTCAGTGAAAAGGCACTAGAAGCTCACAGGTTTCCTCTTTCTCATCTTCACTCATGTATTACTGGTACATACAAGATTCCTTCCACACAGAATAATCCACTGCCTTGTCTTAAGCACATGACTTGCTCCCCACCATGCTTCCGTAACAAAATGTCCTTGAAATTGTGACCTGTTACAAAAACCAATTCTGATAATGAATTTAAAATCAAAACTCTCCCTTTGCACTGTGAATGTCTCTCCCAGGACTGCACTAGATACTCACAGGCAGTCTCACAATTTAACTAGTTTATAAGGATACGCTGCATTAGCTACACCACCTTTCACAGCACTGCTTTGCTAATGGGCATAGGCCTGCCCAAGCGCTATGAATGACTCTTTCCAGTGTAGATTTCAGTTATGCAGCAAGTTTTACATTGAGTTAACACACCAGTTCTGAAAAGAGAGGGCCTCTATCATATCAGCAGCCTAAGTTTATGCTGATAATTCGGATATCAAAATTAATTACTTGAATCTCATTTTAGTAAAAACTGGCTGATTTAATTTTTCACTTGCTACCTGCCACTGTATGTACAAACAGCTTTCTCCACACCTTTGTAAGGACTGATGAGGCCACAGCCAAGTCAAGCTACACAAGACCTTCAGACATGTTCAGCTAGTTTGATTAGGAAAATACGAAAGCATAAAACAATTTTTAGATGATACATCATGCTCACATAAGTACTTAAATAAGATTTTTTTTCCAGTCATCTGGGCCCAATTAAATTTCTTCAACTAATTCTTGTACTCTCAGGATGAATTTCACAAGCATTTACTTCTGATATCATAATGAAAGACAGAAGTTGTTCTATAAGAACTCAAAAAAGCAAAAAAAAAAAGTCTCTTTTTAAAAAAGAGCAGAAGGATCCCAGAAAATACTAGCAAAAGATTCTCGGTAGCTCCTATACAATCAAGTGAAGTACAGACAAGATTTCTCCTAAAAAAAGTCAATACAGCTTCCATCTATAAACCCTTCATCTTGATTTTAACAAGGCTTTTGAATTTTCTTGGTTTGCAAATAATGCACAAAACAAATTTACATGAATTTGGGTGGATGTGCACTTTGAAGAAAACCCTACTCAGACTATCAGCGACTCAACTGGCAAAAGGGAGAGATGCATCAAATGGAGACCCAAAGGAGCTTGGCCTGTATCTGCAATATTCAAAGCACACACTTCCATCAAGTCACGAAGGGAAACGTTAGAATATATAGGTGATAGCAAGCTGAGGAGGCCTTGAGGCACACTGGGGAACAGAATGGGAATTCAAGTCAAGAAACAGTCTGGAAAAAGCAGATGCAATTCAAAAGACAAGAAGCAATCATGTTTAAAACTTCTGCATTTACTTAATTACGCAAATAGAGCACATAAACAACTACCCTTGTTTTGCAGTACTGTAGGAAGTGTCCAAAGAATATAACGGATCACAGGCTGAGTTTTAGTCAACAACATACTCAACATAAATAGGAACACTGCACTAAGAATTGCCTTTCACTGTCCTCAGTATCATGTAAACCTCAGCTGAGACCTCCTTTAGGCACCACACTTCCAGAAAGATGCAGGCAATCTGAACCTGAGGAGTAGCAACAAGTCAAATCTAGGAAATAGAGTATTCGAGGAAAGAGTGAAGAACTGAACTTGTCTCAATGGGACAAAACTAACGGGGACAGTATCACTCCTCAAATATATTGAAGGTACTCAAAGGTGAAGAAAGTTTACCTCTTCTCTTTACACATACAGCCCTGAAGTAGTTTAGCTTGTGAACACATCCTCCAGCAGCAAGCCTTTAAGGCGCCTAGAAAGGCTGTTGGAAACGTCTTATAAATGACAAGGGTGCAACAAGCGCCGTATTGAGGCAGAGCACTGAACTAGATCACTTCTCAGGGTCACAATCTTCCCAGCTATATTGGCATTTACCCAATATGACCAAAGTCTGACCCTAAAACTACCTCTACAGTACAGAAGCAGTAATTCCCAGAACAAAACAGAAACTGTAGTGGTTTCACCTTGATGGGCAGCTAAACTCTAAACAGTTGCTCGCTCACTCCCCCTCCTCAAAGGAACAGGGGGAGAAAATACGAGGGACAAGGGCTCAAGGGTTGAGATAAGGATAAGGAGGTTGCTCACTGATTACCAGCAGGGGCAAAACAGACTCAACACAGCGAGATTAATATAATTTATTACTATCACTAGCAGACTAGAGCAGTGAGAAACTAAAAGCAAACTAAAAACACCTTCCCTCCATCCACCCTCTGCTACCTCCCCCCCGAGCAGCGCAGGGGAACGGGGAATGGGGGCTGCGGTCAGCCCACATCGCTGCGTCTCCGCCGCTCCTTCGTGGTCACTCTCTACCCCTGCCCCAGCGTGGGGTCCCTCCCACGGGATGCCGTCCTTCCCGAACGGATCCTGCGTGGGCTTCCCACAGGCTGCAGATCTTCANCATCCACCTGCTCCTCCGTGGGCTCCTCCACGGGCTGCACGTGGAGATCTGCTCCATGTGGTACCCCATGGGCTGCAGGGGGACAGCCTGCTCCACCATGGTCCTCACCACAGGCTGCAGGGGAACTTCTGCTCCGGCACCTGGAGCACCTCCTGCCCTCCTTCTTCGCTGGCCTTGGTGTCTGCAGGGTTATTTCTCTCTGCATTTTCTCACTCCTCTCACTCCCAGCTGCTGTTGTACAGCAGTTTTTTTTATTACTATTATTATTTTATTCTTTTCTTCAGTGTGCCCTCACAGAGGCACAACCAGCATCGCTCACTGGCTCAGCTCTGGCCAGTGGTGGGTCCCTTTTGGAGCCGGCTGGAGCTGGTTCTTATCTGACATGGGGCAGCTTCTGGACTCTTCTCACAGAGGCCACTCTGCAGCCTCCCCACTACCAAAACCTTGCCACATAAGCCCAATACAATAACTTCCACACCTTCTAAGTACTAAAGCTCTCCCTTTCAGAGACTTCAAACATTCAGGCAGCTGACAGCTTCACAATAATATGAGAACTGGTACAGGAACTGAATATGGTTTATTTCCAAGCCATACACTGGAGTAAAGCAGTAATCTTTTTCTGCTGTACTGAGCCTAAGGAGTGGCAGAGTAAAACTAACAGTAGAATCTGCAGTTTGTAATCTACAGATGTAGAACTTCTCTATATAAGTTTGGGGCAAGACAGCAAAGCTTATGACAAAATATTCAGCAAAGACACCAGAGCATTTTAAGCAAAGAAAAGTAACACAGCTGATAAGCAAAAGCAGACTCACCTTCCGCAATTCAATTGTAACTTCATTTCTGTGTCTTCTCATGGTCTGTAAATAAAAAAATAAGATTTATAAGTAAAGAAAGTATTTTTTTTTGGAATCAGTTGTTTCTAGGCCGAAAGTGCAGTTGTTCACCAGAAGTTAAGGAAAAGCAGTGTGCATAATTTAAAACTCAATCTTTCCTAGCCAGATGCATGAGTTGTTTTGTTTTTGTTTTTTAAGAAAAGATTACACACCTTACAGAAAGCTTTGTTATAAACCACAATAAGTATCCCAAAGGCAGAAAACATTTACTTCCCCACAGAATTTCACTGGAGTGACTCTACTGGTGTTTACGAACACACACCAAAGCAGCAGTAAGTACAGGTTTAGACAGTCTCATATTCACATATGACCACATTCACAACCCAAACACAGAACCTATGCCAATTATCTGGCCAGAATCAACCATCAGTGATGGAGGACGACTGAGCTTAATGCAAACAAGACAGATTAGGCTTGTGGCAAAACGAAACAAAGTAATACAATGGCACAGAGTTTACTTTCAATCTATAGACTAAACACTGTAGAGGAAAACCAGCCCATAAATGTCTCAACTCCTTGGAGATACGGGGCACTCAGTACATATTTCCTACAATACAATTATCCCTCTAAGCTAAAAGAGATCAAAAGATTCAGAAAGAACAATTTTAGCCTAGCGAAGGCAGTCTCCTCAGGTTCATTTTACAGTGAAGACGACGTACCATCAGAATGCTATTCAGAAAAAAATCAGGACTGGATGACCGCTGGCTGCCTAGAAAGATCACCCACACTAACTAAAATTAGCCTTTTAAATGCTTTCTATGTTCCATCCTTGCTATTGACCTTCACTGCTACTATCACGTTCCTTTTGAGTTAGGGCAAATAACGTCCCCTAAGTTAAAAAGTATCAGTGAAAACTAGCAGTGCACAGAGGAACCATCAGTACTCCCCCATCAGCCATCTAAGGAAATACTGAACATCCTAAAGCTCAGACATGGGTAAATAAAATGAGCAGACTTCACACCATGAATCCATATGGGACGTAGATTCAGTGCATAGAACATAACCTTAGCTTCACTGTTCTCAACCAGTTTGCATTAGCAGTATCCATTTAATTATCTTAGGCTGACTTAGGCACAAGGAAGGCTCGTCTTCCTGTTCAGTGCTTGACTAACAAACTCACTGAGGTAAACAGAGACACACGTCTCATTTTATATCTCGAGGCATGAAATGTGCTACTTCAAACAAGGCAAGTCCCCATGACTGTAAGAGGACACTAGCACTACAGCATCTACCAGATCTACGCTCTTCCCCTGCCCTCATCATTTTGCTAAACTGTTTGATCCTTGTGACCATCAAAGCCTGCTGCAGAAGCTCAGTATGATAGGACTGGATTGCTGAGGTATGGGAAGGAATTCGGCAGGTAAGAAACGGACAGATGAAGAACCTGCGCAGTCACTGCATGCAACTAGCTTGACCAGTCATTCAAGTTTCTAGTCATATTAGAATTTTATATTTGAATTATCTTAATAACTAAGCCAAATTTAGGGGCACTAAATAGCCTAAAAATGTTTTTCAATACTTCTTCCCGGCGATAGCTCTGCACTTCAATGAAAAATGTAGTTAGACAAGTTTGTCTTAGATTTCTACTACAAAACCTCCATTTCTGGATCATTCTGAATGTGCCAGACACCAAAGATCTTTAGGAGACTTCCCACTAGAAAATCTTTTATTCCTACTTCCCTTCAATTTTAAGGCATATCCCATCACATGACAAATCAGTTAACCAGAGTGTTCTTTAACATTCCTGCCCTGCCAAACCTAGCATTCTGAGTGCCAGATTAGGAAATCTCAGAAACTTAACAGATGCAAGGCAAAAGTAAGTCTCAAATTCAATCCCTAGTTACAATTTACTCCTCCATTTTTTCATTTATCTGTGGTAATACTCTAGAATATTTTCTATTGAGCAGAAAGAAATCAGACCAAATTTGAAACTCTTTAGGGGACAAACATAACATTTGACACCTACCACTCTAGAAGCGAGGCAGATTAAAGAAAAACTATATGCTGTGTTCATCAGTTCAGCAGCTTAATATTTTTGTTTTAGAACAGACAAATACAGTGCTTCCCAGTCAAGCATTACTACTCATTTCATCAATTTACTGTAAAACCTCCTCAAACAATACTTTGACTGAAGATGGTTACTCAGAGTCAACCTCCACAAAAGCTCTACTGGGAAGACTCTAAGCTTCTTTCTGAAGGCAAATAATTCACTCAGCTTTTCAATCAGGGTTTTATCTCAGTTTTATGCTTCCATTATTTCAGCCCCACCAATCCTATCTTATTACAATTCTGTCTCTATTTTTCTTTACTAGTTGTTTCTTTTATCAAACTGCCCTTCAAAATATTTGACTACGCCATTATGGTTTTACATTTGATTTGCAAGAAGTCTCTCATCTTTTCCTCATTTAGAAACCTACCACTCTTTAGAAAGAGGTCATCATCTTCACAGATGTTTTTCTGAGTAGCTGCATACATTTTCTGAGCTTTCATACATGCCTGAAGGCAATCTCCGTACTACTCAAGTTTTACCCTTTTAGCTGTTCTTTTGTATTTCCTTTTAAACTTCTTGTATGTAGTTTCTCTTTTGAAGCAGCTCTGCTACATTTTTTTTTCTTTCCTTCTTCCTTTAGAAGGCAGAACATGTAGTACGCACCACTAGGTCCAGAGCTGCCTCTCCATTCGCAGGGAGAGTAGGCTGATAACCGGGGATATCGCCGAGCCTCAACTTCACGAACTAAGGACTCCAAGTCTTGGAGTTTCCTGCCAGCATTGTGTCTTTAAAAATCCAGTATGTTGGGGTCACCAGGACCACGCCAGACTCAACAGTACGGTATTAGGGCTATGGTCTGTCCTAGACATACGTGGGACTGAAGTTCCCAAAGAGCCTGCGGCAGTTACACTCGGCTGCCGTGCTCTGACCACGATCAGCGCTCTCAGCTAGATGTATGCTGACATTGTCTCTAACCTGGTGATACAAGTGTTCCACCTCAGGTCTCTGAGGGTGGATTTAAGACCATGGATTCCACCTCAAACATGTCAGTTGTTGCAATTATAGAACGTACACAAAATGTACATGCACACAACTTGGCACTGGGCAGATTTCTTAGTTTTATGCCTGCTATTTAATCAGGATTTGTTTAAACTGTTCCCCATCTTGACTTTCTCTTCTTTTCCACAGGAGGTGATAATGATCCCACTAGTGATGGGACTACTCCATGACTGACCTTTGAATGTCTGCTGTTGGTTACCCTTGCCTTGAAAGGCCTTATTCTTAAGACCAAAAAACCTGCTTCACCCTCATTTGATTACAGGGAATGTAGGCAGCATATATAGCACCCTACTATAAACTGGAATCTCCTGCTGGGCTTTCCCAAGCTTTATTTTCAAGTTTGCTGATTGATAAACACAATTTCTAATCTTATCTGTTTTTATTTTATTCCCCAAAAAACAGACTTAAGTGATCCAGTAAATTTTTGTTTTGACTTGGCACTTCTTGAAAAGTAGTTATTTAAAGCTTATGTTCCAGATGAATCATTTTAGAAACACAGCAGGTTATCAGCATCTTCCTACAGCCCCAGGAGAAGTAAACATAGCATAACCCAACAGCATATAAAAGAAGCTGTCTTAAGTACTAGTGCAAGCCTCCCTTTAAGGAAGCACTACCACTGCCAGCAGAACACCATGCTTTTACATCACCCGCAAGCCTCAGCCTGTATGGAGGTAGTATGTGTTATTTAAAAGAGATTTATACCGTAATAGAAAGCTTAAACATTTTCCCCAGCTAACCAGAGGCTAGCTAAAAACAGTGAGAAGAGAATATTATCCTGGAGCCTAACCCCATGGATTCATTACCAGCTTTCAGGCTGGGAGGACAACCACCTGCTAAGATCTCTACATACAGTATTAGTTGAAGCCCAGCAAGATGTTACCAATGGATATAAACCACGTTTGACGTCCAGAGCACCTGACTACAGTCATTTCTGAGCTTAATGTACTCAAACATGTAACTTCATGCCACACTGAAACAGCATATCCCAAAACTACTCCCAAGACAAATCTGAACCGTTTCACTGAATAAAATCAGACTCCAAATCTCAAAAAAGTGAAAACTCTGCTTACGTGCAATCCTACAAATCAAACTGATGTAAGCTTATTCCTACAGAATCTCAACTGTGAATTCACCCCTAAATACAGGGGTATTAATGCACTATACTCAAGGTGTGAAAATGTAAAAATTGAGGATAGTAACTATCGGTTAGCGTGTACTATTAAGAAACAAGAACACACAACAGTTAGCAAGTTGTGCTACAACATTACACATAACTCAAGTCACAGTTAAATTCATAAGGCTTTTGTAACGAAATTTCTCCTTCCAGTTTATGGTCTGTGAAGAACAATTAGTTACCAGTGCGTGTTTGACAGGCTGACCTAACCACAGTAATGCACCAAGAACTAAGTCTGCTTACAAGTCACAGTAGATGTTTAGCAATCTCTCTAATTTCAAGTTCCTTGATATTTTGTTATCTTATATAATAAACCAGAAAAAAAAAGATCTACTAGATGCTGTTAGATAAATTACTGTTCTCACTTCTACTCTGAATTTCTGAATACTCTTCCAAAGCCAGATGCAGTGTTACATGCCAAGAATCTCTCCCTGACATCTTCCACTTAAAAGAAAAATAATCTCTAGTTCCAAAGTACCAAAACTGAAATTGATTTTATGTGTCAACAAAGAAAGTCACTAGGCACATTAGGGATGCTGTGTTAAGGATTGCAACTTCTACTAACTGCATTCCAGTCTCTCATAGCTGCTTTTTAGGCTATTCCATCCTTGCGATAAAGGTCAGAAAGAACTTAAAAGTCAAACCTAACAAACTGAGGAACCTTATTTCAGGCTGATACAAAACACAGCAGTGCTCAGCTGACAGAAGATAAGAATTTGTTAAAAGAGGCTAAGCCTTGAAAATAAAGCCAACTTCTTCAAATCAATGCCTAAAAACAAGGCTTCAAAGAATGCTACTGTTCCAGCAAAACAGTCTTTGATACCCTCAATGGGCAGGAGCTGCACAGAACACAGCTATTCTCATCAGATCACCGTTTCAACTCTGGTATCTCTCCTGCAACAAAAAAGCGTCAAGAAACCTCAAAGCTCAATATCAGAGCCACCTACAGAGAAGGAAAGTTTCTTCCTGATTTTTCAGTTGATAGATGATCTATGATGACAAAACTGAATATGAAACCCTTGACATCAAGAAGCAGTGGCTAAAGATAACCCTACAAATGTCTGAATTGTCATCGTAATATCAACCCTTGCCACCAGCACATTTAAAGAAGTATTTTTAAGTGACTGAACATTTAGGATCCTCTGGCTCAACCACATATACTTCACTAGTACCATTTGCGAAACCCCGTACAAAGGTGCACAGGATGCTCACTACATGTTAAAGAGCAAGTATCACTGCTGTAACACCAACACTTGACATCTTTAAGATGGCTCATCCACACCTTTGTGGCAAAGAAAAGCAAAAAAAAGTACTTTGAAGTTTTGGATAGCATTTAGATTAAGTTTCTAAGGAGAAAATTAAGTCTCATAAGGAAGCTTCTTTGGCTTCTTGAGCCTTTGTTTTAACTTAGCAAAACTTAACTGCACAACACATTAAACTACTTGAAAAGGCAACTCATATGGCTTCCGTAAACTAAAAAAAAATTCAAGGAATCTAGCAACCAGTCAGCTATTTTAGCCCAATGTATATGAGAACAAATTAATACATTTTCCAAAACCCTCTGTAGCAAATACATAACGTAGTGTTTCTCCTGAAAAAAAAAAAGTGTACGTGGCACTCCTACCAAAGTTATACAAGAACATTCAGGCTAATTCAAAGGACAAAACCACATCTGAGACATAGCGGTCCTAAGTAGAACTATTCTGAAAGTAGTAATGGATTTAAAACATTGGTACTGTTTTATGCAAGTTAGAATTCAATCCACAATGAAATATTGGAACTAGTCTTAGGGTTACCAGTAATCTGAAATTTCTACTTTGTATCTAAAAATCAGTTGATTATAAGCACTTTAAAGTCCCTGAAATATATCAGTTTCAGAGACAAGAAATTCTGGATACTTGATAAGATTACTTCATCTCCAATTATAGTACAAATTACAAAAACAAAACAATTTAAATGTGTGAATGATAACTCGTAAGAAGCTGAATTCATTCCTTTCCCTTTGTTATCCATGGATAAAGATTTTTTAATGGAAATTAAAAATGAAGTTTCAAGAACAAGGCTTTTAATAACATACATCCTCTTTACATTTAAAAAAAAATTAAACTGCCAGAGTAAATGGTATGAATTTTAAACATTTTAACCATTTTCAGCTACACCAATTGTGTCAGAGGGAAGATTAAAGCACAGGCATCATTCAAGGACTCAAAATCTACCGACCACTGCAACAACGAGATCTGGAGCTCAGCCTGGTGCTCACCCAGACCAGCCACCTCGTTAAGTGGGATACCTGAGGAGTGTCATCTTTTAATCAATACACTTACACCACTTGCATTGCAACAGGAACAAGCCCAGAAAACCTCAGAGACGGAGAGGCAGGACACAGATGTTTTAGGCAAGCCAGCACAACAACAGAGCCAGCGCAGCTGGCCGGCCAGCTGCCCCACAAGCAGCTAGCTGCCTACCCCTGCTTTCCTGCACACTTCAGCATCCCAGCTAGCCCACTGGAGCAGGAAAGCCAGCTTCATCTTGACAAGATGAACACCACACACCAATTATCAATTTTGGTGAGTCTGTGGACACAAAACATGTTTTCAGGAACTTTGATAAAATGTGCATTTAGTTAATTTTGAACTTTCAGCTATTAATTGGAAACGAGGGAAGAAATTCACTGACTGATTCTAATTTTTCAGGGTCTAAAAACTTCATTAAAAGATAACTGGTCATTTAGATTTTTTTTTTTTTGCTGTTGCCTCTCGCCATTACAGAAACCAGTCTCAGAAAACCAGAAGATAAATGCTGACAGGAAAGCTACCCTGAATACATAGCTGGTATAGGAAGGAAGCTTGATTAAACATACAGGGCACTAGAAAAGCTTAGCATTTGCAAGTCAATTCCAATCTACTTCCACCTGCCTAACTGCAGAAAAACTGGCCCAGTTCCAACAGCTGGATTGGATTTAACTAGTACCTCCCCCCCCTTGCATATGAGCATACCCTAGAGCAGAGTTTTAAGTGTTCCACAATGTAGCTGTGGGTGCAATACAGTGAGAGAAGGTGCTCGCATTGATGGAGTCAAACACTGTTCTTCCCTAGAAATATTTTACTAGCCTTTTTTCCCTTATTCTTTCTCTCACACCTTTTAGCAAGCATGAAATCCTGCAATGCACATGAAAATGCAAAAGGCTCAGGAGCTGGGCTGGTTGTGGTCAGAAGACAAAAAATTCAAGCGCTTGTTTGTATACAGTATTTGAGATGACTAAGGTTGGCAGCTGCCAATCTTTGGCTAACATTAGAAGTTAAACGTTCTGTATTTGCACAGGAATATAATTTGTTGATATGTTCAAAGTTGACTGATGATATTGTTTTACTTGTTCTGGTAGAGCTGGCTTCAGCCAAAGAAAGTGTCTGACAAAGACACTGATAGAAGGTGATGCTGCTGTTCTACTTGTTCACATTTTCAAAGTGCATATAGCCTACTCCAAGAATTGCAAGCAAAATCAACACCTTAAGCCAAAATTCTGGGATAGCACCACACCAGTATGAATGCAAGTACTTAAAACTGGAAGAACTGAAACCAACGATGATGTGGACACTGATTCTGTGTATTTCTTTCAGACATGCAAAAAGATTTGACATCCATGTCAAACTAAACCAAATGTTTAGTCAGAATTAATCCTTCCTGCTACATTTATTCCTTTAGGTATGAGTACCATGGATTACTAGTCAACCTCACCCCCCAACACCCAGTTGGTAACAAAAGCAGACTCTTCTTCCCCACACTCAATTTTGAGATTTACCTAATTACCAAGTACTCCTGTAAATCTCCAAATTATCCTTCGGAGAAAAACTGATGTTTTTTCAGTCTCATAGACTACAAAATTAGAACACTACCACCTCTAGCTTTGTTATCACAGCTCCATATTAATTTAAGGTCACCCAGATGGTTAGAAATGCAGGCAGGGTGCACAGATTCCACAATGCAACAGATCTACCAAAGCAGCCAAATACACTTGCAACGTACCTGTACCCTGATCTGAGACTCCAGGAGCTTTATTTCATTTGACGACTGACCCAAAAGGTATTTGTTCCCTCTTTTAAGAAGCCATTGTGTTACTTCACAGAAAGTATGAGGACTTAGTTCAGTTTCTCTGTGCGCTGCAGAATCTTCCAAGTATAAAGTTCCCTTTTGGCTAGGAACCTTTAATGCAGTACTGGATACACTAGAGCAGAGTGCAGTATTTATGCTACCATTTTTTATGCCACAATCTGTTTGGGACTTGCACTCCTCAAGGTTAACAAAGGCCACTGAAGGAAAACTAGTTCTTTTTCAGTTGGAGCTGCCACACTCTTTTATTTTACTTTTTTACTCCCCAGTTTGGGGCCTCTAAAATGAATACCAGCTGCTTTTTGTAAGCCAGTCTGTGGCAAGATAATTCAAGTATCTGAATCTGGATAGTC
Source organism: Chauna torquata (assembly GCA_013399475.1). Classification (NCBI taxonomy): domain Eukaryota; kingdom Metazoa; phylum Chordata; class Aves; order Anseriformes; family Anhimidae; genus Chauna; species Chauna torquata. The sequence goes on along the minus strand of VXAL01004076.1, from coordinate 82,494 downwards.
TCAGCAAACTGGATGTATCAGATACCCACTGACTCTTTTACTTAGTGATGGGTAATGACTCACTGAAGTCAGACATGCATGCCAATATGAAAAGCCACAAGCCTCCAGTTACTGTTGCTCACGGCACTGAGTCACCTGAAAGCCCTACGGAAGCAGACCAAGCTGCCCATCCATGTTATCCACTCCTAGCGTTCCAAGTGATCGTGGCACAAAAGCAGTTGCTAAGTTCATTTCTTACCAGCTCTTTTGCAAGCAAACTCTTCAAGGTCCTGATATCCCCTCTTTGTATTCATTTAACCTATGTACTGAGCTACCACCAAAGCAGTGAGTTGTGAGCACTCCTGAGCTGTGAGCACTCCCGTTTTAATTTCCATACACCAATTACCCAGTTTGCAAGTACATATATACCAACCAATTCTCAGGAGACTGGACCCAAAGCAATTTAGCCGGCCGTATTCAATACAAAATTGCACTGATACTGAAGGACATGAAGCAGTCCAGAATACAATCAACATTATCTGCTGTTTTAATATAGAATAAAAGAAGAGCCAGAATTCTCTATTCAACATCAAAACGCAACTATAGATTTCCAGTCACTGCTGCTGTGTGAATCAGGGTCATTATACCTACTAAAAAGTTTCACAGCGTTTCCATTCAGATGCAGATCTTTACACTGTTAATCACACCTTTACTGACATCAGAGGAAAGATTTCAATGCAGCCACATGGGCTCCACCTAAGTCAAACTGAAGTTTCCAGGTAACCCCAAGCTAACTCATCGCTGTACAATGGTTGTTTGCTCAGGCCAACAGGAAGGCAAGCAAGGATCACCAGTTAATTCAACGTATTAGTTCTGTCCTGCGGTCCTACCACGACAAGCAATCTGTTTGTGCAGTATTCCAAGGAACTGTGGCAACACAGCCACCGCTAACTCACTTTGACAAGTGCGACTTTGCGAAGGTCCCACCTTGAAAAACGTAACTGTTTTGTCATTCATACTACAGCCCAAAAGAAGCTGCTGATCTGCAGGACACCCGTAGCAAAGTCTTTCTTCTTTTCCTGTAGTTTTTTTTTTTTGGAAACAGAAGGGCATGCTGAATGAAGTTTAATTCTGATGAGTTGCCCCTTCTCTCCTTGATTTTTACAATGGTGCCAGCTCTGCCTTATCTGAATACTGGGATACACCAAACAGATACCAAGAACACTGGGTAACCAGGATAGCCTAATTACAAGCGATTCCTATTCACATTCTAAAAAACCAGAAGATTAAAGCTTCTTGACACACTCTAAATAGATAAAAGATTCAAAATTTTGGTACTAGGAATCCGCTTTTGCCAGTATACAAATTTCTGCTCAGATGTGCAAACACTGAAAAGATATTTGTGATTTTCCTGTATTGCAAGAACAGTGTAGCAGATGCTTCAGAACCTCCTGGAACCAGAAGTTCACCCTCTCCTTGAAGACGAACAAGTGAAGCATCTGTGATGCCTTGGTCTCTCCCAGCACGTGAAACCAGCTCTCTCCTCTTCTAGAATTCCTAAGTAAGCATCCCTCCCATTCCCTTATCAAGGAGGGAAAGTACACTGACCTGTCTACTCAAGCAGAACAGCTGACTGGCACTACAGAAGAGGAGTTCTTCTCCTCTTCTGTAGTCTAGAAGAATCCAATTCAGAGGTACAGCTTCATTTTTTTCCCCAACTAAACGATTTTAAAAGAAACCAAATCCACCACTTTTAATGTCGTTCTTCAAAGCTAAAATACCATCTTTACTTATGTACTGGACATGAAACAACAGAAGACAGAGCAAAATTAAAATGACTGTGGTAACCAGCTGCAACCATCAGACTTTTTTTTTTAAATCTTAAACCAGCATAAAAACTACAAAAAATAAAAGCTCTTATATTTAAAATAATTAAGATGATCACTTTCAATAATCTAATTACAAAATGAAGTGTTTGGTCAGAAAGACCTCACAGATTTCTGTGGCAACCGCCACAGAAGATGAGACATTAAGCTCAACAAATATTTATACGTTTCCTCTTCCCCCTCCTTCAAATGAAAAAAAATCCAAGCAAACAGAATCTCTCTCCCCATCTCCCTCCCTCCCACTTTAAGCCAGAAAGTGGCAGACATCTTGCTGGGACTGGCTGGAGTTCTGTAACCTAGCCACTGAATTTGCAACTTACTTTTGCACAACCCCTCCAGAAGCACCAGCTTGGGCAAACAACAGCAACCTAGATTTCTTCTAACAGAAAGAAAACCTCCTAGGCCAAATACCAGCCAGATACCCTCCTGTGCAATCTATGTTTGAACAAAGACACTCCCTTTCCAGGTACTTAAACAGTCTTCAACAGTGATATCAAAGTACCTCACACAATACATTTATAAGCATCCTCCCCTTGAAGTGAGGAAAAAAAAAGTCCAATTACTCCTATCTATAAAATGGGAAACAATAATTGCAATTTGCATACATTCACGGGGTGCCATGAAAAAAAAGAAAGCAACAAAGCAGGTCCCTAGAGAGCTAGTCTACATTCAACCGCAGTAAGATTTTTTTAGTCTAATATTACATGGCACAAATGAAATGTTTTGGTTTTTTCCCTGTTTTTGAAAGATATAATCAAAAGGCAAAAAAAGATTAAATGTGCAAGCTGCCTAATTAAATTTATGGAGAGATCATTCTGCTCAAGATGCAAGAGAAAACAGACTCAGCTGACAAGCTAGGAAGAAAATGGAGCATTAGGAGTTGGGAAATACACTCCAGCAACATCCCATGATCTTTTACGAACCCTATCAGCAACCTTTCTGACTTTAATCATTGCAGTGTCATGAACTCTACATGCTTCTGCTTCACTTTTTTATGTGACATGAGCCCTGATGCCATGCTTCTACTCTCTCAACGTTCTCTCCTTGAGGTGTCTTCAGTTTCTCCAAATTCCAATCTGCACATCCCTCCATAAAAAGAGTATCAGCTATCCCTAAGAAGTTACTTAGACCACCAGAAGTGGTCTGGTTCTGATGGACAAATACCAACACGACTCCTTCAAACCTCACAGCTATGGGGCCCACCAGAACACGTTACACTGCGGGAGGGTCAAGAGAACACAGGGGCAGAGCGAGCCACAGCCCTGCCAGCAAGGAGCGTTGCCAGATTCTGAGCGGCTGCTCACGATGCTCAAAGGGGCTCTTGAGTTGTCTGCCTGCGTCAGAGCTCCTTAAATGTATCTGCTTGTCTGAAAGGTTGTTCTCCACTGCTGTTTGTTCCATGTCATGAACTCTACCTATTAAGAGACCACGTTCTTCTTGCACACCCGAAGAACGGCAGTTAACAGGATCCTGCTGATTCCTTGCTGGGATCTCATTTCAAGATTCGTTCTTGGTGTGGAAAGCTGTCTATATCTGGCTGCAAGTCAGATTTTTGGTGCAGAGAAATCACTACCATTAACTTTGCATTTAACATTTGGTTTTGTGGGCACGGAAAGAAGCAAGAGACCCTGACGCCGTAAAGGTGCATGCAAAGATGGTACCTGCTGGTTAGTGTGACCTTGGCTCACCTGGGAAGGGGCTACAACGTCTCTGTGTAATTCCATCAATATTGTCACCTAGATCACAGCTGCCTAGGAAAAGGCAAGGACTAGGTTATGCCGAGAACTGGAAACCTGAAATCTCACATTATACCCAGCCAGGAATTCCTTATTACATCTCTGAAAAGCAGGCCACGAGGTGCCCCAACACCTTGTCTGACCACCTTATCCTCATGCAAACGAGCTTTGACTATGTTCTGCACCAGCAAGTTTACAACTGGGCTCGATCGCTCATTAAAATACAACTCCATCAAGGCTAACAAGTCAAACTATGAGGAAGCCGTTTCTCCAAGCTGATTTTGCAAATCACCTACTCCATCACTGCCTTCAAATTCCATTTGTTACTGAACTTGACAATAACCAAGGTTAAAAATGCACAAGAAGAGATCCTCAGCTGATCACAAACATTACAGAGTATGAGGGAAAAGAGTGATGCAGCAATAGGTGTTTGAATGGAGAAGATGCTCATTTTGTCTCCAGTTCTAAAGCCATCCGTGCAGCATATATTCCTATTTTGTATTGAATTTTATTAAACACACGCACATCCCAAATCAAGCTTAAAACCAACTGTAACATTTGCTTAACCCGAGAAAGGAGACAAGTGTTAGCTGACCTAGAAGAAAGGGCATGGCACTTCCTCAGCACATTTAGTGGTGTCTATCTGACCATGAAGGGATAACAACCCAACAGGTAAGAATCACTCGACAAGGCACACTTTCTCCCCTTCGTGCCAACCTCTTTGAGCCACCACTTGTCTTCTCCAGATGTGACGGGCCAGCGCAGGAAGCTAAGGGAGCAGAAGATTAAAAGAAATACAAAGAGCTTTGCAACTAGCTCACTCCATTGCACGGCTAGTCCTGGTGCAGGACTAGCTTCTTGGAAGAAACTCGCTCTGACTATCAATGTCAAAATTCCATGAAATGGAATGCAAAGCCCACAGCTTCTGCTCTTACAGAAGTATCTAGGAACACCAACTCAGCAGCAGAGTTTCACAGTGCTAGGTATTTTTGAAACAAATAGATTGTATTCTTAGAAAATATACAGCTTTTACACTTCTTTTTCATCTCAAGTCAGTTTACCTGGCAATTTGTCTTTACTACTTAATGATGTGTCCCATCAGCTTCAGCCAGCTCATCATCTCTTCAGGCCTTAATCTTATACATTAGATGCCTAATTCCACTTCCAAACCCACAATAAATACAAATCTGATCGCTCAGTTGTAGCTGGTACATCCTCCTAAACACTGTCTCTTCAGATAATGCGGTTTTAGAGGAAAAAAAGTCATGCCTGGATTTGTACTAGAATTGTACAAGCATTACAAAAACCTCAAACAACTTACATAAAGTTAGAGAGCTCTTAAAACTAGTATGACAGTTAAGCTGCTACTGACAGTTTACAAGTTAAAAACCAACCCTTTAATAGAAGAGGTCTTAGGGATTCCAAAGCAATAGCTGTAGTTGTTAGACATAAAAAAAAAAGAATGAACAAAAACAAATTCTGTAATTACAGGAAGATTAGCTAAGTCTTGCTATATCACAACAACAAATAACAATTTGTCTCAAGACAGCAAGCACAGGTCCCAATCAGCTTATAAAGATTATGTTCATCATGAGATGCTATCTCCAAATTGTTTTCTCCACAGGTATTTCTGAAATAAACAATGCCCTCCTTAGGTATCTGTATCTTTAAACATTTTCAAATGCAATGCATTCAGTTGATTTTGAATTTCACAGGGAAAAAATAAGTCCACTTAAATACGCTGTCTTATGAAGTGTTTGTTTTCTGCCAACAGTGACAAACATTTGACAGTGTTGTACTTTTTACTTGCAGACTAACTGAAGTTTAGAGAATTCTGTAGCAATAGCAAGCAAGGAGGCTTCCCACACCTACCTTTTATTTCCTACCTAAGTAATTCTTTCCAAGGTGCAGACACGTACACCTGTATTCTCCTAAGAGTATACTGGCCTGAAACGTTAATAAAGAAGCTGCAGGAGTCACAGCTTAGAAGCTCTGCGTGAGAATATTAGATCTTATATTGAATGCAGTTCCCAGCAGGAAGCTACCTGACACCTGTGTTTTCACTTTGACTACTGAGCTTCACTGAGCCAGTGAGGCCATTAAGACAGCAGGCCCACAGTCACCTAAACCAACCTAAATCAGCCGTTCCAGTCCTATTCCCTCCCAATCCTTCTTTTGCCAGTATTAGATCCTGTGCCAGCAAAGTGAAAGGCAGAACACTGATCAACCTGTAAAAGCGAGCTCCAGAAAGAAACCGGGTTGTTGCAAAATAGCTGGGAGTAACTGGCTTTCTGGGATTGCTACATGCCTTATTTGTTTCAGCTAGTGTCTGAGGGGATTACAGGGAGGCTGCAAAGATACCAATCAGTGCACAAAACAGTACCATGAGATGAGCTGGTAGCGTAGTGTCTGCTCACTTGTTAACACTGCACAGCTGCGGTACCTCCGCTGCAATACGCCTTTGACATTTGACAGGAGCGTGGCTTTAAGTCAACCTACAACCCTTCTCAGATGCCCAGAGACCGTACAGATTTGGCTTCCCCAGAATGATATTCCTCTGCTTGCAAAAAAATTCATGGCAGCATGACAGAAAAATCTGAATAAATTCAAGCATTCTCAAGAGCTACATCCACACTGCTAGCAAAGCAGGAAGAGCAAATACACTGAAAATGCCAGAGCTGATGGAGATCTGGGTTAAGCCCAGTATTCTCTTCTGCCTCATATAGGATCAGGATGCTGAAGGTAAAGAGTAAGAATAGAACTTGCAATGTCTCTGGGCCAAAGGTGATACAACTGGCCCCAAAAAAATGTAACTGGGGAGAAGACATCAGTGGCCATGACCTTGGAAATTTAAAATCAAATACAGCAGGGGGAGGTGAAAGATGACAGAGCAGTTATGTCTCCTTTTGGTAAACAGCCTTCAACAAAGTTCAGGAGATCCAAGATACCAAAGGTTTGTATTATTTTGACTTGTGATTAGGGGAATGACAAGTATACAAAAAAGAAATTTTAATCCCAGTCATTAAAAAGTTTTTACAGGTACTTATTTAGGCTATAACGTACTAGTTCCTCAGTTGCTGCTTCCCCCCCGCCCTTTTTTTTTTTTTTATGAGAGTACAGGGAACTTTACTTTTGATCCAATATGCGTTTTGCTAATGACATGATCACGTAGTGTCACTGCAACACACAAAAAAATAACAGTAAGTCATACAGACAGTCCTACAAATTATAACATCTCAGCTTATCAAGCATTTTTCCTCAGTTTTAGCCAAGGATTCTGACTGATCCTGATAAAAAGAAATGGGCTGAATTGTTTGATCTATTATCTTAAACATCAAGACAGTGAGCCAACATATGGGTACTTGCTATTTGTAATACAGAACAGGTAACATGTTTCTTGTCCAGGTAGTCAGAGGAGTAAAAAGCTCTAGGAAGGACACCGCTATGTAAAGAACGAAGCTGAAGAACTGCAAACAGAAAAATCAGAAGGTTCCAGTAACATTTTATAAAAGCGAGGTTAGCTTAGATGTCATCATAAACAAACAAACCCAGCAGTTACAAGGGGTATTACAAATTAAGAGACTGCAACTGTTTAATCTTTTCCTGTAAAGCCTCAATTGTATTGGAATAATCAGTGCTGTACATTTACAAAAACACCCAGACACTTAAGACTACATGCCTGTGATCCACACAGGAAGGCTTTCCTCCCCATACATGGGACAATTTAAAAAGCCCTTTCAAATCTCTGGAGAATATAAAATTGAGAAGGCTGTAAGGAGAAACTATTCTGGCAGTTAGTCGTCCAAACGAAGACACTGATGTCTTGGCTCCTTATTGCCCAGCTCTGCTGGTTCAGTTTAGCTGTGACTGCTGCTAATCACATTTCAGTGCCCATAAAAACAGAAAAGTCTCACTAATAAAAGCAGGAACAAAAGCTAATATTGAGTAATGCTTTGTTTCTGGCATTTGATTTTGGTATTATCCCTTTTTCTGGGGATAAATACCTTAAGTATTAATACTTCAAAACCAGAATTCCAGCTCTATATACACAACTTCACCTCCTTAACACAAGAAGCCAACTAAAAGGTGAGAAACTTCTACCCAGACCTGAAACTCAGAAGTGGAATGGACCTGTGCTGGTCAAGGAGTCCGGGCAACTGACTGCCAATCTGTCCAACAGATCCTTTTCTTTGGTCTTAGAAAAGGAGCGTGGCAAGAAGTTGCATGGGGTACGAAGGTCTGTCTTAGCAAAAAATAAAAGTACCTACTAATCTTTTGCGTCCCTTAAAGTTGCATCAACAAAAAGCAAAGGTGATCGTGGCCTAGCAAACCCAGTAATAAAATAGGAGTTAACTACAAATTAAAGGAGTAAGTATTTTGGTCTGCCATAATAGTCTGTACCCAGAGGGGATCAATAACAACTCATCAGTATTTATTAGAAGCCAAAGGAAGACTACTAAGGTACTCTTAAAATGCATTCAAGCCTGATGAGTTCAAAGGCAGTGACTGTCCCCAGGCAGAAGGTGACTCAAACAACACTGTTTTCAAACCGAACCTGAGAACACATGGCTTTGAATATTTTAGATTTTCCAAAGGATATAATCTAGATACCAGACCATGATTTATTACTCCATCATTCTAACCACTTAGTTTCTCTTTGGTGGAATCTGTGTAAAAAGCATAGATGCAGATCAGTGACAGCACTTCTCACTCTGGTTTTCAAAGTTATGTACAAAAAAATTGGAGGCAGGATCTCTACATAACACTCCTTATTGCAGCAGAGGCACCAAAACAAACGTATTTAATTGTTGACAGTGCATGATTTAGGAAAGAACTGTTTAGTGGAGAACGGAGAATTCTCACTAAATACAGACACACTGCCAGACTGTGTAGTAGTATCTCAAGAGAAGCACAGTAAGTAATGGCAACTACATAGTACCGCTGTGCTCCTTCATTCTCTGCCATAAACTTAGCTTACATTGTTTTACTTCTAGATACCCAAGTTACATAAAATTTACTTAGAAGTGTATTTCGAACTTTAACTTTTAAATAAGTACCATGATTAGAAAAAAGTCAAAAAGGAGGTATAGTAGAAAATTTCAGACATTTCATATGAATTGTTTTGAAGGACATGAAAGACACTGACACGTTTATAATCTTTTACAGTCCTTTAAACGACTCTAAATTTCACTTTAGCATATCTGTATGAGTATACAACTTCTGCGTATACAACTTCTTCTTATGAGTATACAACTCCTGCATTTCATCTGTTTGGTGCCCCCAAAAGAAAGATGCATCTTAGATTTTAACGCTTTTCAATAGCACGAGTGAAAGCTTCAGATCCAGCAACGTTAATGTGGTTATCTGCCAAAGTCCTATGCTCAGCTACAAAAGGAAGTCAGTCAGCATACTGGAAGATAACCCTAGAGGATATACTTCTCCATAACAGCAAATACCCTATTTCAAAACAATTACTCCACTTCAGGAGCAAATGTTCTCCCGAGAGCTATGGTACCTTAGCTGGTCTGGTATAACTAATTCCAGTGAAGCTTAGGCAGTCGATTCTGCTCACACCACCCCCCCACCCCGAGGCGGACATTTAATTCCCCTAGTCTTGGGCATGCTATAATATAAGCAAGTATGGGTGACAGATCAGTTCGCACTAGGCATGAACATACCTAACCTTTCCGCGTTTAGAGCTCTGATGGATTCAGGCCAGTGACTGAGAAAGCAGCAACAAAGCCAGTAGCCAATGCTGGGAGATAAGACAAGGACAAAATGAATGAGGAGCAGCAGGAAGAGCCCCAGTGGATGAGAAGGGGAAAAAGAAACCCACCACGCCTCCTCCTACCCTGAAAAGGAACTGCTTAAAGAAAGGATGGGTAATTTTTAGCTACTTTCTAACATTTACTAATGCTAGCCAGAAGTGTTGAAGTTAACATACTCCTCACGTACAATATTTTCTGTAAGAAAGATCTGCTGTCACTAAGTTAAGCAAAAATTAAGATAAAGATTAGTTTACTTCGTGAATGTCATCTTAAAGACACTGCTGCTGCTAAGCCTGACCTGCATAAAATTGTCTCCACCCAAACAATAGCAGCAGAGGTGTGAATTCTGCTCAAACACAAAACGTGCTTTCAAAGGACTAAAATTCCAGCCATACTGATTACAGAAGTCCATTTAAGTGATAATATCGCGGTGCATTGATGGAAGCAAAGAAAGCACCCCAGGAGAAGCCAAAGCAATCTGACGTATATTTAGGTTTTCATTCTTGTGAACCCTAATCTGATTTCAATCCCAGTCTCGTTTCAGCACAACTCCCTCCCCCTTTTCCTTTCTCATTGTAGAAACTTAAACACAAGATTGGGGATTTCCTCCCGTTTCAATTGTGACTCGGATTGAAGACGTCCCCGGAAAGGCCATTACAGATGCACAGGACCGGAGGAATGCCTCCAGGGAACAGGTTAGCCACCTTTCAATCACCCACAGCCTCTCAAATTCGGGGGGGGGAGTAAACCACCACCCCCTCAGCCTTACAGAGCCCCACTCCCCTTCCCGATTCTGACGGAGACGCCCAGCAATCACTTATTTAACAACCGGCATTTAAAAAATTTAAAAAAAAGAAGAAAGAAAAAAGGCCGACTCCAGGCAGCGCAGGGAGCACAGCAGGCTGTGCTGGAAAGGGCTCGCCAGAGCGTGGGAGCGGCCCCCCGGCCCTGCACACCGACGCGGGCCTCCGTGCGCGGCGGCCCCGGGGAGGCCGGGCAGCCCCCC
>VXAL01004076.1:35507-62327 GCA_013399475.1 Chauna torquata | reverse complement strand
GAGGAGAGGAGAGGAGTGGAGAGGAGAGGAGAGGAGAGGAGAGGATGAATAAGGAGGGCTGCAATTCCAACTTCACTGCTCATCTCGAGCTGCGGTGGATTTAAAGTGCAGCCTCAAAGAGCATGAGTGTTGGCAATGCTGTATGTAAGCTGAAGCATGACAATGACAACATAACATGAATAAAAAATGTGGATATGGAGTAACTGAGAGAGGAGGGAGCTTTCTGTAAGCATTTGTTTGCAGATAGTTTTGTGATGATTCAACATAGCTGATGTGAAATCTGGCTGAGTTGAACTGGGTGTGAGCCAGCCCGGTGTGGGTACTAAAATATAGCTGAAATTGCTATTTAATACCAATTTATTTAGTCAGGAGGGGTGGGGAGAGGAGGGAGGAATGGGTGCAGCCCAGTAATGTTTGTTCACCCTCCGTAGCCAAGAGCGGCACGCAGGAAGGCTGCAGGCAGGGCTCGACGCTCAGCCCTCGCGGCATCACCCCTCCAGCCACAAAGCCAGTGATGAACCAGGTCAGGGAGCTGATCCAAAGTAAAAAGAGAAAGAGAGATTTATATTTTTTTTCTTTTTCCCAGGCTATTTTTCATGCCCCGAGCCAGCTAATAAGCGAGAGACCACCAGGGCCTCCCAGAAACCCTCCAGCAAAACTGCAGCAACGTGACTCGGTATTTCCTGCCCTGCCAAGGTAAATATAAGCAGGGAGGAAAAACAACAGCAGCAAAACCAAAAGCCCTGCAAGGCTTCTTCATCCGTTTGGAAAAATCGTAAGTGGTAGGGGCCCGGTTTGGAGGCAGTCCCAGGTGGGTCACCCTTAGAAAGCCCCTGGGCACCCCCGCACTCCCCATCCCTCACTCCCACTGGGTTATTTGCAGGCTGAGCTGCTGGTCCCCTCAGCTCTGCGCATCGCCGCGGCCGCTGTCAGCGCTCAGCAAGCCAGTGCTGGAACAAGAGGGAAGGAGGCCACATGGACGAGAAACCAAAAGGCGCCCTCCTGGCTGCAAAGGAAGCCGGCTTTGCCAAGATTCCCCCAAGATTTCTTCTCGTTCCAGATAACAAGTGAGTGTTCGGATAATAATGTGGGTGCTCCGGATTTGAAATATATGTATGTGTGCATCCGAAGTTGTGTAGAGGATGCCTGGTGAATCCTTGGCATTGCTCCATCGGTGTAAAAGGAGTAGGGCATCCTTGTATTTGAAGAGATAGCAGTGCTCCAGGCTACAAAAGATTACTGTGCTTTTTAATTTAAGCTTACAGCTGTGACAGCAGTGCAGGGGGTCTCTGCGCGCTGAATACACCCAACCTGCGTTGACTGATGGCTGTTGTATTTAAAACCTCCTAGGTTGCTATGGGGAAAGTGCCAGAATAAGCATTTCCACTTACTCCAGAGACTCAAAAGATTGAGATGCATTTAGATGTAAATACCTGGTTTGATAACTAACGTGTCTGGGTTTTTGTTCAGTCTCTTGCTAGATGCTGTCGGTCGTTTGATAATAATTATAGTTACTGTTTTGAATGGTGTCAGGCACTGGGAACGTACGTGGGGATGCTGAAGCCGGAGGGGAAATCCTTGCAGATTACGAGGGGTGAAATAGCCACCCACTGTTCACCTTCCCTTCACATTTAGCTTCTACATCTAATAGTTAAGCCAGAGATGATAAGATTTCTATGCAGATCATTAGAAACCCATATTGGTAGGAAGAAAGTGAAATATGAACACATTTTGTAAATCTAGTAGAAATGCAATTCAGGAAGACAAATGGAGCTATTAAAACTTCATATCTTAGATATATCTGACCAATATACACGTTATTTGGAGCTGTAGTTTTTGGAAGTTACTTATAACAATAAAATAGCAATAAATCCCTCATAGTGAGCATTATTTAGCACCTACATTTCAGTTTATTCCCCAAAAGGATGCCGAGAAGTGAAACAATGAATTAGAAGGCAGAAGCCTTTCATAAGCTCTCCATAACTGCTGCCCGGGTTGCATTTCTGATAGATCAGTAGGAGAGCTCTGCAAAAGCCATTCACAGCTATGGAAGATACCATGGTGATGGGCATGTGAAACAGCAGCAGCATCCAGAATAATTGTCACAAATATTGGTCCAAAGCAGTCTATCACAGTGGTGACTTCCCAAGGTGCCAGCTCTGTCCACGGCACAGGGAATTGGCTTCTTAACCCACCTGTGAGAAGCCAAAGAACAGGGAAGGGACCTAGAGCAGATGCCTACTGCTAACCAAACAGGGGCCACAAGCTGGATGGCTTCAGACCTAGACTGGCCACCGGCCCTGGTGCCACCAGCCCTTCCCTGTCATTTCAGCAGACCCCTCACACTTTCCATTCTCACCCCCGGTATTTTGCTTGCAGCATTCATGTCCTGGTCATACAAATCTCTTCTTGGGCAGCAGGAGACCAGCAAAGGGGAGAATCAGCTGAATGAAGAATGCAGTGGAGGCTCAGGTAATTAGTTTTCCAAGCATCATCTTCTGTCTTTAGATTTAGGCAAAAGTCCTGTAAAGAGCACTGGTGGCCGGTTCTGCTGCACTTGGGTTTCTTCGTGGCCAGTTTAGTTTGCCTGCATTTTTTGGACCGCTCTGATGGGCCCTGATAGCAGGTTTCACCAGGAAACATGGGAATGGGTTGTACTTCTTCTCCAGGCTCTCCGCAGGCATGGCAAGGGGCATTGCTGGTGCCGACGGTGCAGTCGGTCCTTTCTGCCTCCACACACGTTGTCCCCGCTTCCCTGTGATGCACAGGAGCTGCGTGCCAGCGGCCAGCAAGCCCTGGAGAGAAAGTAGGAAGATTAAATATTAAATCATCTCCTTTAGCCATTGCACACCAGCCTGCCAGGTGTCCAGCCTGCCAGCGAGTGGGTGCGACACGCTGTGCCTATTGCCTTCAGCCTTTTAGCACAGGCGCACGTAATCCGGGGACGATGACTTTTTCCATCTCCTAGGCCCAACAGAGAAGCACATATAAACCATGAAATTACTGGCCATGAATCACAGATTCATTATTTTAAAGAGGTGACAGCGTCCTTGAAAAGTGCTGAGGGATGCTAGTCACCCTCTTAAAGTCATTTGTGTATCTTGGTGCAATGCAGGAGGAAAAGGTGAAATGAACAGCACGCAGCAACAGCTGTTGAAATGTATGCCAAAGAGGTTTCACAATGCTGCGGCTGTTTCGGTGTACTGAGTGTCTCCTGGTGACTGACACAGTAAACTGCTGACAGCATTGGAGTTTAGGCAAGCTTACAAGGAGTAAATTGAAGCACGATGGTTGTTTCTGGTGCACAGCAAATACCAGTGCATCTGAGAAAGAACGTGGGGGAAAAATACTGCATTTTTGTGCCTCTTCTGGTGAAAAAAATCACAGTTTTACCATATTTTGATTTTTTATCTCCCCAAACAAAGGTTGAAATCTGATAACTGTTTGCTATCTCTTCTCTCTCTGCAACGTCCTGAGGAGGGGAAGCGCAGAGGGAGGTGCCGGTCTCTGCTCCCTGGGAACCGAGGACAGGACGCACGGGAACGGCACAAAGCTGCACCAGGGGAGGTTCAGACTGGGCAGTAGGAAAAATTTTTTTACTGTGAGGGTGGTCAGACACTGGAACAGGCTTCAAGAGGTGTTTGGATGGAATGGAATGGAATAGAATAGAATAGAATAGAATAGAATAGAATAGAATAGAATAGAATAGAATAGAACAGAACACTTCAGTTGGAAGAGAGCTTGAAAGATCATCTAGTCCAACTGCCCAACTTCTTCAGAGCTAACCAGAAGCTAAAGCATATTAATGAGGGCATTGTCCAAATGCCTCCTGAACACTGGCAGGCATGGGGCATCAACCACCTCTCCGCCCTATGCTGAGATCAAACTTCAGCTGCCACTGCCAGGGAGGAGGTTTTGGGGAAGCTCTGGGTTGTTGAGCATGCTCCTGATAACCCCAGCACGTGGCATGGGCAGCTATCAGCATGCTGGGGACGTGGGACCAGCCACCTCTGGGGTGACCAGTTCTGGGTCAGCGTGATGGCCTGGGGTAATGGGGTGTCTCATGATGGCCAAAGGGCACAGTGGTGGCCTGCTGTAAGAAGAGACGATGCGGCAAGCCTGAATCCAACAGGAAAATGTGGATACCCTGGGCTGACGTGATGAGTCATAGCTCTGCTAGGTTTGTGCAGGCACCAGCAGCATCTCCAGGGTGTGCAGGGCTGTGGATTTCACACCCAGAACCATCCTCCCCCCAGCGAGACCCTGGGACAGAGAATGGCGAGTTCATCCCTTGCAGTAGCTTTTGTGCAACTAATGCAGGAAGGTGAAAGCCAAATGCAGACAGCATCACTTGTGCCAAAGAAGAAACCATTCTTGGCCCCTGCTTCAGCTACGCCGCGTGCAGCGAGGTGTGCTCGTTTCATCCCAGGAAAAACTTCTTGTTGAGCCCGGATAGGCTAACATCTGTGCACACCAGAGTGGTCGATTTAACACATTTTCTATTTTATGAATATTTTTAAAATAACCAGCTAGGAAGTTATTTGTATCCTTTTTACATCCTAATTGGAGGAACACAACACTTTTGTGCTGATGGATGTGTAATTTATTGTTAGCTAATTCTTTCTAAATGTTGACATTCCATGCAGTGAAATGAGTATCAAGACAAAAAGCGAAAAGTCTGAGGGATGAATATTTATTCTGCCATTTGCCGTATGTTACTCTTTGCACAGCCATCACCCTCGTTATTACTATGCGTGCTATTATTAATCACTAGCCATGCGATGTCCATCTTCGGGAATGCCCTGGGTGTATTCCTCTGAGTTTTCTGGCTCCCAGACTACACCCAGCGCTGGGACGTGCTGTGCAAGCAGCGTGCTTTATCCCTGGGGCTTTGAGAGACCCGCACGGGATGTGGTAAGAGATCGAGGTGAGACTGAAGCGCTGCCATAGACCATGGCAAAATCCCAGAAAGCTCTTATGCAAGCCTGCTTTCCTGCTTTTTAGCACCGGATCTGCTTGTTTTGTGACAGTACATCCCCTGGCCTGCAGACTGCTGGTGCAGATTACAGGGCTTAGGCATGTAGGAACCTCTTGGCTTGTTTTCCTGCCCGCTGCTCTTGCCCAGGAGACCATCTTGCTCCTCTCAACTCTCCATCTTCCATGGAGATGCTGGAGGTAACCGGGACTGGCTGTGGGGACGGGGGGAGAGAGGAAGAGGTCTGGAAGGATCCGCCACAGGCCCCCAGCCGATGAGACGCAGGTTATGGTGATCCTGAGGGTGCACGTCCGCCCTGCCATCCCTTCTCCTTCGCGTGGCCGCTATGTTGGCGGCGTCAGCAGGGTGCCACCGCCAAGTTTCTGCTGTGTGAATAAGTACCAGAATTCAGGCTTTCCTTCCACGATTGATATGTACTGGGGAGTTAGTTGCTCCAAAATTCAGCTACAGGTGACGCACAGAAATTTCAGCAAATATGGAAATGAACTTAAAAATTCACAGGTGATAAAGATGAGAAAAGTAGGAGCGAGCAAATCCACGTTCATTGAAGATAAGGAACTTGTTAGCATTTCATTATGACTTTCCTCTTCTGGGGAGCGTACAGACACAAGACATCCTTGTTAGTACATCTGCATGCTTCAGAAAACAGAAATTGCAAAACGCAGCTATTTTGGTACTTACATTTTCCTCTCTGTCTTTATTCAGGGGGCTCGTTTGCCTGCATTAACCCTAGCAGCTTTAGGGCTGGGCTGGCAGAGCTGCCTGCACTCTCAAGGCTCAAACTGAAGGTAAAAACCCTTCCTAGGTTCCTGAGTTTATTTTCGGGTCTCACAACTCAGCATTTTTGCTGATTTAAAACAGGTCCCCAGGTGAATGCCTCTGGCTGGCTGCCACACCGCACACCAGCCAAGGTCCCGTAGGGATCCTGTGGCACCCAGCGCTGGCTTCTCAGTGGGATGCATCACACCAAGGCCCGGCTCCAGAGGAGGATTTAGTGGCTGTGGTGAGCTCGGCCAGCAGCTCCTGGGCCTCAATCTGGAGTTGTGAACCCCAAAATCCTGCCTGAGCTGCTGCTGAAGCCTGGAGAGAGTTCAGACTTCAGGACATGGCATGGATGCTCCTCTTGCTTAGAGAGCAGAAGCAAGAAGAGACGGCGACCTCCAGCCCAGCTGAGCCCACCCTGCCTGGGGCATGGAGATCTGCTTCAGGTACATCCAGCTGGGGCAAATGGTTTGTGGTGCCAAGAGCAGCTCCTGGCTCCAGCTGCACGTGGTCCTCCTCCTCCCGCCTCGCAGGGCCAGACCTGGGCGACCACGAGGTTGCCTTTCCATCCCTCCTCATGGATCTGCAAGGGGACAGCTTGAGCGCATCCCCCTTGAGCTGGTGCTCAGCACGGGTTGTGGGGAGCCCTTTGGGATCCCCCAGGCATGGGTCCGGTCAGCCTGCCTGTCCCATCCTGGGGCAGCCTCCGGGCACCAGAGAATGGGTGAAGAGAGGAGGCACCTTCTCCTCTCACATAAAGGATGTGATCGAAAGCAAAGCCCTGGGCCAGCGTTTGACCGAGGTCTCTCCACTCATCATGTCGAACCTCCTGAAGCCTTTCCGTCCCCACTCGTGGTACGGGAACCACAGGCATCCACCTCTGGGCACAGGTTTCTCTTCTCTGTCCCGTGGGAAAAGGTTGGTCTGAAAGACATCTTAATTGAGCCAAAAAGAGTGCCTCAAATATATTGCATAACTAATATATCTTCATAAATGTAAACATGGAACACAGAAGTATAGATCTGTATTCATTTTTATGTATCAGTGTATGTTGAGTATATAAATGCTCTACAATTGTATATATAGATTTATATAATCAATAGTATTTTTGTTTATATCCACACATTATATATGAAAGATGCGTTTCTTTTCCACAGAATGGTTGAGATTGGAAGGGACCTCTGGAGGTCATCTCCAATCCCGCTGCTCAAGTGGGGCCACCTACGGCAGGTTGCCCAGGACCATGCCTTTTACATTACATTTTATATTTTATACACCCAGCAGCTCTGAGACCCCACGATGACCACACATTTCCATGCTGTGCATTCCTCTCATCGTACTGGAAAGGGTTTGGCCGTGTGAAGACCACATCTGTGAAGTGCAGCATGCAGAAAGGCACAACAAAAGCCAGCTCCCATCGGTTTAACCCACCCCAGGGGGAAGCTCTGATTTCCTCCTGGAAATGTAGTTTTGGGGTTTTGATAGGAGCGGTGCAGAGGCTTTGTGGAAGATGATGGGGCCAGCCAGAAAAAAAGGCGAGGGAGGATGCTGAGGGAATTTTCAGTGTGCTGGAGCTCGGGCAGGGGTGGGATTTCCGATGGATGCGACTCACTGGCAGGAGGGTGCTGCAAGCATGGGAGCACCGTGGCAGAAAGGAGGTGATGCCAGGATGGAGGCTGTGCAAGGTTTTGGGGCTGCCTTTCACTCTCAGAAATGAAGAGGTTGCTCCCCGTGACGTTTGGGAAGCCAGATTCCCATCCAGTGAAGGTGGCAGAAGCACCTAAGTTTGTTCACAAGTTATTTCTTACCTGGCTCCGAAGCTGGGTGATGATTTCAGGTTAGGGGGTGACTGTGTTGAAGCCCCCACATCCTCCCCATCCTCTGGCCAGAAATGGTTGTGCCCGCAGCAGGAAATGCCGATGGGGCCGAGCATCCCCTCCACTGCCCGCGTCCACAGCCTGGGCATCGACACGAACAGGCACTGACTTCTGCTCCTCTGCTGGGCCGGGAAGGGATCTGATCCGTGAGCCTCCTCAGTTTGGTTCCAGCAGGTCTGAAGATGTTATCTCCCTCTCAGCTCGGGGCCAGTAAATGCTGGTGGCCACTGATGCTAAATCTGGCAGGGATGGAGGGAGAGAGCCCTTGGCTGCCTGGCTTGCATGGTCCTGCTCCTGCGAGGTTCCCGTCCGTCTCGTGGAGATTTGTCCCTGCGGAGCTGCTTAGGAGGGCTTTGCCATGCTAGGAGGGAGCGAGCAGTTATTTCCCCCGCCAGTGAGTTCTTGTATGTGTGTGTCTCCCCGTGCCTTCCCCTAAAACAAGCTTTTGCAAAGCTGAAGAGATGCTGTGCAGTTAACAGAGATGGCTCCTCTCTTTTAGCTAACCTGAGAGAAAAGAGTCAAATGAAGTCACGCATCGCTAACGCGCTCCGGCTTAGTCACCGGGGAGGGTAGTGAACGCGGCAGACTTCGTCAGGATAAAAAAAGCGTCGGGTACAGCAAGATTATGAAACAATAGGGACTGATGGAGAGCAGCACGGAGCCAGCCTGAATGCGCGTTTGAATGAGTCCTAATGATAATCACTGGCTGCACGGCATCGGCAGCTCGCTTCAGTCGCGTGCCTCGTGCCGGTGGGTCCATGCGTGTAAATTGCCCCCTTTAAAGAGAGCGCTCCTATCCGCGCAGCGATATTTTCTATTACTTTTGGCTATTCACTCCGTCCTTCTTCAAGCCTTTTGCTGCCTGTAAAGGCATCTGCTGCCGGAGTTTTGCATTTGCACCTTTCCTGGCATCTGTAGCCAGGCTCCTGGCTGCTGCTGCTGCTAGACTTCCATACCGTCTCCTCTGCTGGCTCTGCCCCGCTGCATTTCCCCTGGAGAGCCTTTCTCAAGGGGTGGTTAAGCCAATATCGCTGCAAGGTTTTCATGTCCTTGGTGGCCAAAAGGGAGCGGGGAATTCAATCCCAGCTGCTTTTGTGCAGGGTAGCTTCGAGGTGTGAATTAGCATCTGCAAGGTTGCATTTCCTCCGATGTGGCCTTTGTTGCTGTCTGCCTGTGTCTGTCCTCTCCCCCGGACTGCTACATCGGCTGATTTCATTTGCAGAAGGTTTTAGAGAGGTTTTTGTGGGGCTCATCTAAAAAAATGTGGCTGTGAAGGTCACTCTCTCCCAAAAAAATATATTCCCCAGAACACTTGATACTCAAGCTTATCGCCTAATGTGGGTATTTCACTTCTCACCAAAGCCTGCCGATTTCAGTTCCACAGCCACGCTCCGAGATATTTACAAAGGGCTTACCAAGATCAGAAAAATTCATTAGAATATAGTGGGGAAAAAAAAAAAACAGGAATGCTTCTTGCAAATGCGAAGAACATTGCTAGCAGCTGCTTTTCTGGGTCTTATGACCCATCTGAAAGCAGACAGGATTGCTGTTTGTTTCCTGCAAATCAGTGGAGAGGGACCATTCCCTTTGCTGGGTTCAAAAACTCATTACCAAGGTGAGCTCCCTCCTGAGCGGCTCTTCTTTGCTACAGGACTAAAGATGCTCTACAAAGCTTGACTCTCTTATCCTGCACAACCTCAGCAGTCATACTATACTGAGAAAAAAAAATACAATGTTTTGATTGCAAGTTTGACCAGCTTTCAGCTAGAACTCGTGAATGTCTTTAAAAGGATGTAATTGCACCCAGATTTGAGTTCCACTATTTTGCATTGCTTCTGTTCTGTTTTCACATGCATTGGAAAACAAAGGCGTTTGTCGGTGAAGGAGAGATGTTTTTACATGGCTGAAAGACAGATGGATGTATTCGGAGTCCTACTGCAGCCGCTGTGCAACTCTGCGAGGAGGGCGGCTTGCCCCTGCTCCTTTTAGGAATGAAAGATGTGGCCGTATCGCTACGCTGCTTGGAGCTGGAATTAGGAACGTTTTACTTTCTCAAAAGATTGAAGAAGAAAAAAACCTTCAACTGTAGGGCCTTGCTCAATCAAAACGCATTAGAAGAGGAATTACCAAAACCAACAAAAGCCATCCCTGACACGGACTGACAGCCTAGAATTAGCCTGAACCATGCGGCTCAGCAAAACAGCTCCCGGACGGTTCTGCTTCTCCTCTCAGGCACTGCAGCCCCATCCAAGCACAGAAGCTGTTTCACTTTCGTTCCTCTCAGGCTGTGCAATCCCCACGCCTCCTTCTCTCCTCTCCAAGCGTGGAAGTAGATATTCCGGCCAAAAGGCGTTAGCAGACTGACTTATGTCCAGCAGATTATGTCCATCAAAAAGGGGGAAATACGGTATTGTGCCAATGCACCTGTGCCTGAATTATACCACAGTATTACTCCACACCCGAATTATACCGCAGTAAGTGTTTTGGAGGAAAACTCCACCCCTGTCCCACACCTTTTTCTTAACAGAAAAGCAGCGTACAGACTGGGCTTTAGGCTTCCGTCTAGAAAAGCCCAGTCCCTTTCCTCATTCCCCTCAGAGCCACCCTAACTGCTGATCCTACTTTTTTTCCACCAGGATTTTGCAGCTGGATCAGTTCCCTGATCTGGACGGCTCTGGGATTTTATGAACCTAGTGCCAGCACAGAAGGGGAATGAGAACGGCCACGTTGTCGGTGTCAATGTGGACTTTTAAGCCAATCATGCAGATATTCCTTGAGTCTTCCCAGAAACCTTGAAGCTCCTGTGCAAGTGCTGTGTGCCCTCACCTGTTTTCCAGGAACGGAGATCAAAACCTTTATTCACTCTGCCACACCGAGTAGCTTTTTCCAGAGACTCCCTTGGGAATGGGCCACAGAGTGAGTGAATCCTTCTGGAAAGCTGCATGGGCCACAAGCAGACCACTGCTGCTTTGGGGTGGAAATGTTGTGATGATGCCTCCTCTAAGTTGCCTGCACTATATACTTATTTGTACACCAGCTCTGCGCTTGCAATTTTTGACCAGCAAATGGGTAACAAGGCTGCTCTTCACCTTGCAGAGACTCTACCTGCAGGACAACCCCTCCACCACCAGGCTCCTGGCTGCGCTCGGATGGAAACGCTCTCCCTCCTCATTTTCAGTTGCACCACTTTGGAAACTTCAAAATACGTGGATAAGCAGGAGCGTGGCTCTGTGCTCCTGAGATCGCTGTCCTTGTCTGGGTGCAGGGGTGACTTTGCGTTTCAGGTCTCACGCTGACAATTGTTTCGTGATTTACGCTACACAAGTGTTGGATAATTACGGGGTGTTCCGCATGGTAAAGCATGCTGAGCTAAGCAGACTTCTGGCTTCACCCAATGTGGACATTTTATTTTTGAAAAGTGTCTTTTTCATGGTATTTAAAAGAACACAGGACAGCTACTGGTAGTTAAAGGGAGGTTTAGAGCAATTCAAGATGCCCTGAGCCACCTTCAGGCATCACGTCCTCAGGGAGAACCACCAGTGCTCTGGGGGAGAGGTGTAGTGGCTTGGACAAGCGTATGCTGAATCCTGCCCTGCTGGCACTCTGATACAAGGGCTTGGTTTTGCATGATTTATATGCTGCCATCAAGGCAAACAAGCCAACGAGCGTGTTGGAACTTTTGCACGCCGTCCGACACTGCAGGCTAGGAGCAGCAACTTGGGAGAGGGGGGAAAGGCGGCCTTGCGGCGAGCTGCTTGCGGCCGCCTGCACCTGGCAGCAGCCAGCCGGTGCCTCATGGCACCAGCCAAGTCCACTGCGCAAGGAACGCTGCTTTGCAACGCATTTTAAGCTGTTTGCAAGTTAGCTGCGTCGGTGGCTGCGCGCTGCGGTGGGCGCTGCTCCCAGCGCGGTGCGTGTTGCTGCGGGACGGGGTTTGGTGACAGGCTGGAAGAGAGCACAGATAAAGGCTGCTGGTAGAAAGCACCTTTTTCAAATTCACACAGATCGCAAATAAAAAGCCTTGCTGACTTTTTCCTGACTGAAACAACAACAAAAGAAGCTACCTGGTTTGGGAAGCCAGCTGTGCTCAGATCAGGGTTTTGTTCTCATCTCTCTTGCAGGCCAGGTTTGACTCCTCCAGCTTGTTCTTCTCCAGATGACATTCTGCTTGCAGCTCTGCTCCCTCACTGCCATGGTCATGTCTACTGAAGCAGTCGTGCTGAGACATGAGGACTTGTGCTCATCTCCTCAGAGGACAAGGAGACCAGGACCAGGTGAAAGCAGCATAACCAAGGAGGGCATTGAGCTGTCTAGAAAAATGCACTGGATGTAGTTTCTGGAGCACACGGACACAAAGAATTGGATCCTGGCTGCAGGCCAGCGCGACTTGGGACTCCGCAGGAGGACGAGATCATGCAGACCAAGGGAGGAACCGGGCAGCCACCAGGGCAGCGTAACTCGCTCTAGTGCAAAATGACTCCGGGCCCTAGGGGGTCAAAGCCACCCAGCAATTCACCAGTCAGGCTAAGGCCAGCAGCTGCAGATCCCGCCACGTCAACGCGACAGGGCTTGCACTGGCATAAATCATGCGCGTCGCTACCTTCAGAGGCAGGAGAACAAGGAAGGAAGAGAAACAAAGGGCAGAAACAGAGATGGCCCTAAAAGGGAACTTACTTTCTTACAGAGCGATCCTGAAAGCAGCAACAAGGCCCTAAACAACGCAGCATGGCCGAGCGTTTCGCTGCTGCGCCGGGTCACGGTCTGCCTCCCCCGCAGCCGCCTCGGCGGGAGGCTCGCGGTGGAGCGACGGACGCGGAGCTGAACTGACAGCCGATCCTGGGCGATCCGGCCATTTCCCCAGGATGGATCTGACATCCCTGGCTTTTCGGATGAAGACGAAGGGTGAGAGAAAAAAATATCATGATTCCCATTCCGCGGAGAAGAAGGGACAAGAGGAGTGTTAAGGTGATCTGCACAGGACGGCTTTGTCGGTACAGGAATAGCAGCGTGCTAGCCTGCAAAGCTCGTCCGGTAAGGACAGAGCTATTTCTGTAACACTGGGTTTATTTATTTGTTTGTTTATAGCAGAGTAACACCCTCCTGAACGCAGTGAGCACTGTTGCAGCTACGAGCGACGCTTTTGACAGTTTAACGCTCACCAGCCCAGAGCTCCTTCCCACCTGCAGGGCCGCGCTAGCCAGGGATGTCAGCCTGTCCCCTCCTCGCTGGCACAGCTGGCTGGCTTCGCCCGATTCAGACTTTCTGCGTGACCTAGGACAACATATTTAGGATACAAATCCGCCGCAGCCCTGCCGGAGTGGAAGAGATGCTTTCCTAGCAGTTGCAGTCACAAACTCTTCCCTTCCCCACCCCACAGCAGCAGCAAACGCAGAGGATTTTGTTTTTACCCTCACCATTTGGTCCAGCTCTGAGTCCTGAGCCCTCTCCCCAGCTTTCAACATTGAGAAGCCTGCAGGATGCTGAGTTTGCTTCCCTATCCCAACCAGCATGGCTCTGCGAGGAAAATCATCAGTAATACATAGAGTTACACCGGCAAAAAAGGCCATCCGTCGCTGCTGCTCGCTCTGGCTGAGGAAATCATTCACGCAGCATCAGCAGAACTCTTTTGCTGCGTGGCATGCATCTCCTGTACGGGCTTTAGCCGACCGGATTATGTCAGCCTTCACTTTTTAAACAGGGACAAAGTTTCCCAGAATTCGGGAATTGTCAACATGCAACAAACAAATGGCTGGCTTATTACTTGCGGGAAAATGGGCCTTCAGAGCAGATGAAGAAAAGACGGCGAATTAGATGAGAAGCCAGGAAACAGGCTGTAAGCAGCCCGATCCTCTCCTAAAGAAAGCTGTGGCAAAATACAGACTCAAAGATTATTAGATGGCCGTCCCTTTACTGTCACATCTGAAGGTATGTTCACACCCCCTACTCCGTGAGCCTAATTTAGTTGTTGTAAGTACTACATGCAAATTAGAGTGATTCACACTGCTCAGACTTGATTTCTCAGACAATGGAGAGATGGAGTTGTGACAGGCATCAGCATAGGAGCAGTCTGAACATGGCCCCAGCTGCCCCACGCTCCCCAGATTTGTTCTCCCGACATCCTGCCGAAGCAGGAAGCACTATTTCCATCCTACAGGTAGGAGAAGACGACTTTGTCTGGAGCGTGCTACCAGCTTGCATGAAACGAGCCACTTCCACCAGCTTATCTCTATTCTGCCAGAGTTTACTTCAGCTAAGGGCTGCATTTTTTCCCAGACAAAATCCTCACCAAACTACTGAAATCACTATTCGCTATAATACCTTTTCACTTATCTAAAGGCCATAAGCCATCTTATACTGAGTACAGGAAATCTAGATTTCTCAACAACACAGATTTTAACATGTATTGCTTGCCAATATAATGAGCACATCCAAGAAAAATGACTCAAGACTTCATGTTTCTTGAAGCTAGGAACTGTCTTGTCTCTCAAATGTGCCAGTTTTTTTCCATGGATGTGACTTGGCTTCTATTTTTGCTCTCCTGGTATTAGCTTGAATTAGATTGCATGCACAACGCAAACTAAATGCATACACACAAAGATTTATTTATTTATTTTTCTTGATAGGTTCTGGAATTAGGGAAAAGCAGCGTTAGGTTTATTTACGCATTTCTCTTCACACAATTTCTGGCATTTTAGCGGATGACTGACTCCCCCCGAGAAAGTTTTTTCAATCTCATTTAATCCCCAGCCCACCTCTTGACTACAGCAAAGGAAATTCCAGTGTCTAAGCAACTACCGCTCTTCCCTGGAAGCGTCAGACATTTGTTCCACGTGGGGAGATAAAGAGCTCTTCTGCTGACTCATCTGGGCAGCCAGATCAGGGAGGCTTCCGTAGGTACAACACAGGGCTAGAAAAGAGCCTAGGAAAAGGTTAAATGCCTAAGATGAGGGGAAAAAGAAAAAGAAAAAAGGCTCTCAAACAAGGCAGCTCAGGAACTGGTCCTACCAACTGTTTGTTCTTGCAAATATTCTACTTGTAAACGTTCACCGTTCAAGCAACCAAGGCTTGCTCCAGTAGAGAGCTTACACAAAGCACTCAAGAAAAGCAAAGGTCTGCCACCGTACATCCGAGAGCTCTCCCCAACCCCTTCAGCTTTTGTGCAGAAATCCACATTTCAGATGTCAGTAACCTGAAAAGCACTTTATCGCGGAATTAGGGACAGAACAGCGAGAAGGATCATTTGGCACTTAGATTTGTTCAAAGTCTTCTGTCACAGACTTCCTGCCTAAACCTTAGCTGCGTAGTTTTGGACATATTTATGCAACCAGGTCCCTCACTACAGCAAGAGCTGGTAGTTAACCCCATTTCCAAAACCTTCCAAAATGTTGCTGTCTGGGGAAGCTGGATGCTTGGGCCTTGAATCCTGGACTCACAAAGATGCATAGGAACCCATTTTAGAGGTTCACTTTGTGAAACCTTATCTCAGCCGTGAGCTTGAGCGGTTTTCAGTATACAAAGCAACATCAACACAACACAAACTGATAACGAAGCTGAGCGAGTGCTGCAAAAATAATCAGAGCTCACTCATATACGGTTAAGAAATTCACGTCAATGACTATGAGTCTATTCCGTTTATTTTTTTTTTTTTTGCACACCGCTGTATGCACAGCCTTCCATTCCCAAGAAAGCCCACAGAAAGGGAAAAAAATGAAAACAGCATGAATATTCCCTCAAGTCTGTATTCACATGAATGTTTGCACCTGAATGCCTGTACAGCCATCTCCGAGCGCTCTTTGAAGGCCTGGGAGCAGAAATGCTCAGTGAGATTTAAGAGACCCAACGCACATGGCAAAGTTTCTCTTAGCAGAGTGTTTATGTTACAGCATCCTGGCATGATTCCTTTGTCCAAGAGTACACAAGCTTGGTAAAAAACTCTCCCCCCACACCTCATTTATGCTTATTTACCATAGAATTAGGGATTATACTAACCAAATGAATTATTTATTGCAGAGCTTTTTTTCAGATCTAAGCCATACCAATATTACCCAATACAAATCTGACGTTTCACTTCTGAACCCTTGTCTTTTCATGCAATTCTTGAAAGGTATTCCTAGCTTTATAGTACCTAGTTATGATTTTAAGCTCCTTGGAACAGGACTACCAGACTGCATCTATCCCCGAAGCACCATAAACAGTTCCAGTATTACAAAAATAACAACTCTACTCATCTATATGCAACCTGTGCTATGTGCCCTGTCAATTCAATTTATTTACAGAGGCACAAATAAAGTCTGGTTCAGCCTTCATATCTTGCCACAGTACAATCTCAAAAGGACTCTGAAAATACACAGTATTAGTCAATACAAAGGTTTGCACTCAGAGAGATAGGGTGTCCAAACTGTAACATTAAAAGATTAAGAAAACATTTGGGTACAAACAATTAGTGGAAATACCTCAACAATTTCACTGGGAAGCATGATTCATTCTGACAAAAATGAATTTGCTACTAGCAAATACATTGCTAAATCTTTAACTGAAAATGACTTCCTAGTGAAGCTTTCAGAAATATTTACTGCATCTCATTTCCCTGGGCAAAGCCGGGACTGGGAACGCAGCATGCTGGTTTTATCGCCAGGTGTTGAAACGACATGCTGAGACACTGGTTAATTCACCTTCTACTTCTGTGTCCCAGTTTCTTACCTGTGCAATGGAGTTAACTTGCTTCTCTTATGAAGAACCTCCACAAAACTTACTTTCACGTGAAAACTGTGGTCTTTTGCCATTTTGATAAATGGTTGGTAATAATCTTATATTCATCCTTTAGGCAGATTCCCTGTGACACCAATTATAGAACAAGAAGTTTTCCAATTTTCAGACAAGAGGTGTAGTTACTTTGCGCAGTTTTACAAATGCATCTTGCTCTGTTTAAGATGAGAAATGAGCAACTTTCAGCTGTAAAAGCAGGCTCTTCTAATGTTTTTAGTGAATTTAGCAACTATTTTGAACGTTTTATATTTACCGAAATGTTTTCCATTTCGAACTTTCAACTTTGAAGAAGACAGCCTTCTCTGCATCTTCAAGGAGAATTAGACTTCTCTCGCCAAGTCTATATTAAGCTCCAGATAGCAGCTTTTACTGTTAAATGTTCTTAAATGTTTCAGACTTCAAAAAAAGTCATTTGCTGGATGCACTTAGATGAAGTGATAAGAATTTCTTTAAATACTTCCTCCTTTCCCCAGGAATGTAAGAAATTTAATTCAGCAAGAGGCACTTTCATCTCACTAGTCTTTGATGGCGAGAGAACCACTGTTGAAGGCATTGTTCAAAGATACCAAAAGGAAAAAGAGGGACACCTTCCTTCTCCTTTTGTATTTAAAAAACAAAATAGTATAATAATCATTCCAAGTTCGAAAAGCTGACAAGCTTAATTACAGAAACATTACGGTATGTGTCAAAAGCAAGGCAAAATCACCTCAAGGATGAATGTTTCATATAATCTTCAAATATAAGATGGACAGCACAGCAGATTTCAAGGGGAAACAAAACTGCACTCCAAATTTCCCCAATTTATACCATAATGGTGAAGAAGGCATCCGTCCTTTCAGGTTGAAAAGTTCTACGCTGTCATGTGATAGTGAGGTGAAATGGAAGGAAAACATGGTCCGCTCAGAATGAAAAGAAAGATGCAGAAAACCATAAGGTGAAAGGCTTTGAGAAAGCTGTTTGTATTTGAAAATTTCAGAATCAGATCATTTCTAAAAAATATTTAAATAAATTATCCCTTTATGCAAATGCATTAACCCAGGAAAAACCAAAACCAAAAACCAAACATCTAGTATGAAGATATTCTTTACAATAAAAATTCTTTTAGAAAGTATATTAAATACATGACAACAGGGGAAAAAAAGCATCTCAATTTATATTTACGGGCATCACATTTTAGAACAATGTCTTAGCCACTAATCATTTATAAATGATTCACAAAGAAATTAAATAAGATATTCCATAAAAGAATAATCTGATTTACAGTGTAGATGTAAGGCTTCACCATAACATCTTATACCCTTCGCCAGTCTCTGCAAGCTGAGCAACCTGTACTTTGCTACCAGAGTAACACAGCGCCGTGGTCCTCAGAAAACACAGGTGGTGTTCAAGTTTACTTTTTTAAGGTTCAACAAAATAATATTTTAAGTATTACTAAAAAGTATCCTATTATCTGTCACAGTCAAAGCAAATGCAAAGCTAGGAGTAACACATTTGCCATTTTAAGACTGAGGGAATGGATTAAATTACACTTTGCAAAGGCAAAAAATAAAAAAAGAGTAGCTGTTAGTTATGCCATCGTATTATTAGTCACTGTGCACAACCAGGACACCGCAATTCCTAATCACAGACTAGAAACACAGTACTTTCTTTTAACAAGGTACGTAACTTCTGTGTGGAAAAAGCTGGGAAAAAGTCATGAGAACTATCAACTTCCATAGCTATCATATGCATAAAAACTACTGGCTTTACAGAGCTCCAGTTTATCCAAAATACTGAATTGAACACTGATGTCAATAATATCCCTTAGTCTCCTTATGCATCGAGTACAAATCAGAAAAAAAAACCTGGCCCAAAACATTGATTTTCAACCACAAAACACTGCCAGAAATCTAGTATTTGCAACACAGTTATCTGGTGTTGCAGTTAACATTAATTCTGCAGACAACAGTCACAAGTACTTACTAAAAATACAGATATGTTTCCTAAAGGTAACGTGAAGCTTTATTTAATATGACAATGCCTTTTTTTTTTTTTTTTTTAAAACAGTGCAGGGTGCAAATTTTCAGTATGAAGACATTCAGAAGATTTGCTGCTCGAAGAGGATCTTTTCAAACCCTGGTGGAGGTGTATGATAAAATTCACTGAACTGACAATCCAGAATTGCACTGTCATCAACTGCAGAAAAGAATCAAACAGAAGGAATTAGAGAAGGAACATTTACAGTTTTATCCTCTATTACACCACCTTACCAGATTATGTGCCATGCTTAAAATGTAAAGAATATTCTATAACTCATCCATTACATAACATAATACAATTAAATCTGTTCAACAAGTTTGCTAAAGCCCTGTACACACACCCAAGGAGAGCAAATCATCTCTCTCTTCTGATATTTACTTTAGCTGGCAACAGTCCTTGTTGAACCCAAAAAGAACGCCACCTCTGATTTCACTGGCAGTGTTAGCAGGGCTTCAGGCAACTCCATTCAAATTTTCTACTCTATTTCTCTGTAAATCTATAGACTAAGTACTCTACTAGATGCATACTGCAAGGCTGTCAGCTCCACAGCTGCATATCTTTTCCGTCCCCTTCCTAATTTTGTTGGAGGTTTACAGGGTTTCAGCTGTCTGCAATGATTTTTCTGGAGGTTTACAAGGTTTCAGATGTCTGCAGTGGTTGGTGTCAGACCATCTGTTCTAGGATGTGATACAAAGAGAGCTTCCTTGACAGCTTCGTTAAGTTGGAACTTAATGCTTTTTACAATACCTCTCCCAGTTTTGGACCCACTGTATAATCTGCGACACAAGTGTTACTAAACTTCAGTACAGAAAATTAAAAAGAAACTGCTCAGGAATTTCACAGCAAAACTTTCACGTGCCGCAGTAGTGAAGAGAAATACCCACCTGGACAGAAAAGCAAGCTCTCTTTCAAAGACAACTTCTCCCAAGATAAACCAGGTCTATTAGCAGTATTAGATCAAGATAGAAGGGATTCATCTCCATCTTTTGGTTTGAAATTTAGGTATCTCGGAGCCAAGGTAGGAATGTTTCCCTCCAAGGCTCAGTTAAAACTCCTATTAGTGTATTTGTACAGTTCTGTAGCATTATGCAGTGTTTAAAAAGTGCCTATGGTACAGCTGCTGTGGGCAACAACCTTCAAGTTCACTTTTCTGTTTTACATAAATGATAATAAGAATAAGAACCTGGCAATAAAAGGCCACTGCATTCCCCTGGCACAGAACTCTAAGTCAGAGAAAAAGATGATTATGATTTATAATAGGCTAACATGCCACCAAATGTCTTTTGAAAGCAACCTGCTTTCTCTAACACCATTTCCAAAACAAAGGGAAGATGCAAGAATCAGCTACTAAACAGTAGCTATTTTCCCGCTGCTCACCAAGCACTTCACGCAAGGAGATCCGGCAGTACTGCCGGGCAGCTACTGTCTGCCACAGCATTTTAGCAGCGCCATCATGTGGCTTAAAAACACATCACAAAATGACAATATAAAACAATTTCCATTCTTAATAGCTTGGAAAGGTCCAAGTCTAAATTTATAGCATATTTAAGAGCATTTGCTTCCTGCTCATAAAATGTGTCAAGATATAAATGGGAACATGCTACCGGTTCATTAGGAACCAACCATGAAATGAAATAATTATCCGCACCATATAGCTAATGATATCTCAACTGCTAAATGAGCTTGGAGAAGGATACTACTCAGACAAAGCTCTCACACGGGAACAAGGATAAACTGGAGATGGCTGTAGGTGTGATACAGGGAATCCGATAAGCAGTTATCATTTGCTGTAAATTATAAAACAACCTAGAGTATAGCATAGATTATACACTGAACATGGGAAAGTGCTGCCTTTCAGATGAGATGTTAAACAGAATTCTGACTACTTGGGAACTACAAAAACACTGCCAAGTTCTAGAAGAGTAAATCGTTAACACATGTCTTGGCCAAATTCCAGCTTCCATAATTCATAAATTCTTTCTTAAACTGCCTATGCAGGGATTAATTGGACATGGTATTTGTGTCCGGTTCAAAATCGCTCTGTTGTATTGATGGTTGCTGGCAAGACAGCAACCACAACTCGCTCACCAATTGCTGGATTTCACAAATGGGTATCACTTTGGTACTGCAGCAAAGAGCTGTCCCACTAGCCAGCAAGCAGCTGTACTGGTACTACAGGAAAGTTACTACTTCCATAAGAGAATACAAATGGCAATTCGGTATCTACCCATACTTAACACTGAATGCATTTATGAATTATGCAAAATTAATAGGCATAAATGCCAAGATTCAGAGATAAACTAGGTTAGCCCACATGTCCACACCAGGCTGAATTTGTTGTTTTTCTTTCTTTCATCTGCTTCATAGTTTTTTAGCTGGCAATTTATAGACTGACTGCAGTAACTCCCCAGCTTGTTGGATGTGGATACTGTTAGCAGTCAGTAAGTGGTGCTCTTTTTTCTAGCTATTAAACAGCATTAAAAATAATTGAAAATATACTTTTGTATTTTCCTAGTTTTGTATTTCCATTCAATTATTCGTTGTAGTTGCCAAAATAAATGATTGATGTGTGACTGGAAAGATGTATGCTCCATCTAAGTGAGGAGAAGAATTCACAAGACAGACTTGGTACAAAAATATTGTCCATACTATGAAACAATTTGAAAATCTCTTACTTACCATAGACCACTGGATAGACAGTCCCTCGGATACCTGAAGCTGGACAATGCATGTTCTTCCCATTTAAATATACATTTAATTCTACATGGTCATACGTAATGCCCTACAAAGCATAGAAAATTAACCAAAAAAAAAAACAAAAAACCACCATCAACAAGTTTATACACATCAGATTTTTACTTAATTTAGCTTTTTTAGCCACAGGCAGATTTTAACACCGTTACGCAAATGACAGCATCCTAGAAAACTTCACTTGAAATAGTCCTGCAAAGGACTGGAAGTTAATAAATGATCAGGAAGATTTGTATTTTCAGATGCTTGGGATTCCTTAATGCTCATTCAATTGAGATGCAACGAGTATTGTACACCATGTCTTACTAAGGCCAGTTTACGAAACAAATTTCCAGACTATTCTTCACCATGGTAAAGAATCACAAAATTTCCAATGATTTTGAATATTAAGCAGTTTGCAGTCTTCTTGTTTGTATCTTCCCATGGAAATAACTTTAACAAATAACGATGCTATGAACTGAGTGTATTTGTCCATACCTATGTACGGAAACCACTTGCCTCGTTTTCTCTGCCAGCAGCAACAGACCATGGTTTCATACACAACACTACAAATACGCTGACCACAGAGCAGAAAGCAAACACTTGCGAGGTAATAAATTACTTATTTGTTAGCTAAGTGATTTTCTTCTGACTGTTTTGGTATGGCTGAGTGTGACAATTTGTGTTGTCATTCACTGCTTCAGAAATCTATTTTCATGACGGAACACAATTCAAATTTCTGAAAACTGGAGAGTTACCAAAGTAACATATCATCTACATTTTTGTGATTGATTGAAGCTGTTCAAGACTACATAGGTTGACCAAACTCCAAAACAGTCTGCAGCCCTCCAAAGAAACAACTTCAGAAGGGGATTAAAACAATAATGTAGTGTCTGAGGGCAAAGGGTGGAGGAGTCGGCCTTAGCTGTTTAGGGCTTCTAAAGATGAAATTTCTAATCATTGCTACACAGAATCAAGGTTACTCAGCAAGAAAAAGTAGTGGTGATAAACGGTCTAAATTTCATTGCTCCCATGTATTTTTGAAAGTAAATCTCTAACAAGATATTGAGAAAATGACAGCAATAAACCAGAACCCTTTGAACACAAAGTCACAAAGATATTTTGAGAAACAGTGAGGTACAAAAACCTTAGGATTCTCAATTTGCTCTCATTCTTCAATCTTCTTCCCAGCGACCATTACTCCCTCCCCATTTAATCCCCACTTAGTGTCTCTCTCCTTCCCTACAAAAGTTTGGCCAAAAATACAATTCATCTATCAGGCATGACCTCTCTCTGCTCAGCTCGGTCCTTCTAATTATTAACCAGTCAGCTATGGGATCTTGAGTTCAGCTGGGCATGGAGCATAGCTACATAATGCATTCTAGCACATTATTTCTTCAGGAAAGTCCCATCTCAAACATTGCAGGACCCTTGTGATGGGAGTCATCAGTCAGCTAGACACAGCAACCAGGCTGCAACAGAGCATTAGAGGCTACTTTTCAAACTCTGGTAAAGTCTGTCCCCCTCTCAGAAACACACAGATGCTCAGAACAAAGTCCAGTTATCGCCAGGCTGCTAATCCATTCAAACACAATGGGAGTTTACATGAGCACTTTCCAAACCGGGAGGTGCAAGCTGAACAATAATTTGACTGAAATGGTCAGTCTGACCACACAGCTGTAAATAAGAGAAATCTGGGAACAGCTGGGGAAGATAAAGAAGCATTAACAAACTCACCACCACATCGCCCTCCTGTGGCAAGTTATTTGCTGGTAGTCTATTTTTCTCCTCATTGTTATAGTAGAGAGCTCCATCATTCCTCATCACCAGACTATGGACATCTCGACCCAGTGGAATTTGATTCAAGTTTGCTTTCTGGGTTGCAACTCCAATACCCCAAATCCCTAAAACATGACATTAACGTGGTAATGTTAATGGTAAGAAAAAAAAAAATGATTTTGACTATCCGACTGAAACAGGATAGCGTAAAAAATACGTTCTTTACTGCCATGGAGGTACTACCACAGTAGATATTTACTGGAAATACCAGCAATCACAAAAGATTGAAGATAAACAGTATCTATCTTGAAAAGTAACGATCCAGAGAATTCTAATCACTTAGCTTAACTTTTACTCCCCAAAAATATTGGAAACCAACTCTGAGAATCTAGGAGGATGTAAAAAAACGTAAGTCCAACTAGCACGGATTTGTGAACAACAAATCCGTGTTGAAAAAAAGTTGAAACAACGTAATTTCCTTTTTCAGCTGGTCAGACTAGTCCTAAGGAAAAAGGAGAAATGGTAAATATGACAGATCTTGATTTGGTAATGTTTTTGAACCTCATGCAACATTCAAATACTCAAATTAGGAAAACGTGGTCTAGATGAAGTTACAGCAACATGAACGCGCGACTGGTTAGAAAACTGTATTCCAAGACCACTCATCGGCAGTACCCTGTCAAATCAAAAAGACGACACAAACGGGGTCTGAGATTTTGCACTGAATGCCCAAGGTCTGATGCTATTCTGTATTCACGTTAATGACTTAAATAACATGACAACGCGCTTATTAAACGTGCTGCCAATATCAACCTGACAGGAGTGCAAGCTCTTCAGAGGCCACTCAATTTTTAAATGATCCTGATAAATTGGTTAAGAGTTCTGAAACACGGAGAATGCATTTCCTTTTTCTGAATTGCAAAGAACAGCAGGTAATTACGAATAATAAGTAGCACCAATACAATAGTGGCATGGCAACCAGTTCATAGAACGTAATTTGAGGGTTATCACAGAGCACATGCTGAATTTGAGTGTGTCGTACAGTTGTGAAAAACTTCTGGATGTATGGCACGTATAAATGAAACATATTGTATGTAAAGGACAAGAAGGACATCTACTGCTGCTGCAGCTGGAGCAGAGCATCCATTAAAGGCACCATGCCACAGGACAAATTAGGTCAATTAGAGAAATTCTAGAAGAAACAAGGAAACCAATCAAAAAAGTGTAAAAACATTATCTATGAGTAGACAATGAAAAAAAGGGGACTGTTTAATCTACAGAAGAGTAAAATGAAGCAAAAATATAAGAAAATTAGTTTCAAAAGACAAAATTGCAGAACAATTTATTCTAATACACACAAGCCCAGAGTGAAAAGGACAGGAGTCTGAACAAGATTCAGACTAGACTTTGAAAAACTTTCCAACAGTCAGGCTAGATGACCCCTGGCAGACTGCGCAGGGACGCCTCTGCAAAACGAAGCTTTAAGCTAAGTAATCTATAATTCTCTTGCCTTGGGGCACAGGAATAGATGAGAGAGGGCTGAGAGGGACCAGGAGAGTTTATGAACAGAAGTATAAGAACACGGATACCGTACTTGTGTGAACAATGACAATATGTGAACAGCTGCAGCTGATCCTTCCCCTCAACAGAAAGGATACTAAAATCGCCACATTAAGGCTGAGCTGGGGTTTATATGTAGTTTAAAACTAAAAAACTGGTTTAAGCATAAGGTGTTTTAGACAGACTCGTGTTCACACTGCCTGCACTCCAAGTCAACTGAGTGCAAACAATCCTTACCCAAAAAGCACCGGATTCAAGCTCCAGCTAGTATCGTAAGGCCTGTCTCTGGACTAACGCTTCCCTTCTTCTTTCCTCTCCCTACACTTCAAGAAAGAACAGCCTCATTTTTACCGTGTCTGATGTTTTTAAAAATACAGACTGATTTTTAATATTAGAATACAGGCAAGTCTGGAGTGCCCTCTGTACTAGTGTGGCTGACTGTATTAGTAAAAGCATAATGTTTCCAAATTTCATTCACTTTCTGCTACCTTGCATTGCAAATCTGTGCAAAACAAACGAACAGGGTGCTGAAAGGCTCCTCTTGATAAAGCAGTGTTGGAATAAGTGCTGTACATTTGATTTGAAGAGCAAAGCATAGCACAAGGAATGTTACCATTGCTCAGGCAAACGCAGTACACGTTAACAGCAAATCAAGGCAGACAAATAGCTACAAATATTGCTGGATAAACTGCGCTACTAAAAAAACCTAGTACTTCATAGCTAGTGTTTTATGGTCATAAACACTTATTTACCAAAATACATTTCTAAAATGTTAACTGAAAAGCATGCATATAACAGCATATAAAATAATATGGTGTTTTAGTACTTACACTCCTTTAGTAAATATACTTACCATTCTTTTCAATACTGCAGAGCCACAATTAAAAAAAACAACTTAAAAAAATTTCCTTTTACAGAATGACGACTTATAAGAATCTCCAACATTCACAAAGCTCAAGGATGAAATTAGAAAGATGCATGTGCTCGGCATTTAAGATACGACCAACAGCAGTCAATCTGACATACCTTCCAAGTTTAAAGTCGTACATTTTTGCTGACTAACCTGTGGACTGGATTTTAAACTCAAAATAGCTCTTGTTCTGGTGCAAAGGTGCATTGGCTAGGCAGCCTCCTGTGCCACATATTCTTCTGCCATTTTTAACAATGACAACATCTGTCCCTGCAAAAAAAAAAAAAAAAAAAAAAAACAACACAAAACTTCAAAACATTTTTTGCAGTCTGGAAGCAGCCCTTAAAAGCCCTAAACATTGAGAACAATTTTTGTTCTTTCAGCCCCAAGTAAGAGCTTCATCAGTCTGTGAGAATTACAATGACAGGTCATGCTTTGAAGTACGAAAGGGAAGGCTGTTTATAGGCCGGTTCATCTTTCAGCTAGGGTTTATTTATCTAAAACCTATATGCTGCTCTAATTTCACCTCTTGGCTTTTAAGGCACCACGCTGATTACAACCTTTGCTCAGCCACATCAGAGGCATAACTTACAATTTAGTCAGAAAGCGTTCACTGTGAGGAGGAGACCTAGGCCCCATACCCTGTCTCTATACACTGGAGAAAAATATTCTGCAAAGAGAAGGAAAGGCACATCAGGTAGACGCATTTGATGGACTTGCAAGGCGTTTAGTTTTTCTCGGATAAAGTCCTTTTATTAGAAACATGCCTGCCAATATGGAGAGGAAAGAAAAACATAATACTGGACTCTGCTAGGTTCTCTTTCTCTGGCAGAAGACTTCATTTACAGGTACTGCTGGCACGGCCATGAATATGGTAGACGCTCCAGGTCCACCTACACAATCGCATAAAAACAGGCCAAGAATCGTGCTTGAGCACCGGACCTGCAGCAGCCACACTGCTTTCCCCCTCGCTCCACGACGAAGCCCAGGCACTGTTCGGCACGCAGCTTGTCCAAGGATCACGGCCGATAAGCGCTACGGCCCAGGCTCCTTCCATGCCCCCACGGCGGCTCCTCGCTCGCGGCCCGCAGCCTTCCCTCCCCGAATGCGCCCGAAGCCGAGGAAGGCGGCCGCACACCCGCTCACCTCATCCGCCTCAACTGAGCCTAACCCAAAGACCTTTTTTTTTTTTTTTTAATTCTCTCTCCCCGGTTTCCTCCGCAAACTATTTCCACAAACAACGGCTACACCAGCCCCACGTCCCCTGGGCTCCTCAGCAGGCAGCGACGCGCATCTCCGCTAGGGCAGGCTTTCAGGCTGTATCCCCACCGGGCTCGGGCACAGCTAACCCCAAAGGACAGCCCCAGGCCGCGGGCTCACACCTCCCTGCCTCGGCGCACGCCGCTGCCGCCGCTCCCGGG
>VXAL01004076.1:5698-35299 GCA_013399475.1 Chauna torquata | reverse complement strand
CGGCGGTGCCCGCGGCTCCGCGACATGGCGGCGGGGACCCTGAAGGAGGGGGACACAGGCCTTCCGCCGCGCCGCGGGCTGGAGCCGCCATGGCGCAGCGCTTCCGCCAGGCCCGGCGGTTCGGCACAAGCCCCGGAGCTGCGGGGTGGGCCCGCCGCCTGGGCTCGGGCGTGCTTCTCCGGCGGGGAGGAGCGATAACGCGGCGGTGGAAGCCCGCCTGTACCCGCTTCACGCTCCCGTTCGCCAGCGGGAAGTTTTCCAACAAACGCTGTGCTGAGAGCTGCGGATCGTTGAAATACATACCGTTAAAGGCGTGTTTATCTCCAGGCCGATTTGGGATGAAACCGTCGTTGCTCGTGATTTTCAGCTGCTGTCTCATAGCGCGGCGTTTCACCTGAAAAGCTCCGTTAAGGTTTTATTACAGTATATAACGTGATGCAACTAACGTAACCCATGTGGTTACTTATCTGTCTTGGGGGGGGCTAAGCGGATATTCAAAAGCCCTTGTTAAAGGAAATCTTCATAGGAAGAAATATCTTATTGGTCTGGATGGGCTGCATCAGTCACACTTACCCCTTTACTTGAAACATGAGGTGAAACGCTGCCTTTCTCCAAGTTGTGCCTAAAACCAATCTGATTTTAAGAGCAGCTTTAAAATATGCTTCCTTTCTTTTATTGGACTTACTGTTACAGCCCATAAACATTTTGGGGTCAAGAGCTCGTTTCCTTAAAATACACCAAATAGGATTATTCTTGGACTTCTATGAAGTAAATATTAGGTGGAAACTGATGTTTATTCATTTCGTATGTAGGGCATCATCATTCTTGTTGGTAGCTCGTTGTTCACATAATTAGTCCCATTTAAGTCACTGTGGGATTTTTATTGTCTGTTGCACACTGCGGGTTAGTTACATCAAATGCTAAATGACAAATGTTAATATATTAAAAAAAAATAGGAAAAAAAAAACCTCCAAATGACTAACCATCCTGTTTTTTCCCTGTGCCCCAGTAACTTCTTTCTTCCTCAAAACCACCACTGGGGAAATGAGCGCCTCTTGCCGCACCAAGCCAGCATCGCCAAATCTGTTGGACTAAAGGGGAACAGGGCTTTTAGGGGCAGTTGCTGCGCTTTCCCCTCCACTGCTTTTTTAACGGGAGATCCCAGTCTCACTGGCCCCCAGACTGCAGCAGCTGTGGTGCTGGGTGTCCCCCAGGGCCAGCGCCAAGCCTGGTGTCACAGCGGGGTGCGCGGGTAAAGCCGCAAAGATGTACGATGCCCCACCTGGGAAAACCAACAAGGTACAACGCTGGTCGGGCAGAAGCAAGGAAAGTCAGCTGCTAAGACATGCAGCTTTTTCGTGGAGGAGGATGTGAGAAATGCCAGCAAGACAGTAAAGATCTGTAAATTTTTCTTGACACCGTGTTTAGAGCATATTTGAACAGCGAGGTTTCACAAAATTTTTACAGTGCGTAAGCAGATGCCCCATGGAAATGGAGATCCGGCCTGCCGTATTCACATGTATAACTGTGGTTGGTAATGAAGGGTTAATTCAGCGTCTGCTGAATTTCTTGAATGTGCATTTCTTTCACTGGGGAGGCCAAGTATTTAGGGCCCTCCCACACTGGAAGCAAAATTATGCTCAGCATGCCTAAACATGCTTGTTGCTCACAGGGTTTTAGCTTTATTTCCCCGAACAGTAGCAGCAGAGACATTTTGTCTGGGAACCATGTTAGAAGAACAGGAAAAAGAACAGAAAAAGAAGAACGGGTCTCATCCATTCCACAAATGCGGGAGTGTTGGAGATTGCGCTGAAAGAAAAGGGTGGTCATTGACTTGTTTTGTTCTCTTGCTCTGAGCTTTGTTCGCAAAACACAACTGTCTCTCATTAGCCCTGCAAAATAGATCTGTAGGCTGCAGACAAATTCATTTCAGTAAGGTTCCCTGATGTCACCAAATTTGCAGGAAAGAGGAGAACTATCTATCACCCGTTGTTACAGCATGTAATACAACATCACTAATCAGTCTCAGCAAAATAATTACCCTTCATCTGTGTTTGCTATAGAGCCCTGCTAGGAAAAACTCCCGAGACTCGCTTCTCCACTTCCAGGAGCTTTGTGGAGGCATTTCCACCTGTGAAAACCAACGAAAAAAAAAGTTATTAAATATGCTGGAAGAGATGTAGTAACATCTTCATGCAGCTCGCACAGAAGTAAATGATAGTGCAGGACTGGAAAATCAAGGTTTGTTTACTGGAAGCAGTCCTTCCACTCACAGGGTCAGGCCTGTGGTTTGGAAGATGATACAGACAAGGTCTCAGATGAAAAACAGGTTGTGCTTGTACTCTTCAAATCTTCATTATAACGTGTTCTTGGGAGGATTTACTTTCTGTAGGAAGTCTCCTGCTTTATACAGTTAATCTGACACTCGCCAAGTCATAGCAGAAATTGCATATGAAAATTAATTTCATTCCTAGTTGTTCTATTTACTTTGGAGGTCACTTCTCCTTTCCTTTTTATGCAATATAAGCAAAACCCACCAGGGCAGAGCTTTGATCTATAGGCAATCACAAACCTCATTAAAACTGACAGGCACGCTGGCCAGGCTTCATTCAGGAAGGAGCAATTAAGTTCTTTTATGGCATAAGACAGCGAAAAACTAGAAACCGCTGCCCACGGCACCGGGCTGCACAGCCAGGCACTAAGATGAGCTAATTCATATGAGCAAGCACTAATTTGGGGAAAGTCAGATTTCTCCAGGGACTGTTCGCGAACGCGGCAGCAAGAGCCCAGATTGGTTGCAGCTGTGTTTGCCTGCGTGCATGTCAGGGAGCGGAAACACCACGCGAGAGCCAGCAGACAGTGGGAGAAGCAGTGGTGCATGGCCCTGAGAAAAAGCCAAGGGACAGCTTCTTCTGGGCAAGCATCCTGGCTAGAGCAGCAAACTTGGACTGCCGCACCGTGCTCCCTCCCATTTGCTTCCTCTGCGTGCAAGGAAATGGGACGTGGCTGTACATTCTTCATAAATAAATAGGATTACACTAAGGAGATAACTGAATTCACCACCAAGTTTTCCTCCTCACAGGAAAATCTGGCAAAGAGCTGAATATTAGTTAACCGTGCGGATCAAAGTTCTGCATGTAAAACTACGGAGATTTTCAGTGCTGCTAAAATAGTCATCAGAGACCCTGCAGATACCAAGGCAGTCTCCGAAATTCAG
Organism: Chauna torquata; assembly: GCA_013399475.1. Classification (NCBI taxonomy): domain Eukaryota; kingdom Metazoa; phylum Chordata; class Aves; order Anseriformes; family Anhimidae; genus Chauna; species Chauna torquata. Next base: position 32,082 of record VXAL01004076.1, on the reverse strand, counting down.
ACCTCAAAACTGCAGTCAGTCATTGCAGTTGCTGACGATTCTTCATGGGTTTTTAATGCTTGGTATTTCTACAATGCATATGAAAAGTAGGTTTTATGGAACAATAACAAGAAACTGCTTTCTCTGATCCCTCTTTTGGAGTGTTTAATATAGTCCAGATGTATCTGTTGAAAAAGAAGTGTAGGCAGATACAATATAGTTGTGCAACGTTTAAGGTGTTTGATACACGGGGCTGCTTTGAATAGTTTGTTTATGTTGTCTCACAACATCTTCTTACTGAGCTGTGTTGGCACCACATCTCTGGCAGGTTTATTTCCGTATCTAGGTCCCACCAGCAGCTGCACAGCACATCTCAGGTTGCCCCTCTCCATTCGAGGGTATGCTCACACGAATAAAGCATCACCCTGAAGCCGGAGCGTGCTCTGGGTGCACTCCAACACCGCTGCAAGGGGATGTGAAGCCTGAACCTCCTTCAGTGGGAAGTAAAGGTAGACCTGGAGCCAAGAACAAGCCTGGGAAATGCCCTCAACTCTTTTCCTTGGTGTTTTGCCCTAGGAGACAATTGCAATCTGACAGGTCTTTGGTAGCATGGCTTTGGAGAAGCCTTACTGATGGGGAAGACAAACCTGGGGAAAAAAAAAGAAGTTACTTTTACCTCCAGCTACTTTTAACTATCGGTTTTGCGATAGAGATCTTCTCCAGCACCATGCAGAGAGTGGCTGGGGCCCACAATGAGCAGCTGGTGTGGCCAAAGGGCAAGACTGTGTTACTTTTGGCAGCAATGCCAGCAAGAGCTGGCTGGAAACATTTGGGAAATTATGGCCGGGGGGGGCACTTCTGTTTTCTGTTGACACGTGTGCAGCTGCCACTGAAACAAGCCCTCTCTCTAGCACCCTTATGCTGGCATTAGCGTCTGTTCGGCTGCGGGATCAGCTGGGTGAGGAAATCGATCCTGCTGAAAGCCTTTTTTTTATAAACTGGATTAGCTTTTGGCTGTGTTGGCAAGCGGGTCTAACCTAACATGTGGCTGCATGGATGTCAGAGCCAGCAGAAAGGAGGCATCAGGAAAGCATGACTAAGGGAAGGGAAAAGGATGGGGCTCTCTCTTTTGCCAGTAGCGCAGTTGGCTTAACTCTCCGTGAATCCACCTCTCAGGGAGAAAGTACCTGTTACAGCCTGAGTCAGTTTAATGGCTTGCTTCCACAGAAAGGAGAACACCTTGTTCCTCTTTCCCTCCCTCTTCTTACGTCAGGTCTGGTGACTGTCTACTCGTGCACCGAACTGGTTTAGCTCGCTGAATCAGCAGAAAACGAACCCAGGCACAGAAAAGGGAATAGCGTTCTGCTGGCGTGGCGGGTTGAATCAGCTCAGGAAAGTGTCGGAGAAGTGTGGCAGAGCTCGTACAAGCGAGGCGAGCAGCAGCAGTGAGCTGTCAGGTTGCTGGCTGAACCGCATCATACAATCAATCTCAGAAATCTCCCCTCGCAATGCTTAACACGAGAACCATGGTCTAGGTCCTCTCTGTAGTTGAAAGATGACAATAGGTGGTGCTGCCCCTTTATCTTACAACAAATAGGGATGTTTGTCTTGCAGAGCTGCTAGTTGCCACTATTTTATAACTCCTCCCAAACTAGACTGGATATAAGGAAGAAATTCTTCACGAGGGTGGTGAGGCACTGGAACAGGTTGCCCAGAGAAGCTGTGGATGCCCCATCCCTGGAAGTGTTCAAAGCCACATTGTATGCGGCTTTGAGCAACTGGATCTAGTGAAAGATGGGTTGGACAAGTTGGTCTTTAAGGGGCCCTCCCAACCCAAACCGTCCTATGACTCTGTGTGAACCCTCCCAAGGGTAAGTGACATTTATCTGAACACTTCCCTTCAAGCTGGGACTCTCCTCTAAGTCTAGATTTCCCCCGGTTTTGTCTCCTTATTTGTTAGGGAAATATTGCCACAGACCTACCAACACTCTTTTTCATCAGCCAGAACTGTTCTCTGAAACTTCAGCAAATGGCCCCTGATGCTGCTTCAGGAAAACACTCTGTGCTCTCAGATGTGAGCGTGCAAGCTCATAAGCAACCTGCCTTTGAAAAACCTGCATTAACAACAAAGGGTTTACAAAGAGTATGGAAAGATGGACTACATTTGTGCAAAACAATTGTTGCGTGCAGTTTCCTGAGCTGTATTACATGTTTTGTATGTGTAATAGAACTAATCACTCAAATAGAAGTAGTAAAATGCCCAAATTATGTTTGATCATGCCGAGGACAGCCATGGTACACTTAAATCAAACACAGAAATCCTGTGACTGCATAAGAAATGATACTGTGGCTGCTGTGCTTGTCCTGAGGTTTAAGCTTTCATCTCTGATGGAAGCCCAGGCAAGGAAGGACAAGAAAATTTTTGGATGGTTCAGATGAAGAGGAGAGATCCTAAGCAAACAGGTCTCCACTCTTACACACATACAGCTACCTCTTTATTTATTTGGAGACAGAGAAGGACAGGAGCTCACGTCAGCCAAAAAGAATTAATGGAGAATGAAGTACACTCTAAAAATACATCAGGAAAAGAACTTGTTCAAGAAATATGACTGGGGAATCTAGAATGCCAAGAATGCCATCTTGTTGTTAATACCTTTAACCAAAACATTCAAGAGAAGATTAGTAAAATTAGGAATTTTTAGTATAAAGATAGCTGCTGGGAAAGTGTAGAGAAGGGACACTTGGAAAATGAAAATGCCGAAACATTGGGATATCACTTGAATGCAATTTGGGTTGTTGAGGAATGGATTTAACTATCACTTTTCAGAAACCACCTGGAATTACTCACTTTTAAAAACTGCAAAGAAGACGCCAAGCAATCAAGAAGAAACAAATGGGCCATTCAAGTGCACCTAAAGCTGTTGGTAGCTGCTGTGCGGCACCTCTAACTTCTGGAACCATTCTCCAATAAATAAGGGATGAAACGGCCGAGCGCGTGAGCACTCTGAAGAGGATTTTTGAAGATACCTGCCATTGGTCAAACCATTCCCAATGAGTCCAGCTGAGAGGGCAGGCTGGCTCGGGTGGAAGCAGCAGGAGGGGAGGGAGGAAGAGGTCTGGGAACCAGCGCAGGAGGAAGGAGGAGAGCTCTTCCTCTTCTGGCCACGGTAAATTGGGGAATCACAGCCTCCGTGTGTTACTGCATGGTTTTTAAAATCCAGATTGCTAAAAAAAAACTGGAAAAGAGACGTCAGATTAGTGAGAGAGCTTTATTTGACAGAAGCAATGGACCAGCCTGCAAATTTCACGTGTGCGAGTAGTCCTTGACCCGAACAGAGCCGTGTGCCCGATGAGTGCTGTGACTGCAGCGGATGAGTGAAGCGTGAACGAAGAGCGAGGGAACGACAGGAACGCAGGAGGCTGAATGCCTCCGTTTGGGAAGACTGCTTCACAAAATCAGCTCCTTTTGGCTTCGATGAAAACTCACGGGGCTGCAAAGGGATGCAAACCAGAGTGGCTATGCCCAGCCTCGCCGCTTCCAGCCGCAGCTTGGTGGTGCCGCCGGTAAGCGAGGGACCCTCCGGCTGATCGGGCTCCGCCGCAGCTCCGTGCCCCAGCAGACCCACCGACAGGAAAGCACAGAGCAAAAAGGAACGCGTCCCCGCCGTTTTCTGGAGCACACGAGGCTCTCTGGCTACAACTGAGTATTTTGGTGTAAATAAAGTGGAAGGTGATTCAGCAGAACTGCCCCCGAGCGGCGCTCCCGGTCACCTCACGCCTGCAAGCTGCAGCCTGCGGTCCGATTCAGCAGCACTATCGGCAGAACCCCACGGGTACCTCAGGCCAGGCACCCTGCGGGCTGCCGCCACGGCCGGGGGCTCCGCGCCGCTCACGGACGAGCGGCGGAGGACGAGGAGGCAGCAGCGGGGCCTCGTCTCCTCCCCGGCCCTGCCTGCCGAGCACACGCCGCTGCTCGAGGCCGGGGCCGGGGTCGGGGCCGTGGCCTGCGCGCCCCGGAGCGGGGCGAGGAGGGGNCTGCCGCCGCCGCCACCACCACCTCCGCTCGGGCAGCACGGCTGCACCCGGCCCCGGCCGCGCCTGGCCCGCGACCATTTTCTGAGGCGTTGCTGCCATTTCGCGCGGGGGGCTCCTCGCGGGAGCCCGCGGCCGCCCGGGCAGGACCCGGCCCGGGATGGTGAGTAGCGGCCGGGGGAGTCGGGAAGGCTTCGTCGGAGCGGGGGCAGGCAGCGGTAGCTGCGCAGCCCTTTGTCTGGGGCTGGGAGCAGCAGGCGAAGCCGCGGCGTTGTGGAGCGGCCGGAGGGCGCGTTGCGGAACCGGCCTGCCCGGTGGCTCTGGAAGGGGACGCGTAGCGGCAGGGGCAGCCGTCGGTAGTTTATTTTTCACAGCCCTCCTCCCCCGTAAACCTCATCGTCGGATCGTGGGGACTGCGAGCTGCTGGCCCCGCCGGCCGCGGGCCCTAAAGCGGGGGCCGTGACCCCGGAGGGTGCCGTGGCAGCCGGGGTGTGTGGGCCCCGGGCCCGGCGTGGGGCTGTGCTGCTGCAGCCGTGCTCGGAGCAGGGGATTGTGACCGGGAACAAGGAATTCCTGCCCGTGGAGACAGGCGGGTGGGCTGCGAGTGAGCCAGAGCGGGAGCATGCGACGGTGCTGCCCTTCCGTCGCGCGTTGGGCGGATTTGTCAGACCCTCGTAACGAACCAGCGCTCATCAGGCTGTAACTGCGCTTAACTGGAATTGCTTGTTTCTTTTTTTTCCAGGCTTTCCCAGCTTTCTGAAAGCTGAACGTGTTGGATCTACCTGGTACTCCCGAGGAAAAATGACTTTGGCCGTGAAATAATCGGTTGGAAGCATGGCCGCTTTCTTCAGCTCCTTGTTGGCTGCCTGGGTACTAATGGATCTGGAGGTCAATTATGCTGCGTATTTTAGCACTGGTGCTCAGTGACGTTGTGGTTTCTCTCGGTGGGGTGAGCGGGATTACGCTTGTTGCTGTGGGAAGGAGGAGCTCCTGTCTCCCTTCCTCTTGCCCTTATCTCATGGGACCCTTTCTTTGGGTTGATTGAACCCACTGACCTGACGGAAGACAGGTGAAGTAGCTCATAGGAGGCCCTGACAATGACTGGGGGCCCTTGCGAAGGAAGGGGGACAAGACCCCTCCTGACTAGCTCAGCTGCTTGTGGAAACGCAGCCTGACTCAACCAAGTTTTATTTAGCGTACTTAAATGTCATTGCTGGAAACTTGTAACTCAAGAGCTCTCTCTCTGTTTTGTTTGAAGCTTGGAGAAATTTTGGTTTTGCTTTCTGCCTGCTGCTAGCTGATAAACCCAACTTCTGTGCTGAGACATATGCTAGATGAATTTGTCTCTGGAGTGTGGTAAAAAGCTTCATTGCTTGTTTTCGCATTTATGGTTGGATTTGTTTTGCCATTCTTCTGAATGGTAAAACTGTGCAAGTTGCTCTTTCTAGTGGGTGACATCTACTGGGTTTGCACCCAGAGAGTTCGTGCAGCTCAGGTGAAGGAAGAAACCACTGTGTCTTTTGGTCTGTGTGCTACAGGTCGCGAACTCTAGGGCCGTCCGCACCCTGTTCAGAAGTTATGCAGAGAACTTCCCAGTGGACTGGTGGAGGTGTTGCGGGATTTTGAGGTGTAGTCACTCGCACAAGTACTGAGTTGCTAGCACAAAGGGATGCTTTAGTCCACAGGCAGCTTAATCTCTGAAATTAACCTCCTAAAGAGGACGGAAGTTCAGCTGTCCAAACCAGTCATACAAGTTTTCAGTATTTTTGGTTTGGTCTGACTACTGTTGCTGTAACAGGGAGGTAAAAAAGAAAAAAAAAGCTCATAGGCTTACCCATTTCTATTTTTTTACATCCTAAGCTTTTAATGCTGTCATATAATGCTTTTGAAATTCAGTTGCATTTATAAAGTGTAATTATTTAATTGGATAAGTGGGCCTGGAATGCACCAAGACAGTTTTATTTGGATCATGAAACCTTTTTGTATATGCTTCTGTATTTTTAGGAGCATGAAAGTCTTCACTGTTTGTCCTGCATTTTTGATGGAACGTGTTGTAGTAAGCATTTTCTGCAGTGGTTTGCAGTGCTTGCTGTCAGGCATGCAAAGCTTCTTTTCCACTTCCCTAACTAAGAAGCAAAATCCTCCCTGATAAAGGCGATGGACCAGGCCAAATATTTTCTGCTCTGTGAATTTCCAGTTACTAGAAGATGGAGAACAGTCATTTTAGTTTTGCAGTTATTATCCTTTTTAATACATGAGCAAAACTGATCTTTGTGCTGCTACCATGGCTAAAAGCTATGAGTACAAGTTGGAAAGACAGAACAATTCATAAAAAGAAAGACTCAAGGGTGTAGGGGCAAAGTCACCCTCTTCCCTTCATCCCATTCTTTTTACCATTAGGAGAAGGTTGCAAGAGAGAAACTTTGCATGTGCCAGCATTAAGAGATGTTTCAACATTACTTTCTTTTTACAGAAAATGAAGTTTCTGAATGGGATCTGTAGCCATAAAGGAAACCTTAGGCGGCAAACGGAGTAATTAGACCTTTCTCTCTGGGGCTTTGTCCCTTGCTTTAACGGGTGCCTTCTTCTGCCTGATGACCGTAGTCCTCAGGGTGAGTAGAAAAGCTGGCAACTTTTTCAAAATCTGCTTATCCAAACAAACACGGGGATTTCCCCTTCTCCTTGTTGCTGGAGGAGCATGGGAGGTTTGGTTACACCTCTTGGCATTGTGAAGTCGCACTGTGACTGTATCTGTCCTCTGTGAAAGAAACTCAGAATTGACCTTGCCTTTCTTCCCTGTAGGTATCTGTGCTTTCCTAGGATCAGTGGTATTTTATTGCTGTTCTTGTCCTGTGCAGCATGGATCTTCCCTTGCAGCTCTTCTCTTGGCTCGCTTTCTTTGCCACTTTATATTCCTTAGAGGGGACAGGAACCTTAGTAATAACATCAAAAGTAGTTAAAAGAGCTCATTCGTGTGCTTTGCTTGTTACAGGACTACTTTGATGCTCTTTTTTTGTGATACATCTTTTAATTTATAAAAGGAATTTTGTTATATATTTACAAACATAATATGGAACAACTTTATACAAGGGAAGCATCTTTTTCATTATAGCTCAAAACTAAGTGTTTGAGAGTTTTGGCTGTCACCCTGTTTGGTCTTTATTAGCTACTTGTTTTCTTAGACCATGCTGTAATTACAAGGTGTCTGCACCTGAGAACTTGACTTTGGTCAGAGGCACTGAGAAAGTAGTGGGATGGGTCCCTTCACTGAGACTTCCCATTGCAAAGGAGTGTGTGATAAATCCTTTTCTCGTAGGTCCTGTCAACAAAAAGAAATTGCTGAGGCATTAATGCTGTGAGAATGGAATTGGAAATAGAGATTGCAGATGAATAAAAATAGCTAAGAGTTTCATGTCACTACGAATTATCAAGGATTATGGGCAGCTGCTCTTTGAAGTACTAGCTTTGCGGTGAATAGATCACCAATAACATAGTCACTTGGTTATTCACAAATATTGTGGGAGCAAGAGGAAACCTAAGTTTTTACGTGATTGGTGACTCACCTTTGACTTTGCATGTAGAGAAAAGAGCCACAGCACATATAGCTAATGATACATGTACATCTGTAGCAAAAGAACTTCTGAAGCTTTGGTTTTTCAGTCAACTTAAATATTGCCTTCTGGAAGTAGCGGTGCGCGGTGCTTCAAAGTGTAAGTTTTGGATGAGTTGAGCAAGTGGAGAGTGAGTAATCAAATCTTAGCAGGGCATACATATCAGCTCGGTACCTGTTGTGGAAGTCCAGTTTCTGGGTGTTGCGTACTGATGTATGAAGGAAGATGTAAGCCTTGAAGTATTAATACTTGAGTTATTTTCATCTGACACGGAAAGCCCTTGCTGGGTTTGGCAAGCCTTCTTTTCCAGCATTTCTGTTTGAGAGTCTGGAAATGGTTCTGCCTGGAAACCAAGCCGTTCTTGTGCCTGCCATCTGGTGGCCAGATACCACGGCTCATGTAGTCCATTTGCGGGGTGTCTGTTTCTGGGCCTGGGCTGGTTGTGAGAACCCAGCTGAGGCTCTCTCTTGAGGAGACTTGAGAAAAAAGCCTTTTCTCACTGGGCTGCGTCTCAGATGGAGATTGCTTTTTTGCGTGGTTCCCAGGGAGGAGAAGTACATTTCATAAGTTCTGTTATCGTCTTTTATTCTCTTTCCTAGGATATGATGGAGCTCCTAGAGGAAGATCTCACCTGTCCCATTTGCTGTAGCCTGTTTGATGATCCTCGTGTCCTGCCCTGTTCACACAACTTCTGCAGAAAGTGTCTGGAAGGAATACTTGAGGGAAATGTGCGGAATGTGCTTTGGAGGCCGTCTCCTTTCAAGTGTCCCACATGCAGGAAGGAAACTCCTGTTACTGGAGTCAACAGTTTACAAGTCAACTATTCTCTGAAAGGTATTGTGGAGAAGTACAACAAAATCAAAGTAACTCCGAAAATGCCTGTGTGCAAAGTGCACAGTGGGCAACCCCTTAACATTTTTTGCCGGACAGACATGCAGCTGATCTGTGGGGTTTGTGCCACCCGTGGTGACCACACAAAGCACGTGTTTTGTTCTATCGAGGAAGCTTATTCCCAGGAGAAGCGGGCTTTTGAAACCCTGTTTCAGGGCTTTGAAACGTGGCGTTGTGGAGATGCACTCTCTCGCCTGGATACCTTAGAAACCAGTAAGAGGAAAGCTCTGCAGATGCTGACCAAAGATTCTGACAAGGTGAAAGAGTTCTTTGAGAAGCTGCAGCACACACTGGAGCAGAAGCGAAATGAGATTCTCTCTGACTTTGAGACCATGAAGCTTGCAGTGATGCAGGCCTATGACCCGGAAATCAATAAACTGAACACAATTCTGCAGGAGCAGCGGATGGCTTTTAACATTGCGGAGGCCTTCAAAGATGTGTCTGAACCCATTATATTTCTGCAACAGATGCAGGAGTTCAGGGAAAAAATCAAGGTGCTCAAAGAAACCCCTTTACCTTGTTCCAGTGTGGACATCAGCCCTACGATGAAGAGCTTTGATACCAGCCAGTGGAATGGAATAAAACTAGTCGATGTGGACAAGCTTTCCTTGCCTCAGGAAAACACCACTCTGAAATTGAAGATTCCCTCAGTCTTTTCACGCAGATTTATAGTAACCTCTCTTATTTGCTTGCTTATTCTAGCTGTCACCAGAATGTCCTTTGTGGAGTCTGTTGTTGACAATCTCCAGTGCTGGAAATCTCAGTTCTTTGCAATTAGCTTGTCCTATTTGGCAGATACAGTGGAGATAGCAGATCATGCAGTCTTTTACTGGGAACAGATGACAGATGGAGCTTCGCTTCTAAGAGAAAAGTGTAAAAACTATACGTTGGTTGTACTGGATAATGTTGCACAGTTTGTGTGCAAATATAAACTGTTGTGAAGTCCCTACTGAAATGTAAGAAGTAAAAGAGATCTGGTGAAGAAAACATAAAACTTTGTAAAATTAATTGTGTTTTTTTTTATTTTTAAAGACTTCCAGTGAAAACATTCAAAGATATGTTTCCAAAACGTTTGTAATGTTGATGTAGTTTGAGCACTGCTAAACTGGGAGGTGAAATGGAGCTTTGAAAAACATGTTGTTTCTGGATTCTTGTTGCAGTGGTAATTATGGGAATATTATTCATTTTAAATCATTTTTCTTACCAAAACATAGGGTCAAACTGTACATAGTATACTGGTAGTGTAATTGTAGAATAAGAAATTGTGTACTCTTTGATAAAAAGTGTTGCTTCCTAAAGGGCATAGTTAATTTTTTTTTTTTTTTCCTAACTGGGAAGTAGTTTGGAAACAGGAAGAACAGTTATGATTGAGAAGAGTGCTGTACTGAGAGGTTTGTTTAAGACTGCCCTTCCACTGCAAAATACAGGGTGCATACATTCTGGAAACGCTCCTACCTGAGTATGTTTCTACCTGTACTCACTGAAATATATATGCATATATATGTGTGTATGTGTCTATGCGTATAATATATATATACATATGTGTGTATATATATTTTGTATAACCAGAAGTTGAATTGTCCTCTGTATTCAGATTACTGTAGGTAATGGTTATTGTTTACATGTTCTATACAAACACGCATCTTCAGGGCAAGCATCATGAATAAATTCTAGGGGTAAAGAGAAATCAGCTGAGGCTGAGAAGAGAAGAACAAGCTGCAAGATAGCGCATGCTTTGCAGTCTACGTTTCCAGCATGAAATTGCTGGGGTATCTGAGCTGTCTTGTTAGATCCATGTTTCTTTGAAGCCACGCTTCCTTAAAAAGTGGCTTTAATGCAAACAGCTTAGTGCGGTGAAAGGCACGCCTGTGGTCAGCCACAGGAAGGCAGCTTGTGTTGGAACCCCGCAAAGGTGGCAGTTTCTCTCCTCTCCCTCTCTGTCTATCCAGATTGTAATTCCAAGAGCCGGGGAGAGGGATGGGGTGTTTTCTTGGAACAGTGTGTAATGTCATGGGAGTATGGATGTTGGTGTCTGGAAGTGCTTTAGCACTGGAATGTATATAGGCTCTTCTACTGTTACTGTGTTTTCGGGTACCTTCTTTGAGGAATTAATTGAATTTTCTGAGTGCGTTGGCTTCGCTGCAGGATAACACTGATTTAAAGTGAACTGTAAGCTTGAGCTCCCTGAAGTGCCCTTCTTTAAGAGCATTTGATGCTGAAATATATTGCCTGGAGTACACGTAACCTCTTTTTGCAGTGGTCCTCTGAACAGCAATATACAGAATGAAAACATTTTGTTGACATTTCCAGAAAACAAATGTAATGGGTGCCATACTTTGGGGATATTCCTTGGCCTCTATCAAGATTTAATATGTTGTGACGGTCAATTCACTGTCTTCCAATAGTCCTTGCAAGCCGTTCATTTTAAAAATAAAACATTAAATTCCAAGAATCAAAGTTTCCAAGCAACCAAACCCTGCAAACAAAACTATTGTACATGGTATTTACAGCTTTGTTGCCTGGGAATCCTGTCGCTGCTCCACACCTCACTCCAAACATTTGCTGAAAGCACTGAATGGTTCATGCAGCTGCAGATGGCTTGCAGTTTAGGAAGGATCAAGTCACAAACATGTAGAGCAGAGTGTCATAATTCTTGAGGGGCTGAGATAGCAATGAGTAGTCGAGAGGTGGTCACTCTGAGCGTGGGAGGTGTGAGATTTGTAACCCGGGCGTCTACCTTGCAGCAGTTCCCTGAGTCCAGGTTAGCACGGATGTTGAACGATGGCGACCAGGAATTTAAACTGGTGAATGGAGAGTTTTTTGTGGACAGAGATGGAACTCTGTTTAGTTACATCATGGACTTTCTGAGGACTCTTCAGGTCTCTCTGCCTACTGATTTTTCAGACTTTCAGAGGCTGTGCAGAGAAGCAGAATTCTATGAGCTCTACCCTCTGGCTGACCTCCTGGGCCAGGAACACTTGCTGAAGCCAAGGCTGGAGATCTTGGAAGTGCGTTTTTTTCTCCAGGAGATGCAGGCCTTTTTCCGGATCTTTGGTTCCTGCAGCGGCACCGTGGAGACGCTAGCTGAACAGATCACTGTGTTTACGGGGCAGCAGTCAGGGCAGAGCTGGAACAGCCATTTTCCTTCTCAGAAACCACTCGTTCCACTTCCTTTGGAAAGACCTTCTCATCATGACGTGGTGTTTCAGTGTGGAGCTGACTACTCCGCTGGTGACCAGTTTGTGGCCAGGTACTCTCCATAGTGTGACTTCTCATGGAAATGTTTTCATGACTTCTAGTCCTCGCAGTACGCGCTACGAGCTAGCAAAGCTCATTTTAAAGAAACTGCTGGGCAACTGTCTGAGAGAAACGAAAAATTTTCCTTCTTTCTGATAGTTTGTTATGTTTTTCCAGTTCTGAAGTACCCAGTTTAATTTCTGTTAAACTGATTTGCCTGTTCTTAAGAATACTCCTGACTTGCTAAACTACCGTTCTCAATGTTTGATTTTGTGTTCTGTTGGGTCTTTCTCTCTCCTTTCCTCCATGCACTTTCTGCTAGGCTTTAGAACTTCATGGCATCACCGGCCTCCTAGAACACTTGAAAAACACAGAGTGAAACGAAGCAAAGGAAACAAAATAAGGAGAGATGTACAGGAGAAAGCTAAAATCCACTAGCTCGTGGTCCCATAGACTTTCATATGGAAAAGAGGAAAAGAAGAATGGCTAAACAGGGTCAAAAACACCGGTGGAACTAAGATGTTAATTCAGGGGCTGGAAATCTTTTGTAGAGCCTTTTAACTGGGGGGAGGGAGAAGGGGTAGGTTATTAGCTATGTGCTACACAGGGGGTTTTCTTTGAAATCAGAGCCAGGTTCAGTTTTTATTAAGATTGCTGTAAATCAGTGATTTTTGGGATAGCAGTATCGCATTCTAATGACAACTTACATTTTTTAAACAAGCTCTTGCTGGATGTCTCTATTGTATGGAGACGTGTTCTTACTGTATGAGAAAATGTAACCTTGTTTGTCCTCTGTGGCTCTTATAACATCTGGAACTTTATAGAAGTTTCATTGAAGTAGTTCCAAAAGGGTTGTTCCCTGAATATTTGAATTAACACAGCAGTCCTTTGATTATTTAAAAAAAAAATAAAAAATCGGTAGAGTTTATCTTCCTTTTAGCTTTTTTTTAGCTAAGCGAGTAGAGGGAAGAGAGAACTACTTCGCATTTGTGAAGCAACACGTGTTTGTGCCAAACCTTAATTTTATAATTTTTTTAGTAATTTTACTGGACTAACATTTGGCTGAGTAGGTTATGGCAACTTAAATAGTGGGAAAAATATTCCCGATTCTTTATTTCTTCAGACTTGGTAAAAGTTTCCTTTGCAGATCAATAGAAGAGCATACCTTGATTAGTGAAACAAGCCAACCTTGATTATATAGCCTGCTGAATTTCTGTTGACTTAGTCTTTGCAGTGACTTGGATTCTTTTGCCTTTTTTGTGCTTTCCATGAATGTTTGGTGTATTTCCCCGTGAACTGTGGAACAGTTTCACCCCTGTCAGCTTACATATTTTGTAATAGTATTTTTACATGAGTTCTGTTCCTTGAAATGTCTGGATAGATTCTTAAACTGTACTTTATATCAAGTATAATTGTTTGAGGCAATGTGAAAGTGAATTTCTTACTTGTTACCACAAGACCTGCTGTACAAGGTCACTTTGCAATAAATGTCACTGTTTGTAGAGAGAGATCCTGTGTGATGGAAAGTGGTGATTTTGGGATGAGCATGGCTTCGCTGTCCTTGCCGTCATTCACTCTTACCTGAAAAACTGTTGCAGCATTATACACAGCGTGCCATTCACCTCTCCTCCACTAAATGAAATGAAATCCTGGTTATCGCTGCTGTTTTTTAAGAAAGGAAGTTTTGTTGTGGGGGTGAAAGAGAAGTGCTTATTCCCTGGTATGTAACTGGACAAGCTGAGAAATACCATTCTTACAATGAGGGAAAGAGGTAAATTGTCCTCAAAGGAAGGAAAAGAGATCCAGAACCTTGGATGCTGTAGGTCTCTGCAACTGTGCTGGCTTGCACAATCCGAGGACTTGGTTTGTTTTTTTTAAAAAAAAAAAAAGATTGATTACATCCTTCAAGAAGTATCTGAAGTGTTCTGTAACTGCTTTTTTTTCCTTATTTTAGGTATGTTTCCATAAAGCCTGACAATAGAAAGCTGATTAATGGCACTAATGTGCTAGGCCTGTTGGTTGACACTTTACTCAAAGACGGATTTCGCCTCATAAGCACCAGGACAGTCTCCAGTGAAGACAAAATTGAATGCTACAGTTTTGAGAGGATGCAGAAGCCAGCAAGCTTTACCATCACGGCAAACCAAAACCCAGGCAGCTCTGGGATAGCACAGGCAAAGAGAAGCCAAATGCAGAAAGGGAAATAAAGCCTTTTCCTGTAATCTTTTGAAGGTGGAAGAGGGCTGTGTCAGTACTAGTGGCCTTTTTTGTTTGCTTGTTTGAAACTGCAGCTATTGACGGAAGTAACAAACAAACACTTTTTTTTTTTTCAGTATTTGGAAAAAAAATTGCTTTCCTGCCTTTTACTGCTCCACCCTCTTCTCTTCTAAATAAAAGAGCCACAGATTCAATACTGTTTTTGTGGACCAGACTCCAGTATTTTCAAGCGCTGTTTTTGTTTTCCTCTGTGGCTAAAATTTATATTAGGACTCAAAAAAAAAAAAAACAACCACTCCTTCTAGAAAATAGTTTTTGTTTTGTACTAAACTGTAAGTAGGCTTTAAATATGATAACACATGAAGGAATAACAACTTGACACAGCTGTCATCCGAGCAGTTTGGAGAAGTGGCTGGAGGAGGAATGCAAACTGGAATGATCGGATACTGTTTCTACTTTCAAAGGAATACCTACACCGATTCTCCTGCAATTAGCTGAAAGCAACAGAATGGCAAGTTCACAAGTTGTGTTGCTGTGTGACTCAAGACACCACAACGTGGCTTTGTGAAGCCACCACCAGTGTTCATGAAATAATAATGGGTTACTGTCTCTTACAAAATACTCCTCTGTCCTCCCCCCCAGTCTGAAGACATTGAACTGCTCTTTGGTGCTGAGAAGTAAACGATAAAGGACTTCAGAAAATACTTGTGAAACGAACAAAGGGTCAGTTAGTTTTTAGAGCTTTAACTACAAGAAGACTGAAAATATGATAAACAATCCTTCAGATGGAAGAGGTAGTAAAATTTTAAACAAAATAGTACGAAGAATTTTTTAATGCTTGTTAAATGCAAAATGTGTTTAGGAGGAAGGCTTGGCAGAAGTAGCTTTAAAAGCCTTGGGGATGTTAACCCTGTACAATGCTTTGTAAAGATGCCAGAATTATCTCAGGTACCAGGAGATGCAAGTTAATAAGGCTTTATGAATTAAGAATCTTTCATCCTGCATTCTAGGCAGGGAAAGAAGATTGTGACAACATGAAGTATTCCTTATTTGAATCTGACTTGTTTTTGTTGATAAAACACCATCTTTCCAAAGTTACATCAGCCCGTTTGGCTGACTAATTAGATGTGACTTTCATTTAGCTTTAAAATGGGAATTTATTTGCAGCACTTAAGAATGGGGGTGGGTGGTGGGAATCACCCTTCTGTTTCTTGCCTTTAGGATTTTCAATGAAACAGATCATTCCAGACAGATGCCACTATCAGACACTTACTTTCTTTTGCTGCTACCATAAAGCATTTTAGCTTGACGCGAATTCAGAAGTTCGCTGGCAACGATTAGGTTCTCTTTGCTTGTTTTAGAGCTTTCTGAGGGGAAAATATGGGACTACATCTCCTAAGCTGCTTACAGGTTATCTAATGTAGTAAATGTTGCGGAACGTCAGCCTGGATGCTTTCAGATCAAACTGGATTTTTTTTGTCAATAATGTCAGTATGTTAATAGGTTGAGCAGGGGCCTCTTATTAGACCTCAGCTTATTTTATTTACTTCCTCCTAACAACAGCTGCGATAACGGAGGAAGGAACCAGACTCTTCCAAACCTGTAGGGCTGTTTTCACATGACTTTGACTTGCCTGGAGGCCCCAAGCCAGCTGGATTTGCAGACTCTGGATGGTTCTACCCTGCTATGAAGGTCTGTGGCAGAAGACACACAATGGTGGACTTTGTGGTTGGACTATTGATGGCAGCTTTAGGGTGGCACAACAGACAAGGTGTGTGGGATGACTGCCCTGGCAGGGTGCTGTACAAAAACAACACTACTTCTTTTCTAAGCAGTTGGTTCGTTTTGAGGTACACGTACTGACTTTCCAGAAAAGTTCCCATTCCTCGAATTGAAATAAAACTGAAACCAATAATTATGAGTATTGAATGAGTCAGTAACTGTGAATATTGTTAGTGAGGAGACTTACCAATAATAGCAAGAAGAACAAGACAAAAGTGACAACTTTTTATGGAGAAAAGAAAAATAATGGACTTGAAACTGTATTTAAGCTTCATGATATAAATGATCGCTGACAGCAGCAGTATAAACTACAGGAGAACTGTTTTAGAACCCTTTGTAGTAACAAAACTAGGCTATTTCACCTACTGCAGAAGTAGAGAGTTTATTTTCACTGCTATAGCAGCCATTTTGAAAACTGAGGTTTGGACTCTTTTAAAATAAAATGAAAGAAAAATTGAAATATTTACATTTGAAAAAAAAAAATTTAGCTTATGTCATTACTCATGCTCCATGTTTTTGGCAAAATGAGTATTTGGTACAACCGTTTCACAGAACCACAGCATGGCTGAGGCTGGGAGGCGCCTCTGGAGGTCACCTGCTGCCACCCCTGCTCCAGCAGGGACACCCAGGGCAGGCTGCCCAGGACCACGGCCAGGCGGCTTGTGAAGGCCTCAAGGAGGAGACTCCAGCACCTCTCTGGGCAGCCGGTGCCGGTGCTCAGCCACCCGCACAGCACAGAAGTGCTGCCTGGTGCTCAGAGGGAGCCTCCCGGGTGCCAGTTTGTGCCCATCGCCTCTTGTCCTGCCGCTGGGCACCGCTGAGCAGAGCCTGGCTCCGGCCTCTCTGCACCCTCCCCTCAGGGGTTCAGAGGCCTTGGGGGGATCCCCCTGAGCCCCCTCTTCTCCAGGCTGAGCAGTCCCAGCTCTCTCGGCCTCTCCTCACAGGAGAGGTGCTCCAGGCCCTTCGTCACCTCGGTGGCCCTCTGCTGGACTCTCTCCAGCATGTCCAGGTCTCTCTGGTACTGGGGGGCCCAGAACTGGACCCAGCACTCCAGGTGCAGCCTCACCAGTGCTGAGCAGAGGGGAAGGATCACCCCTCGACCTGCTGTTGATCCTTTGCCTGACGCAGCCCAGAATACCGTCAGCCTTCTTAGCAGCAAGGGCACGCTGCTGACTCATGTTCAACTTGGTGTCCACCAGGACCCCAGGTCCTTTTCTGCAGAGCTGCTTCCCAGCTGGGTGCCCCCAGCATGTCCTGGTGCCTGGGGCTGTTCCTCCCAGGTGCAGGACTCTGCACTTCTCCTTGTCGAACTCCATGAGGTTCCTGTCAGCCCATTTCTCCAGCCTGAGGTCCCTCTGGATGGCAACACGGCCCTCCGGTGAATCAGCCACTACCCCCCCCACCCCCCACCAAGTTTTGTGTCATCTGCAAATGTCCCAAGGGCACACTCGGCCCCACCATCCAGACTGTTAATGAAGATGTTAAACAGGACTAGACCCCATATTGACCCCTGGGGCTCACTGGTAGTTGCTGGCCTCCAATGAGACTGATCACCATCTGGGCTTGGCCATCTCAGTAACACGACTTGCAATGGGCAAATGATGAACTCTTTCCTGTTCCCCTCATGGGTTAATTTTTATTCAGCACAAACACCATTCTCCGAACGTAATATTCTGGCTGTGGAAATATATACCAGTGAAAGTTCCTGTCCTGTAAAGAACCGTACATACTTTACCTTGGCCTGGTGTGACCATGTACTGTGTGACTGCACGTATTTTTGAAGTGAAGCACATGACAGCCAGTAAGTTTGGATTCCCAAGTTGTTCTATCATTTATTCTTACTTGGCAATGAGCTCAGAAGTATGACCTTCTGTCACTTGTGCTCCTGTTTTTTTGTTTTTGTTTTTTTTACTGATAGTTGCTTAAGTAAGTTTGAGAGCACATGTGTGTCAATAACCCCAAGAAAAATTTGGTGAATGTTCTGTCCTGCAGAAGCTTACCGACAGGATAACCATGACTTTTAATTGAAGACGCGTTTGTGTCAAGCTGGTTCCTCAAAGGAAAGCACCTTCCTCAACTTCTTTGTACAGAAAGCGAAAGCAGCAATGGCAGAGCTACAGGTGTTGTAGCTTCAAGCTACAACCAAATGGCAGTCATCACAGAGGAAGGGGTGAAAGTGTGTTTGCAGACAACTGAGTATAAGAATAACAACAATTTACTAGGAGAATCTTCAACTGGCCTGGTTAGCTACTGCCCTCCACCTTGCAAGATCATTTATGTTAGTGTAGCATCGCTGAACCAGAATGACAATTTTTCTGAGCCCTTTTTGGAGCGGTATGCATCATATCCCATGGGCACTGACGCAGATAGCTAGAAGAAGTAGTGGCCAATGTTTCTGGTGTGCTTTCCTTCTTGAGGTCCCAAACAGGCAACGATGCAGCAGAGAGCAGGCTCTGTAGTGTATCGTGAGCAGAGTAGTTCCCAGCAGTGCATTTCCACCGAAGACAATGGCTGTACAAGCAGAAGTGACTTTGGCTGATGGGAGTCCAGATTAGCTATGAGTCTGAGGGATTTTAAAAGCCTTTTGTCAAAACCAGTTATGTGTTAAATTGAGTACTTTCACACAAATCTTGGCAGGAAAGCAAACTATAGTATCTCACAACACAATCTCTGCTGGACTAGAAGCGTATTGTAGGTAACTCAGTCATGCTTTTACAAACAAAATTAGGAGCTCTGATCATTCACATCTAGCTCTACGTTTGATTAAATAGAAATGGGATTTTGAAACATTTAGACATTTTTTTCCAATGAAGTTGGAATTTGTAATCACTGGCTTAATCCACTTCTTCAAGTCATTGCCCACTTTCTCAAGAGAATTCCTCTTTCCTGGGAAGGTACAAAATTTGCTGATTTCAGTAAACTTACTGCTCTATTTGCCTTTTTATTCTTTCTCGGATTCAGCAAAAATTTGCAAACTGTTCCAGTGCTGGAGATGCTAGAAGTTGATGGCCATAGTGCTGGGGCAGCACGAGCCAGCCCTCCAGCTCACTTCTGAAAGTGCAACGAGCAGTGAGCTCTCCTCTGTTTTTAGCACACAAGCGGACCCCCAGAACAGTAATGTTGCCAGAGGGAAAGGAAACTAAATGGTAAGATAATGCAGCCGTTCTGTCCTACAGGTATTCAAGTTTGTGTGACACTAGATTTTTCTAAAACGAGGTGATGGCTTGCTGCTAGATTTGTAAAAGGCTGAAGGTTTGGAAAGACACCACCTCATTTGTCTCATAGAATCATACAATCATCTAGGTTGGAAAAAAACTTCAAGATCATCAAGTCCAACCATCAACCTGACCTACTGAGTCCCATCATTAAACCGTGTCCCTTAGTGCCACATCCACACAGCTCTTAAATACCTCCAGGGCTGGGGACTCCACCGCTTCCGTGGGCAGCTCATTCCAATGCTTGACCGCCCTCTCCATGAAGAAATTCTTCCTGACACCCCATCTGAACCTCCCCGGAATGACTTGAGACCGTTGACGCAACTTGAGACTGCGTGGCACAACTTGAAAGTGCCTTGTATTTTTTTTTTTTCTTATTTTAATCAATTTTCCCTCCTTTATAGTTGGATTTCATCCTGTATTTCTTCATGCAATACTGGAAAGCTCCTTTACGTTCTCCTTGTCTCTTCTGGGGACATGTCATTTGCTTACCACCCGAACTGTTCATGAATCTGCTGACACCAGGAAGGAGAGAGTCCAACATGAAACACCTTCCTGTTCTTTGTGTCGTGTTGTCCCCTCTGCCCCGTGGAGATTCTTGGGGTATTGATTTCAGCAAGGTAATTCTTGAGGGGTTTCATTCTTTTAGGAAGTGTAGTCACTATAGTCTTGTATGTTCTGCTGTCAGTGCTCATAATACTGTATAATCAGTTAAGAATAGATGTTTAAATAAACCTATTGTGACTGGTACTGTGTTTAGACAAAGAACAATCTTTTAGCTCAGACTTAGTACTGAGAAGTTTTCTCCTTTACTAAATTGTTCCAAAACATTTTTCACTTCCCTGCATAGCTGAATCTCATGAGTCGAAGACTCCACCCTAAGATGCAGTATACGAGGAATTAGTAGCCATAGAGCAAAAGAACGACGCTGGAGTAATTGCATCCTGTCTTGCATGCAAATAGGGGTTGTCAATTCTGTTCTGACTTTGCAGGAGCTTTTCTCCACATTGGGCTGTTCCCCCTTTTTACCTAGATTGGTTAATATCCAGTTGTAATGCTCAAAAATTACTCATTTAATCTGAGCAAGGCTGATGTGCTTTTGTCTGTCTCTGGAAGGGATAAGGCTAATGTATATCCAACGCATAATCTGGGTGATATTCAGTTTTGATCCACAGCTGAATTCAGTGCCAGAAAGCAGCCAAAGTGGATTAGAAGCCCTGTTTGAGATCATAACGAAGTGTTCATAACTTCGAATAATTGAAAAAAAATTTGTTCCCAGATTGCTGGAAAAAGTTATTGAATATTCATTGGGAAACAAGCTAGGAACTATCCAAGAGGGGGAGGGAGACTCATGGCCTCTTATTCCTTCCCTGTGATTTGTGCTGAACCCTTGCCAGGCTTTAACTTTACAAGGTTTATTTTTATTGATTTTCAACAATAAACAGTGGGAGTATCTACAATAAAAGATTTACAGTGCATCACGAGGAAATACAACTCCCTACCAAATATTATATTGATCTGATCCCAGATGCTACTGAAACAGCACATAAAAACCCAAATCAGGCGCAGTGATGGAGAACTTCCTCTCTCTAGTGACAGATGCGTATGACTGTTATGTCTTCAGAAAACAATAAAAGGGAAGGGAGTGACTCTGCTTCTTTGACCATATCTTCGACAGCCCAGTTAAATCTGTCAACTCAATGTAATCCCTATAAATAAAGAATTGAGAACCAAGGGAACTGCTAGTGCATCTGAAGATTCCCACTCTTTGAAGCTGCATCTCCTGCTGCACTCAGGCCATAATTAGTCACAGAAGGCCTCGTTGTGACTAGTAAATGGACGGACCAACAATGATTTGAATAGTCTGGAACTGGCTGCAGATATGCCTGGAGCCCAGAATATTCTCAGATGGGTGGGTGGGATGTAAATCACCAGTCATCGCATAAAATACAAATAAATCTGACTTCTATTTAAAAAAGGGGGAACGTCAGTGTTCTAGACTGTGGTGTAGTTTCTGCTGAAATAACCCCCTGAAGTTTTATCTGTAAGTGTGATCTGATGTGTAAATTTCTCCAAGAATTCTTACTCTATTTCTATTCCATTTCCATTCTAATGCAATGGCTCAATAATTGGTGGCTTCTTTCTGGTCAGAAAAATGATGAATGTTGCCCTAAAGGCTGGAAACAGTAATGCGTACAAATCTGCTTTGGAGAATGAATTTAGCGCTTTGCTTTCTAAGCAAGTTTCTGTTACAACAGTCAGCTGAGTGCTTGCGGAAACTGTAAAGAATTAAACGTTGCAACATTGTTCCATCCTGATTCTAGGCAGGAAAAAAAGGCAATAGATTGGAAACATCAAGTCTGGGGTTTTACTAGTACTTTGCAGTTAGGAACTCAATTTTCTTTAAATTTCAAAGGCAGTTTGCAGCTTTCATTGAGGGCCTTCTGAAAAGACTCGTCTATGCTTCCCCCCCAGTGAAAACTAAACTGTGTAATAAAAATAATTACAGACATACCATTTTATTTACAGTGCTGCCTTCAACAATAAACAGAACACAACACATGCTGGTCCTTCTAACTTTAATCTTTGCATCTTTTTACAACCTCTTCAGCTTGCTCCTAGGCCTGGTCACTGGTGGAACAGAGGAAGAGGCCATGCTCTACGGGGGGGGCAGAGACCCACAGAAGAAAGCAAACCCACATATTTTCCCATTACAGAGGAGTAAAGGGATAACATGTGGCTGGAGTCAGTGCCGTTGTGGAACCAAAAAGACACAACTTACTGTATTGAAGGGAGGACAGCTAACAGAGTTGTCAGAAATTTTAACACCATCAGATAAGGAAAAGCATTAGATCCGATGGGGTGAATGAATGGGTGGGTGATAGCTGCTACAGGAACTTGGAAAAAGGCGCAGAACAACTTCGGTGGGAAATTTAGACATTCATGAGACTTTAGGAACATTTTCCCCCCGATTTGTTAGGTAAGTAGATCTGTAGAACACCTTACATCAATATTTTGCACATCTGAAGAACAAAATTTCTCTCTCAGAGGTCAGTTCTATACCTGCACTAGGAAGTGAACCACTGCAGGACCCAGACATCACATGGGTTAACCATCTTGATACCTCACATTTGGAAAAAGGAGCTGAGCTTTTGGTGGCTGCATAGACAAGTGCTGAAGATCAGAATACTAGCGCTGCCTTGACAGCACCAGGGTTATAAGCCTCCACTGGGCTGGACACCTCCTCTTTGTGGCCTTTGCATCAATTCCAGTTGCAGTATGGAAAGCAGCAACCCTATTAGCAAACTCCTAAATGGGGAATTAATAGCAAATAAATTCCCTATCAATTTTCCATAAATCAGAAATGCATCCTCTTCTAGAACAAACTGTTTTACATTATGTTTTCCCCATTTGTGAATAGGTCTTTAAGCCGTATAATCTTTGTTACCTGTGATTGTTCAAAACCACTGTCTGAAAATGGCTCAGTATACTATGGATCCCTGGAACAAGTCGATAGCTTAATGATTAACGTGGTCATGTTGTCAAGAATGCAAATGAAAAATCATAACTGCATGGCCCTGGATGCAACTGAGATCTTTCTCCCATCTTTGGTTAGGCAAAGCAGAACCTGCAACCCTAACGCTGTTGCCTGTCACTATTCAGTAAGAGCTTTCTTTGACAACTGAAATATGGTAACACAATCCAGAGTTCACTAGTGTTCATGTGGAGTCCTCAAACCTCTACATGTGGAAAAGGATGGGCAAGAGATCAACTTTTTGGTAGACTCATCTTTCATTTCAGAGGTTTTCTGCAGAACCTTGGCTGGAAAACGCACTCCCAGGTAGAGGGACGCTTGTGCAACTTCTCCATCGGCTACAGTGTGTCCTGTTTGCCATGCTGCAGCACTCTGTTGTGCTTAGCTACTGAAAGCCTGACACACTCACTGAACTTCTGAGGTAGACTTGAGTTTGAACAGAAAGGTCTATCACATGAAGTCGAACAAGATAAGGCTATTGGAAAAGTCTGCTACGGTTTTGACAATCCATATTCCGTGGAGGAACCAGTACTGACTTATCACCTGACAGCACCAAGACATAACCACGAGTGAAGGACATTCACAGGAGTTTATACCCACAGCATTCAGGATATGAAGTTGTGGATTTCTGTTCTTCTGCAACAAGCGATGACAAAAGCACAGATCCTCTACAGGAAGCTACAACTCCCACTACAAAGATCACGTAGCTCCTTTGATCCAGGTGGATAACAGTGTGGAAATAAGTGTTTTGAAAGCTCAAAGCAGGGCATTTTAACCTGGTGACGAAAAACTACTAGGTGAAAATATTACTCTACATCTGATCTTTCAGATATATGTATTCACATCTCTTGAGGTCCAGGACAGGCCAAAGTGAATGCTGCCATGGAACTGAGTCATTAATTCAATACCTTTTTCCCTCCTTTTTTAAAAGATAAAGTGGGATCTCTTTTCTTCCATAGGAAAAGCAGCAATGTTACCAATGATCTAGCATGCTCCCATTAAAGTGCCCTGGAACAGAATGGAGTCAATGAGTAACTAAAGCAGACTGTGCAAGTCTGTCTGTGATGCTTGGCACTAACCTGCTACAAAACCACTTCAATGGTTGAAAGGAAAAGGTAGAACCTTAAAACACCCTGAACTGCTCCAGATCAAAGAGTCAGATGCTCTGCCATGTGGATGAAAGAAGCAGGTGAACCGCTACGCACAAAGTTTTTTTTTTCTTTTCTCTTGAAATCTTGCGTTGCTTTGCTAGAGGGCACACAGCTCTGGGCAGCTGGAAAGCCTGTGCTGCGACGCCTGTTCTTGGGAACTGGTATTTACTCTCAGGGACCTAAGAATAGCGTGCAGGACCTTGTCTACACTAAACAGATCGCAAAGCATTTAACAGCTGCTTGTACTTCAAAAAGCCCATAAAGAAGTTGTCTTTATAAAGATGTCTGTCTCTGGAAATGTTATTGCTATAAACGACCTTTACTGCACCAGAACTAAATTCCTCCCTAGATGTCTGTAGCAATTCTTACCACTTTAAATTATTATTTGCAAATATTAATTAACGATACCCTGTTTGGCTTGCACGCTTTGGTAGTTTGGGACCCTCACTTACAGAAGGGTAGCTCTTTATGCAGCAGATACAGAAGTTACAAAATACAGTAAGCCCCCACCTCTATAAGCAACCCTACTGCAAACCGCAGCTGATGCCTCTAACTAGTGTAGGACGTCCAGCTAAAGAGAACCTTACAGAAGGATCCTTCTGTCCTTTTCTGATTCTGACTGAGCACAGGAATATTTCCTAATGGAACTGGTCCTACAGGATGCTGGAGATTTACAGAAAACTCTCTCTCAGCACCACCAGAGTGGAGAATGGTGCAATCAGTACTGAAGGCTGGACATCCACAGAGGCTTCTAAGGGGTGATTCGGAGCCTGATTTGATAATGGGGTGCTGGACTGCTCCATGGGCTTTCAGCTGAAGGATCCAAAGGTGACTCAACTTCATCAAAGTTAATTCCAGTATCACTGCCACTGAAGATTTCTGCTCTAGCAACATAGTTGTTAAAGGATCCAGGGACTGCAGACCACATACCATGAAATATCCAAGGTAGTTCCGAGTCTGCATCACAGAAGAGTCTGGCGTTCCCAGGTTTGAGCTATGCTTACCTTCAGAAGAATTTATGTACAATGAGAAAATTACGATCTGCTTTACTAATGTTCTGTTACTTGTCACCCTCTAATCAAGGTCTAGCCATGTTGGGAGACTTGCTGACAGCCTAGGGCAAGAAGTGGAAAGAGTGAAAGGATTCTGTTCTTTCTCAGTGTTTCTACTCAGGCAAAGTAGAACCAGAGACAAGGTGCCTGTATCACTTGTGACATCTTGACGCAAGATGTTTTGCTTGCTCAACCTTCTTAGAAGATTCAGGTAATGCTCATCAAACCAAGTAAACTGTACCTTATGTGAACAGCCTTTAAGAACACTGCTATGCTACACAGTAAGTTTCTGAATGCTAGGGGGGTTGTGCTCATTGATGGGGTATGTGCTGCTGTGAAATTCCTCCTAGGCTAAAGCAGTTTCTCCAACAGCAAAATAACAGTAATGCCAGTTCCCAAAACTAAAGCCAGTCTTAGCAGCTAAGTGCTGACTTAAGTATAAATTAGTGAATAACAGATGACAACCTGGTATATCACAGGTTAATGAAAAGCTCTATTCATAGTCATTGGCAGTCTGGAGAACTAGGGGATGAAGGGATGAACACCGCTCTTGCACAGAGATACACAGCTGTTGCTTCCACATGTGCTGCAGAACAACACTCTCCCTCCCACACAAGAACTTTGGATGCACAGGTACCAATGGCTGAATGTGGTGCCCATGTACAGGCGTACAAACATACACAGAGAAGAATTACAAGTGTTTTTATACAGTAGAATCGAGTTTGTTTTTTTTTTTGTCTATACAGTACCAAGAGGAGCAAGAAAGGAACTGACAAATTTAAAGAAGCTCAATATATCCGATTTGTTTTTAATATAGAGGGTGATGGAGGAATTCCTATCCCCAGGGCATGCTTTATGGGGAATCAGAGTAGTTTCACTAGGCCTAGAAATCTCAGAGGAAGAGCTTATTGGCAGCTTGAAAAACTCAAACACTAAAAATCACGAGGAACAGATGCTATTTTTACAAGAACTCTGAAATAAATGTGAAAAAGTAGAGATACAGATAAGAATTTGTCAATTACCTTTAAAAATACCCAGTGCTCTAGACTGGACTACTGCTTATAGCTAAACACTCAGGAAAACATGCAGCTTTAGAGGAAACTGACTGACAATGCTTTCATAGAGTAAGGTAGTGCCTTTCAAAAGCTACTTACTTTATGCCTGAATAAGCATAAAATAACGGGATCACACTATCACAACTTTGCCAAGGAACGTGTATGTTTTAAGCTATTAGAATTGCTTGAAAGAAACACAAATTACACAGATACTCCAAGAGCTTTGACAGAGTCTTGAAGTTTAAGCATAATTTTGAAATTAAATAAGTAACCACTCCTTAGAGGAAGAAAAAAAGTTGTAATTTTTCTGACCAGGGTAAGCTGTTTAAATATCCTTACACCCAGAACAGGCTCTTGTCGATCCTACTAGTTTGTGANTGATCCGACTAGTTTGTAGGGGAGATTTAAAAACCCCTTTGAAAAAAAAAAAAAAAAAAAAATTGAGGGTAGAGTGAAGAGGTGAATCATTGCTGGTTGTTGAACAACTGAAGTTCTTTAACTCTGTTACTTCCCCTCTTGAGCAGCTGTGGAGAAATCAAGACCATAAAGCAGTTTAAGGACGGCTTTACTGGTGCTCTCTTTAGCAATGTAAAACAGAACTTTGGCATAACAGAAGTCTGTGATCCA
>VXAL01004074.1:112504-145004 GCA_013399475.1 Chauna torquata | reverse complement strand
CAGGCGATGCGGTCCTGGGCCAGGGAGGGGGGGGTCAAAAAGCATGGGAGTGGGTGGCAGGGGCCAGCAGGGCTGGTGACAACCAGGGCCTAGGACACCTGGCTCTGGATGACTGCCTTGGTCTCTCCCACCCTTCCCGCAGAGCGCCTGAACATCCAGTTTGTGTCTGCTCAGACCCGCACCGGTCTCCTCACGGCCCAGGAGGCCCAGCATGTCCGGCAGCTGCATGAGGAGAACCAGCAGTTCCTGCGTATCCCTCGGAGGTGACTCCTGCTAGGCTGTGCTGGGATCCTCCTGTGTTGGTGGGCTCAGGCACAAGCCTGGGGACGGCCCTCAGCTTTGTCAGTACCCTGTTTTTGGGAAAGCCACTACCTGGCCTGCACAAACCTGCTCTAACCCATGGCGCAG
This sequence comes from Chauna torquata, assembly GCA_013399475.1. Taxonomy (NCBI): domain Eukaryota; kingdom Metazoa; phylum Chordata; class Aves; order Anseriformes; family Anhimidae; genus Chauna; species Chauna torquata. The sequence goes on along the minus strand of VXAL01004074.1, from coordinate 144,596 downwards.
GTGCCTACCTGCAGTGCAGGTGTTGCCAGCCCCAGCATGGCTGTCCTGCTTCTGTGGATTTCCTGCTCAAAGCCTGGCTTTGCTGGAGCTGGTGCATCGAGGCTGGAGGCTGTCCACACCTGGCAAGCCTTTCCGGAGCTCGCTGCGTGGTGGACAGAGAGATGAATTCTCTGTCTTAAACATTCTGCAGATCTTAGCTGGGGAAACCAGCTTTGTGGGATCTGTTGTGCGTAGGATACTGTCCTGTTGCTTTAGCTGGTGGAGTTTAGAGGGAACAAGGAAGCAAAGGATGCTTAAAGGAGAAAAGCGGTGCATGAGTGTATAAACTATAACCATCTCACTGTAGCTGAGCGTGTGGTGTCTGTTATTTGTGGATGCTTACTGTAGTAATATATCCGGTATAACTGCTAAAACTTCTGACTACTTACTCCAAAATATGCTTGTTGCAGGCCATATTGGGATAGGGCAACCAGTGCGGAGAACTTGAAGCAAGCTGAGAGAGAGAGCTTTCTTGAATGGAGGCGACAGCTTGCCCAGTGAGTATGCCACCTGTGTGCGTGTGTGGTATGTAGCTGGTCGGATTTGGAGACGCAGGAAGCAGTGGATTGTATTTATCCTTTTTGGATGTGTAAAATTAACCTTTTCTCAGTGGCTCCTTGTACTTGTTCTGTAAGGTTGGACATCCCAGCCACAGTCCAGACACATCTTTGTGGTGAGCTCAGTGTAGTTCTCTTGCATGTGCATGTCCTTGTACTGATTATAGTTAAAACTCTTGCAGTACCTACCTATAGCTGCTGTTTCTCAATCTCCAAACTGTGTTATCTGATTTATTAAAGGTACTGCATTTAGCATTGCCGCTGTGATTCCCTAATGTTCACGATGGAGCATGTTCTGCTTTTGCCTATGGAACGATGAATGTGTTGTCTAAGAGCAGCAGGGCTGCCCTGTGTTTCTAGGTTATGGTGCTGCCAGCCCCGTCTGCAGCAAATGGTGCTGGTCTCGCGCTGTCTCTGCTGGCCTGGTGAGTTAGGGTGTATCTGCACGCACACAGGGAACCTGCTTTGCCCTGAGCAAGGTTGTTCAGGCTCTGGTAACAGTGAGTTAAAGATTGTGTAGAGCTGTTTCAACTGTCCCAAAATACATACTGCTGGCATTTGGGATAACTTCCCTGGTTCATTACTGCAGCTCTGAAGTTTCACAGGCAGTCTTTTGATGAGTTTTTGCACTTTCCATCATTTACCACTTCTCTGTTGATATAGTCAGGAGCCATTGTGTTCCTGTTGAACCAGTGCCACTGACATGAGTTTACCTGGTCTAGATCTGGTTAGATCAGATGCCTAATCTATTTGCAGAACTAGCAGAAATAGTACCTGCTATTTGAGTTTGATTTTGATAGCTCTCTCTACAGCTAAAGTTTCCTGGGAGTAAGGAAGGACTGGTGTTGTGCTTATTTCCTGACGTGGGCCAAATATGATGTCTTTTCTCTGTTTTGCCATAGCCTTGAGGAAGAAAAAAAGTTAATTCTAACCCCATTTGAAAGGAACTTGGAATTTTGGCGTCAGCTTTGGAGAGTCATTGAAAGAAGGTAAAAGATATTACTATCTGCGTTTTAAAAGTAATGTTGAATGTTGTTTTCTTGAATTGAAGCTGTTGAGCCAAGTATCAAGTGCCTGAGCACGAGAAAAGCAATTACAGTAAGTAATGTTTTATCATCACTGAAGTGGTTTTGTTTTGAAGCGATCAAAAGGTGACGTCAAGAAGAGCAGCTGATAGTATTGCATGCTAGCGTGACAGTTCTGCAGACAGTTTGCTGTGAGTCTCCACTGATTCTTCTCATGCTGCTGCTCTTAGCCTCTTCCAGTAACTCAGTGTGGGAGGCATCTTTTGAGAATGTTTCTTTGAGGTCTTTTGCGAAGATTAACCCTTGCGCCTCTCTCAACCACACAGCTGTAGCCTGACTTTGAGGCGAGAGACAAGGGAGAAAAATGAAGTAGCGTTTGGAAAGAAAGAGCCTCTTGGTCTTTGGCTTCTTGTCATGCAGAGAAATTGCAGCAGTACACAAAAGGCAGCAGGCTGTAATATCACAGAAATAGCTTTGTTTGCTCTCCAGAGCTGTAATACAATAGGAGTGCTATCTCCTAAGTTAATCCGACTGAGGCATTTAATTTCACTAGTAATTAAGTTTGAGAGCATCTCTTCTGATTTTCTTAAAATTGAAAAATACTTTATCAGTGAGGTCACAGTGAGCTGATCTTTTCACAGAAGTGGCTTTGTACTGGGTGCTGCTGGGCTTTGAGTGCGTGAGAGCTGGGTCAGGAGCATCCACTACAGTGCATCCTGATGTACACCACGTCTGTTTTGGGGTGGCTGGAATGTGTTATTAATGCCTTTCTGCTCTTATTGCAGCTTGTTGTTTTGGGTAGGGTGAGTATACCATATTAGAACCTAATGGGAAAGTCATCCAGTCCCTTACCTTGCCAGTTAGATTTGGTTCATTGACAGCCTTTTCTCGTCACTGTGTCAAACTAGCTCCCAGCAGTGTGGTTCAATATATTTTCTGTATCCCGTTGCAGTACATGGTGTCAGCTTTCTTTCAGATTGCTCTTTGAATTTCTGTAACTGTTCAGTACTTCTTTGTACCCATGTGGCTTATTTAATGACTCCCTTGGGTTTTTATTTATTTATTTACTTATTTTTAATCAACTGCCTAGTGAGATTTGAAATTCCTCCATTTAACCTGTAGTGTTCTGAAGCTATCATGAGATGATAGAAATCAACAAATAGAATCATCAAACAAATAGAATCAGCATCTGCTAACCAATATTTTAAATCATGTACCTGGAGAAGTTCTAGTGGAAGATGATGTATTTAAATTTTCCCACCCTTTCGAAAAAAGAAACGTGAATGCCTTGTATCTGAAGCAAGTGCGTTTAATTTGCACGTAGAACTGATGAGTCTTGCTCATACATGTGGTGGCAACCTGGTGGCTGGATTTCTTAAAAGCAGACTTACAAGGCCTTTCTTATGTGGGGGAACAACATGTTTTATTGAAGTCTTAGACTCTTCTTTCACTGTTCTATGCGTTTTGTGATGAGAAGAGTACAAAAGAAATTTGGAAGATGCCTGACACCAAATGCTTAGTATCTGCAGGTCATTTGTGGGAAACTTTGTACATTTTCCTCCACGCAAAGGGGACAACGGTGGTCTGGAATATCTCATTGTGTAGGAAAACCACCTCTTCTTCCACTTTGTAGCACATGGCTGCAGTTTGGGGCTGAGAATAGATAGAAATAAAGCTGTATTATCACAGTTTTTAGTAACATCCTGAGTGATAGAATGCTATTACTCTGGTTTGTGCCTGCTGAGGCATCTACCAAAGGGTAGATAGCAAAACTTGCATTCTTGCTTTTCACCTGCTTATGGTACAGGATAATTAGCTGAGTGAGACAAGCAGAAATACTGTACAGCAGTGCTGGTTTGTGGCATAAACATGGCTCTGTTAGGGCATATGAGATGCTAAGGTGCTTTGTTAATTCAGTAAAGGTACTTAATAGGATAGTACAATTAAAACAGGTAAAATTCATAACAAAATCCGAAAGTGAATGAAGTGTTGTTGCTTTCTTTGTGGCAGTGTAAGAAGAAGTATTTCATGGGGCTTCCTTTTATTTTTTGCAGTGATATTGTAGTCCAGATTGTGGATGCTAGAAACCCCCTTCTGTTTAGATGTCAGGATCTGGTAAGTAAACTACCTTCTTGACTGTTTTCATTTTTATTTCTGAGAGTTTATGCATATGATTTTTTTTCTTCTAATATGTTAAGCCACATAATACCTCGAAGCTGTTCTACTGTTTTGCTTAACTGGATACCTTACTTATGCAAGTATTCCGGCATCAAGTTATTTTTCTTAAGTGCTTTTTGATATTGCACACAAAACATTGTCAATTTAGAGGCAGTTCTGCAGACGTTATGTTGCAGGTATTATATTGCTCCTCATTACCCACTAGAAGTGTCCACACTTAACCATCCATTTTTATTCCATCATGCTGTGGATGATGGAATGAACAGCATGACGGAATAAAAATTGGTGGTTATTACTGAAAGAGAAGGATCAAAAATTATTGAAATGACAACTTTGTAGTGAAAAAATGTAAAACAGTGCATTGATGCAATACAAAATTGCTTAAACAGGTGATCATAGGAGTTTCTGCTTTGAGGTGCTGATTAATGACTTGCTATCAATCTAAGCAGGCAAGATGTTTCTGCGTGTGGCCAGAAACAACCTGTGTTGCAGTAGTTGCATGCTCCCATTTGTGCCTATAGCTGTCTGCTCAACACCAGATCTATCTAGCCCAAGAGACAGTAAGCTTATCTACACTCACATGGTTAATGGTTGGACTGGATGATCTTGGAGGTCTTTTCCAGCCTAAATGATTCTATGGTTCTATGGAGTTGGATGTGGTAACTTGCCTTGCTGCTTTTACATCACCTTGTGGGAGGAGTCCAGACTGGAGTAAGAACTATTTTTTTTCTCTTATTTTCTTCAGGAAAATTATGTTAAGGAAGTCAGCAATGACAAGGAGAACATGATCCTGATAAACAAAGCAGATTTGCTAAGTGAAGAGCAACGGGCTGCTTGGGCACAATTCTTTGAGAAAGAGGGTGTTAAAGTGGTGTTCTGGTCAGCTTTAGCAGAGTGCAGGCGGCTATCTGGAGAAGCAAAGGTACTGTAAATGACCAGGTCAAACTGCGTATGTGCTGGCTGCCTCTGGTAACTTGCTTTGCCGTTATGCTTGTGATATACCTGAGCTCCTTTCCAGTAAAGGCACAGTCCTTGTCTCATGGAAGGATTTCTCTAAGGACCTGTGTGGCTGTAATACAGCATTTTAATAACTGATTCAGAGACAGAAGTGAGGAAAGTAAAATGGTGAATTGAGTGGTACAGCTTTCTGTCACTGTTCATACTGCTTGCGATTTCAAAGCTAATGAAATGATAAATAATATTGAACTAGCATATAAATTTGTTCCTTGAGGTTGCTACAGAAACAGCCCTTGTGTATCTGTTTGCAAGCACTAACTCGTTAAATGAATTAGAATCCTTTCCAAGAGGGATGCTGTGAGGGACGTGGTTATCTGTACAGAGGATTTTTCTCTCCTGGGGAGCGGTGATGTTTCTTAGAGAACCTAAAGTAACTGAAAACCTTTCTTTGCCCAGCGGAACAAACTGTGCTGCTGCCTCAAGTTACGTGTTATCAATAAATGCCACTTTCAGGTTTTACTGGGTTCATCTGTTATAGCCATCGCCGTTCAGCTATGAAATATCCCTTATCTCCTTTCAAAAATACTTAGTCTGTTCAGCTGGTTCAGTTCTTGGATAAGATGTTTTTTACAAGTTGATATGAAATGTGTTGGTCCTCTCGTCTTTCTTGGAGAGAAAGGTCAGAATACTATTGTTATGAAAAGGTCTTTATTTTTAAATGTGAACTCTTCACAGGGAAGAAATGGGTTGGACTGAAAACAAGACAGCTAGAAGTTACTTTATTGAAATATTTAGACCTGAAACAAAATGTTTTTGTGTTCTGGACATTTAGAAAATTTTTCATTCATTCCTATAACTAGGAACTTTTGACAATTTTCAGAAAAATATTTGCTGGGCTCTGCTGCTGCTATGTGTAAGGAAGCAGTATGAATGTGTGCACATTCACAATTGTGGTCCTGGAGACAGAGACCTCTAATAACATCATAATGAAGTTAACAATACCCCCTGGAATATTTTTTTCAATCTCCTAAAATGGGCTAGTTGTTTCTACATCCTACTTAAGATAGAAAAAAAACTTGTGAGACATTAGGAGTGGATTGTCAGTCCTTGGGATCTAGATAATGAAAAGATAGTTGATGGTACCGCAGCAAGCGCAGTAAAGAGCAAGGCTGTTAGTGCTGTTGTTAAATTTCACCTATGAAATACTGTTCACACAGGAACTAGATACTGAAGATGTAGCAGAGGACTTGAGTGATTCTGAGAAGGAAAGCTCCAGTCAAGAAGAAGATGACACAGCAGAAGATAGTGCAGAAAGCACATCCACAGGCAGTGCTTTGCAAAGCCAAGTAAACCAGAACTTTGTAAATCAAGTTCTGGTTAGTGATAATGACAGTAGTGACGAATATGAAGACTGTGAAGATGATGAAGAGGATGCCTGGCAAACCTGTTCTGAAGATGAAAGTGGGCACAAAGACAATGCTGTTGCCTCAAAGAGGATGGAGAGCAGAACTGATGGTGCTGCAGTGCAGCATGTAGTTCAGGAGCAGAACAGGAACATCAGGAACTTCAGCCATCTGGTACAGAGAAATGAACTGCTGGAGATATTCAAAACCATGCACAACGGACCGAGGGTGAAGGATGGGGAAGTAAATGTTGGACTGGTGAGTTAGACCTTGTGCTTAAAGCGGAATTTGCTAAAGCTAAGTTTTAATTCCATGCACCTTCCATGGGAAGGTAAAAGGTAAGGGTAAAAAACTAGCAAGCACAAATCAGTAAGGATTCTGAAGTTGCTGGAACTCAGTATTCCTAACTGCTTGCCTTGATTTTCAATACTTCTTATGAAAGTGCTTTTGTGTCAGAGCTCTGCCAGTATTCTGGCATGATGCTGCCTAATATCACTGTTACCATTCCAATTTGTCATCTAGGTGGGTTACCCTAATGTTGGCAAAAGTTCGACCATCAACACAATTCTTGGAAATAAGAAGGTGTCAGTGTCTGCTACACCAGGCCGTACAAAACACTTTCAGGTATTGCTGACAAAGAACTTCGCTTTACTTATTTAGTTACCTGGTTGAAGAGAACTTCATTATGAAATAGTTGCAACCATGTGGACTTACTGAGAACTGTTAGCCAGCCTAAACTCTGCAGGGCAGAGTTCAGGTTGGAGAGGGTGGGCTCAATGTATATCATTTTGAAACTTTAGTCCTTGCTTCCAAACTCATGGTACACTTTGAGAGTCATTCAAGAGAGCTGCTGTGCAGTGGAAGATATTTTCCGTGTCTTGATTTTATTTAGGTAGCTTGGCCCTTCTTTTTTCAACACTGGCCTAGAGAGGAGAACCTCTGAAAACTAAGTACTCCTCAGAGTAGCTTAAGGTCAAGCTTCAAACCATCGTCCTTTTCCACAGTCATTGCTGTGAATAAGTATAGTTATGCTGCCTTTTTCATATCGATCAAGCTCATAATTTTGAGTTGGCAACTCCAGTGCTATTGTGAGCATTGTGGCATTTGTACTTCTGCAGTCTCCTACCAATTTCAAAAGGTCCAACACAATTCAAGATTTCTGGAGTGCTTTCTCCTCTGACAGGCAGTGGCCCATAAGATTGGAGAGCTGAAGATCTTGCTGCCCCCATCTGGACACCTTATTTATGAACCTTGGAAGTGCTGCTGTCTTCCACGTAGGATTTTCTTAATTCATGGGCTGGGGCCAGCAGGACAGATGTCTGTGTTAGTAAAATTTCTGCTTATTCTCACTTGCATCTCTGTTTCATCAGTACATTTGATCTCTTGTTCCTTTTTCCTCCATGGACACTGACTTACCTTGGTGAACTCATCGGTTATTTATTGTGTAGACCCTGTATGTGGAGCCTGGCCTGTGCCTCTGTGATTGTCCTGGTCTGGTGATGCCATCTTTCATCTCCACCAAGGCAGAGATGATTTGTTCTGGAATTCTGCCTATAGACCAGATGAGGGACCATGTCCCCCCCATTTCTTTAATATCCTTGGCATGGGGTTTGTGAGGGTGGCTGCAAGCGTTGGATCTGGAATATGGGATGTAGCATGTTCCAGCCCTGCTAGGCGTATGCATGCTTATGCATTGAGAGCGATGGGGATGCATGTTGGATAAAACAGCCCTCCTGTGTTTGTCTTTCCCTGTCTCTTTTCAAGTTTATCCTATTATCAGACTTGCATTCTTTTTTTTTTTTGGTTTGCGACAAAATCCAGAACCATTTTTAACATGCGCTCTTGGAGTGACATGGGCAAGATTACTTGTGTAGCTGAAAATCAAAAGATGGTTTCCTTCACTAGCTTACGTTTGCCAGCATATCCCACGAAACATTTTGGAAGCATCATATGGAATAAATATCATAAGGCCAAGGGAAGATGAGGATCCAGATCGAAAGCCAACAGCTGAGGAGCTGCTAACAGCATACGGATGTGAGTGATGATCCCTTTAAAACCTGTCTCCTTTACTATGTGTGAGGTCCTGAACACGGCCTTAGGAGAACATTTTAATGTCAGATTTGTTATGCACTGAGCCTCCCCGTTAGGACTTACCCTCCTTTCACAAGGGGCCTCTGTTAACGGCTAGCCTCGTGTGTGTTGTAGTGGTGCTTTGCCAGTTTCATCCAGATGTAGTGATTGTGTTGAGGAGGTTCATGAAATGTCCTGCCAGACTGTGTGGTACGGTGCTGTATCCTTGAAGGTACCAGTTGTTCTGTGGCACTCTCATCCTTTTAGATATCTCCCATCAACTGTGTTTTGAATTAGACTGTGAAGAATGCAGTGAAGGCTTATCTCCCTTGTCTGATTCTTTGATGCAGTTAATCTTTTCTGGCCTTAAAACAAAAATTAAAAAACAGTGGGTTTTCTGGTGGTAGGGAGTTGTCAGCTCACATCATTCCTTTCAGGTTAGGATGCTTTTGCATTTCCTCTACAATCAGCAACGTTCCCTTTTCCTACATGCTTTCCCCAACAGAAGCCTCTTCCTGAGGGAGGGTGTTGTTTTATTTTGTTTCTGTTTTTGTTTTTGTTTTTTCTTTCTTTTTTTTTTTTTGAGGAAAGATACAAATGTGCAGCTAGGCAGCTGAGAAGAATATGTCAATTCTCTTGTACTGACACGGAATGTACTTTTGATTTGCCTTTCAGATATGAGAGGCTTTATGACGGCCCATGGACAGCCAGACCAGCCGAGATCAGCTCGATATGTGTTAAAAGACTATGTCAATGTAAGTTCTTCCTACATCTGGGTTTTCTTTCCTGCTGGGAGGTGAACTGAAGGTTTCACTAGAGCATGAAGGATCTCAGTAAAGTGAATTCCGTTTCTTTGGATTAAATCACTGTACATTAAAATACTCTTTAAATGATTCTATTTTATGTTATAAATGAATAAATGGAATTATCATCTCTCTAAAACAGGTAGCTGGTATTCTGGAATTGAAATCATTTTGTTTAGTTGGGTCAGTATTTGCTCAGAGGACTGTAATTCTGAGTGTTTAGTACTGCATGCTTCTACAGCACCTCTCAGCAACTTATTGTTGAGTGTTTCTTAATAGGATACTCCAGTACTCCTCCGAGAGTTTTGTACTGCATTGTTTAAAGCTGGATGTTGCAGCTGAAAGTGTTGCTTTAACTTAAAGGTTGAGCCAGTGGTTGCCTGGGAAGAGCAACCAGATGTACTCATAGTTAGTCTGCCAGTGTGAGCCCCTGGACTTCCAGGGCCCTTCTTAGCTTTGGACTTGTTCTCTTTCCTCTCTAGGGGTCTCTGACTTTTTTGATAATAACTCAACACCACTGTTTTCACAGGGGAAGCTGTTATATTGCCATCCACCTCCTGGCATTGACCCAGATGATTTTCAGCACCAGCATGAAAGATGCCCGGAGAGCAGAACTGGCCAGGCCAGTGGACAGGCGAAGCCTGAGAAGAGTACCAAAGCAAAACAAATTGAAAATGTGGTGGACAAAACATTTTTCCACCAGGTAAATTCGTGGGGAAAATTTCAGGAGTTTTTACAGCAGCACTGGTGTGTCACAGTTACTGGGAAAAAATAGCGTTGAGGGTGGAGGGGTGCTGGGTTGAGTTAATGGTGGTAGACGCAATGAGATCTGCATGTAATTCCTACCCAAGAGCTCACTGTTCTTTTTATTATCTCCTAAATCACTGGGAATGTCTTAGGTGACTGATAGATAGTTAATGAGGTGCACATAAGGTGATTTTAAAAAGTCAGCAGGGTGACCCTTGTCGTTATGGGCCTAACATCAATCTTGAGCAAACGGGAGTAAGACAAAGGAAGGAAGTGATATGACACAGCAACCAACCAGGAACGTGGTTTTGGACTAACACGTCCTTCAAACTAACTTTTGTTTCTTGAGATCATGCATTTGAGGGACATAATAAGCTTCTTTAGTACAGTTGATTTAGTACTATGTGGTTGTTTTGATTCAGAACCTAAAATCAGATGAAAGGAATAGAATTTGGAAACTGATTTGAAATCTAATTGAGAAATCTCAAAATGAAGTGGAAAATGGAATTTCTCTTAATTTTTATGCTTCTTGTTAGCTTCCACAGGGATCTGTGGAACCTACGCTACTGAAAAAAATTAATTACTTGTAATGAAGTGTCAAATCCATAACGGATTAGGTCTACATACCTGACAAAGATCCGAATGAAGTGTTTAGAAGTGAAGAGGATGCGTCACAGATAGGGTGATCCATTCTGCTTGAGTAGCTGGGTATGAACAGTATTTGTTTCAGCACAGCTAAAGATAGTCATGCATTTTGAAACCAAGAACTCAGACCCTTTTCAAAAACAGTGAGCTGTTTCAGAAAGCTGTGACCTGAAAAGAATTTTTGGGATTACCAGACTCTTCCTCTGTCTGCCCAAAGTGCTGGCACGTCTGGCTGTGAGCCCCAGTAGTGCTACCCACGCTCCAGACTTGAGCAAGTTATTTTAGTTTCTGGCTTTCACAGGCGCCAGATTTGTTTGCAAAGACAATGTGTTGTGTGCAAAGCAGAGACTGAGAATCGATCCTAGTGCCATAGCTAATGTCTGTTGAAGTTCAGTGTCTTGTAAACACTCCGCCTCTCTTGCAGTGGTGAACACTGAGGACCTGGCTCGATGAGGCATGGCTGCAGGCAGAACTGGAAAGTACTGGCAGGTGTTACTCAGCTGCATGGGTTGACCTTTCCTGCAGCTCTGGAGCTGGGGACTGAGCAGGTCTTGTAGGGTTGAAGCTTGCCTGTGTGGTTTTATTAACATATCACAGTTGCTTGTGATTAAATATCTTCTCATCAGTCACTGATGACTGTCTTCCCTTCCAGGAGAATGTTCGTGCCCTGATGAAAGGTGTCCGGGCTACAATGGGATACCGGCCTGGTAGCGGCCTTGTGTCTGTGCCTACACCCAATTCTGGGAATGTGGTAGGAAAACCCTGGAAGAAGCACGGGAACAGGAACAAGAAGGAGAAAGTTCGAAGGATCACTAAGCATCTGGAGGCTTAGTCATGGGACTGGTATCTGGCCTTCCCAGGGCAGGGCCTGCACTGTCATGCAGGCATGAACTAAGGGAAGAAGTATAAGTAGGCATCGCTAGCTCACCTGGGAGCTCTCTCCTATGGCAGGGGATAAGAATGGGCTCTGATACTTGGAGCTCGTCCTGGCTGAGAACAAGAGACCTGGCCATTTGTGTTATCTGGAAGCCAGTCCAGACATTTGACCGCTGCTGAGAAGTCCTTTCAATGGGAGCAGATGGAGCTGTGCAGGAGTTTTTCCCTTCTGTAAAGGATGTATTTTATAATTGTTGGGATCAAAGCAAGCCCTGTAAAACTGACTAAAGTCTTTAAACAGTTAAATCTTAATGAGTGAAGTTTGTTACATGGTGAGACACTGTTGCTCATGTCCTGTTTTTTTACGCTTGTTTGTTGATTTGACAGAACACCTTAATGGGTTGAAAAATTACTTAAAAGGATCTCTATTGCCTTCTTCCTTTTCTGCTCTGCCAGCCCTATTCTGCAAAATCCTGCGCTGAAACCACTCCCTATCTCCCAGCCTAAGGCAGAGCATGGAATGCCATGTCCTTCACACTGAGCTAGTGTCAGTTGTTTTTCTGTGCAACTTCCCATTAGTATTTTAAAACGTTAGTTCTGTGTGGTTGGCAAAAAATCTGATGCTCATTTGTCCTAAACCATGTTTAGGATTTTACTTTGCATGTTGTCATGTTCTGTCTTGCTGCCCTGTTATACATTGATCTAGTCTCAGAAGTGTCATAGTAGGTTTTAGTGCGTACATAAGTATTTGACCCTAAAAAGACTTTGCTTACTTGGGGTCAGACTTAAGTGAGAGTTACTCCTTGGTTGCCCTGCTGAGAAAATGTTTGTGTGCGTGGTCAGTGCTTTTCATTTCTAGTCCAGCATAGGGAGTAATGATAGGACTGGAAAGACTCACAAAGTCAGTTTGTGCTTTGCTTTTAGGTGGTGAAGCACAGTAACAGATGTGGACACTGGTCTGATACTAAAAAAAGGGAATGCTGTCTTGTAATTTTGTACTTTCCAGGCCTTAAGCATGGAAGGAGATACAAAACCAATTGCTGAGTAGAGCCACAGCAGATGTGGGGTATGGAAACAAGCTGCATTTGCCTTTGTGACCCTTTGTGTGCTTGTCCTGTACAAGCAATTTCATTGCACTGTATATGCAAAGGGTCTCCTGTCAGCAGAGCTCTCACCTGGGATCCTGTTTTCGCTTGACTCCCTGCTCTCAAGTTCTTAGTTACATCATTGGAGGGGAAGATATTTCCCTGCCAGCTGTAAAACTAAAGCATAATTACACTGAAAAAATACGGTCAATGGTATTTTGAGTCAATGTCCCGTACAGGAAACTGGATTCTCAGAAGAGGCTATTACATGTGGCTGTCCTGGAGAGGATGATTTTTGCCTTTGTTTCCTGAAGAGAATGTGCCTTAGCCAAACTGGTCTCTTACCAGACTTCCCCACCCTCCTCATAGGGATGGTTTGTGCTTTTGTCTCTAGTACTATTCTAGGGACCTAATTGCTCAGAAACATCCCTTTGTTTTTGTTTTATCTTAAGCTATTATTTGTCAAATTACACATCAAACTGAAGTTGGAGTACCGTTTGTTTTTTTCTGTTCTATTTCTCTCCTTTCAAAGCATTTTGAATTCTTAGTTCATGTTGCACGTACCTGAGTTTTCTTTTGCATTCTCAGCCCTTTCTTGCCAGTTGGTTAGGGTTAGGTCTCTTGTGAGCCTCCTTGGTGGACAGGCCTTTTCAAATCTTGGTGAATAACCAAAATCCCCAGGGCCTGCTGCTTTGGACAGTTCTGCTTGTTGCTCACAGAAACCTTTGGCCACAAGACCTGCTGAACCGCTTGTGGTGTTAGCGTGAGTGAATAGAGGATAGCGTAAATATGACTGACAAGTAATGTTTGCTCGAATTTGTTACGTGCAGACTGCTGCTTGCTGTGCTAAAGGACTATTGCCTCAATAGAAGAAGGACCATAAAAAGAGTTCTGGACCCAAAAGCTTGTTAATATTTTATGCTGCTATTGAGCAGTGGGCAAACTAAATAAGAGGCAAGGACTGTGGTTACATTAATGCTTTAATGCTTTCCTGTGGTGGTTTGGTCTGTTGCTGAACTGCATCCACCCTGCCCTACCCTTGCTGGGGAATGCCAGGCTGGCCGTGTTGACAGCTCAATATAGCATCCACGAGCAGCTGCCAGGCGTGAGGCAATGCAGAGGCTGCTCTGCTGTCATGAGCCTGCACAAAGGAGACTCTGTGCTTCTCCCCAGCCACCTGCTGAATGAGACTGTTTTTGCTTCTCTTGTTGCTTTCTGCAGGAGTCAAGTTTCCATTTTTGAACACTGTTTTCCTAAAGCGCCTTGTGCGCATGGAGAGAAGCATGCAGGCTGTAACCAGCTCTAGGCTGTTCTCTGGGGTCTGCAGCACCGTCAGCACCCAGAGGTCTGCCTCTCCTCCTATGGGCTTTGCTTTGCAATACAAGCAGCTCGTTTTCCTGGCTAATGTTGTTACCTGTGGCACTGATACCTGCAGAGCTGATTTGGGGGTATGGTTTGAAGCTTGGGGCAGAGGCAGAAAGCACAGGAAGAATGCCAACGCTCCAGTGTCTGCTCCTGTACGAGAGGGCAAAAATGGATTTTGGGTCCCTGGGGGTGTGGTGCTGGGTACTGTACCTGTGGGTGGTGCTGGCAGCCCATGGTGGCCCTCCCTGTGTAGGGTCGCTGGGAGGCAGCCACGCAGAGGACGCTGGTGGCAGCGGCTCGCACAGGCTGGCCGGCAGCTTGCCTGGCCGGGGAGCCGGGCTGCGTGTCCTGGGGGCTCCGGCTGCTGGCTGCCCTGTGCTGGGTCGCTGCCCACCCGCTGCACCTCCCCGACCGGCCTGGTGTGGGGCGTGAAGCCCTTCTCACGGTACACAGCAGGCGATGCATGAGCGAGCTGTGCTTCCAGCTTTACAGAGCCAGCGCTGCACAAAACGGTTGTCCTCCAGTCGCCTTGTGGTGCTGCCACCCAGCACGTCCCACCATGTGGCCGATCAGGCTGGAGGCCAAGGTTCCTGGGATCGTTTCCTGAGGGCTCAGCACGGGGATCTGTGAGATGACGACTGTTGCCCCAGGAGGTCCCGCAGCGAGGGCTGCCGTGTGTCTCACGGCTTTGCAGTCCTGCCTTGGGCTTACCCGAGGGAAGGATGCAGCACCTCTGCGTGTCAGCGCTAGCAGCTGTCTGGTGGGGAAAGACTCTGCTCATTCAGAGGCTGCCCACACAGGTGAGCTGGTCACAGGCTGAGATCACTGTGCGGTCACTGGCACTGCCTGTTCCAAAAATACTTCTTATTTCTCTGGCGGAGGCTGAAATCCCCCTTTCCTGCCGTTAGGGGACGACCTTGCTCAGCCAGAGGGAGAGCAGCACTGGGGACGGTCCCAGCGCAGTGTGCTTGCTCCTCGGCCAGGAGGGTCTGTTAGCTGCCAGCAGAGGAGCGGGTCCGGGCGCTTCCGACACGTCCCTGCAAGGAGCAGCTGTGTGCTCTCACCCTGCTGCGTGGTGGCTCGAGTCCAGCTTTTCTCTTCATTATTTTTATTTTTTAAATTTGTTTCCTATTGGGAAGCCTTAAAGTCAGAGCAGGTCTGGAGAGCTGCTGGTTGCTGGCAGAGAAGCAAGGAGCAGCTCTCCAGGATGTGTCAGGGTATAATGTGGGACTAAACACCTGAGGTGCCCAAGGCACCTTGGGACATGAAGAGAAGTCACAGTGAGGGTGGGAGGAGAAATAACTGCTCCTGGGTGAGAGGAAAAGAAACTGCTCCTGGGTGGGAGGAAACGAAACTGCTCCTGGGTGGGGGCAAGTCTGCCACAATGTTCCTGTGGCTGTGGGAAAGGGTCTGTCCCTAGCGTGGTGTTGGTGTTGGCTCTGCTTGCTGAGGGGAGTAAACCTGGCTTTGCGCTGCTGGATTGGAGCTGGCAATGTCCCCCTGCCCTTTGTCACTTTGGAATCGTAACAGTTGGGACAAAGAAACAGAAACATTGTCATGTCCCCAGTGGGAAGTTACCACAGTCCAGCGAGGCTTCTGCTGCCTGTAAAGAGCAGAGGGAAGCTGCAAGCCCCTGCAGAGCAGGCGTTGGCTGTGTGCCAGCCAGTTGTCCTGGCACCCTCAGGGGACAGGAACGTGGCAGCAGCACCAGGCCCCCAAGCTCTGGGCTGGGTCGGGCACGTCTCACCTGGGCTCGGGGGACAGCAGTCTGTGTCCCCAGCATGGGAGCGTGAGAGCTGCCAGGGTCTGGTGGGTGAGGGGAGTCTGTGATGGGCCACCCCAAAGGTGACATGTGTCCCCAGGGTGTGGGGACAGAGGGCAAGGCTGTCCCATCTTGGTGGCTCTCGGAACTGGTCATGCAGAAAGATGCTCAGAAAACGCTGCTGCGCAGGTCCCAAGGAAAATGGATTCCCCCTCTGTTGAAACACCCCAAGTTTCACTCAGACAGCATTTTCTGGGCTCCTCAGCCCTTTCCTCATGTTGCCTGGAGGGGGGGGAGCGCATGAGGAAAAACAGAAACCCAAAGTTCTGCCTTAAGCTTTACTTGCTTTGCCGGGGAGAAATGAGTAAGTTCCAGTTTCAAATGCGGCTGGTTCCCCTTTCTGGAAGGAGGTGGCTTGGGTCCCGCAGTGCCTGCCTGTGCCCTCCCTCGCACACGAGTGCCGAACCGCCGACCCCTCCCCGTCCCAGCAGGGCTGTGAAGACCTGACCGTGCCCTGGAGCCGGCCCAACCCTGCTCGTCAGCCTCTCCCGCTCAGCAGCAGCTTGGGGCTGTGCCCGGGTGCCTTCCCCCAGCCCCTCCGAGATGATGAATTTCTCTTCATGGGATGATTTTGTGCCTCACAGCCTGTGGTGCAGACCAGAGGAAGCTGCAGAAATGTGGGAGCCCCTGTAAAGATAGGAGGGAGCAGCCAGTTGGCGCTCACAGCGTTGGGCATGTGCCAGCGTCTCGGGTCACGTGCGCTGGTGAGGCTGCAGCTGCAGCGTGTGGGATCCCCAGGACCCCGCAGCCCATGCTGACGTGTTTGTGACACATGAAGTGCTGCTTTGTCTCCAGCCTTGACTACATCTTTCAAATCCACGGGCCGTGGCCTGCTGCCCCAGCCCTGCAGCGCTGGGCGGGGAGGCGGTGGGCGGCTGGGTGCTGGGCCTGAGCTGGCTGTGTCAGAGCTGCAGGAGGATCCAGGGTGGGGACCTGGGGACCTGCCTGGCTGCTGTTCTGCTCCTCTGTCAGCTCGCGGTGCTGCCCCCCAGGTGAAGGGCACAGCTGGCACCTGCCTTGGGCAATGGGAAACACGGCTGCTTGCTGATGGGGTGAGGATGGGGCCCCAGGGTGGCCAGACCCTGCCTGGTTTGCCTGCAGCGGCAGAAGGAGACGTTGCAGAGCTTGTGCTGATAAGAAGCCTTCACATTCATGTTTCCAAAGGCCTGCGCCTCACTGCTGAGCGGCGAGGCTCAGAAATCCAGACGCTAGACAATGGAAAGCCTGGAAACATAAAGGAAAGGAAATTCTTCTGCTGTATTGCCTTTCCTATGGCGATAAGATAACACGAAGTGAAACAGCAGTCCGTGCGGCAGGCTGCGGGGTGGGCACCACAGCTGTTCCCTGGAGCGGCGGGAGGATGTCTGCGCAGGCCAGGACCTCCGGAGCGGGCAGCTGTGCCCGCGGTGCCCGGTGGTCAGCCTTGGAGCAGGAGGTGACCGGCCTGCCGTGCTCCTGCTCCATCGCACGGGCCCGGCCGTGTCCTCGCCTTGTGCGCTGCCACCACAGGGCAGGACGATGGCGGCAGGCCACGAGGGACAGGACCGCTCACCAAGTGGGGAGCAGGGCTGCGCTGCCAGCCCGGGCATCCCAGAGCACCCGAAGGTGCGTGGGCCACGAGAAGAGGAGCGAGGGTGCAGGGTGTGAGGGGTGTCTGAGCAAGGAGTGACTGGACGGGGTGAGCCTGAGTGGGTGTCCTTTCTTGAGGAGGGGGTGTGATGGGTGTGGTGCCATCGGGGCAGCAGGGGAAGGGCAACGACAAGTGCCACTGCTGTGCCTCAGAGCACAGGGACAGGGAGGTGTGACATGAAACTGGCCAGAGGCACGCTCAGGGACAGCCCAAATTAGCTGCGGAAATCATTGTGGGATATTTTGGGCAGTGAAACTCAGATGAGTGATGAGGGGCACTCAAGGAGACAGGCCAGGGCTGCCACCTCTGCTCAGGAAGTCCCCGAGCTGTGGCCACCGGCAGCGGGAGGGCGGGTGGCAGGAGGTCGCTGTGCTGCTGGCTCTGCTTTGTGGGGCCTGGCCCAGGCTCACCAGGACGAGGTGGACCCCCGATCCGCCCATATGGCTGCTTTTGTGTCCCGTGGTTATAAGTTAACCTTCGGACAGCTGCTGTGCCTGGCGGGGCAGGGCCAGGTCCCCTCCTGTAGGTGGTCCCGGGGGCTGTGGGACGTGGCTGCAGGCAGAGCTGCCCTTCGGGACCTGCCAGTGCTCGGGCATGAAGTGGCGGCTCTTCATGCAGAGCCCCTGCATCGTGAACTGCTTCTCACCGAGCTGCATGCCGGGCAGGAAAGTCCCTGCCCAGAGAGCCTGGAATGGAGGTGGAGGCACCACGGGGTGGGCCAGCGAGGTGGGCAGTGAGCACAACACAGCAGGAATATGTCCATCGCCTGGTTTTCAATAGGCCGAGTGATGAAGAAGAGCCACAAGGTGGGATTTTGAGAGACCACTGAGACGCTGGCACGTGTTGGCTGGGCTCCCTTCCCCACAGGGCAGAGGGTACCAGGGTCCTTGTTGGAAACACTGCCTGGGGGTGTGGGAGGTGACCATGGGGCTGCTGGAGATGTTGTTTCCCAGAGCAGGGCACCACTGGCATGATGGAGGGAAGGAGAGGCGTGGTAGGCTGCTTTGTATTCAGTCCACATGGATTTTTTTTTTCCCCCTTTGGTTTTGTATCAAAGGCCCAGCCCTGGAAGGTGGAGGGCTGAGCTGTTGGCACAGGGAGGTTCATAGAGAGATGATGGCTGGGTGGTTGTGATGTTTGCAGCACCTGGCATTCTGTCCCTTCGTCCTTCCTTGGGGCCCAGGACCCAGCAGCAGAGCAGAAAAAGGCACAAAGCGCATGACAGCGAGCAGGTATTGCATGCCAGTGCAGTGTGGCTGGTTTGCTGTCAACCTGTGACCCTTCCTGCACGCTCCCTTTAGCCCTCAGTGGCTTCTTCTCCCTCCAGACCTGCTTCTGCGGGGATATTTCAGGGGTTCCACCAGCACCTCTGATGGAGATGAGCCCACCGGCAGCTATGGTCACTTGGGAGGGGAGAGGAGCTCTCCCTGCCTGGGAGCACTGCTGCCAGGCCAGACCCGCAGCAGCCACACGTTGCACGAGTGGCTTGTTTGCATGCACCCAGCGTGGCCACTATGCTGTTAGCTCCAGGCCACTGGGTCCCCTAGGCCACCACGGAGGAGAGGCCAAGCGCCTCTGGTGTGCTCCGGGGCTGCGAGGCTGCCCCGTGCCGGTCTGCAGCATTGTTGGGCAGGATCTGAGCAGCCATTGTGCAAGGCAAGACAAACCCTTCCTATCGTGTCAAAGGCTCATGGGGTGGATCTGCTTCCAGCTGCCTGCTGAAGCACCAGCGCAGCCCTGCCAGCGCCCGCTAATAATCTCCTCTTGCAAAAGGGTTCAAGTCCCTGCTCTGGCGGGTGATGTCACCTTATCAGCGCTCAAGGCTGGCGATAAAAGGATCAATCCAACCTCAGCCGCCTCCCTGCCGCAGCGCTGGGCTGCAAACACAATGTACAGGGCCCCATGTGCTCCTTCCCCGATGGGAGGGTCGCGCAGCCCGGGCCCCGCACAGCGCCGGGGCCAGGAACAATAGTGGCCGTGGCGGTGCTGAGCGATTCCTGAAAATCATGTGCTTACCCCAGCTGCGGCACAGGCCATTTGTCAAAGTCCCATTTTCCTCTCCCTGATAAGATAGGGCTTGTGGAGTACAATAATGCCTTCCTGAGATACAATTGTGGCTCTTCTACCCGGTGCACGCACAGGGGAGGCTAATTTTGGCCTTGCTGGGCTAGCAGGGAGTGAGAGGGGCTCTCCATGGGGACCAGGATGGCCTTGGCCTGGGGGTGGCAGGGTCACGGTGCCAGCCGCACTGCTGTGGGTCACCAGTTTTTGGTCAACCAGCATTGGCCTTTGGCAAGCTCTATCCTTGCGGCTTTGGGAACATTTTGCTCCTGCCCTGCTTTGCTTCCCCACCTTCCAAGGCTCAGTCGCCCCATCCCCTCCGAGAGCAGCATCAGGCCCTGCCTGCATGGGCATGCTGGTGTCCCAAGCCTCCCTGCTGGTGCTCCTGAAAGGCATCACAGCCCCGGGAGGAGCCGGCGTGAGGAGCTTAGCGGTCATGCAGCAGGTGCAGTGCTGCACAGGGATGGGGTGCTGCCCGCCCCGTGTAGATGCCCGGCGCCTGCAGCCGTGCCCTACCCCTGGCACTGGCCCAGCACAGGCAGGCTGTCCCGGCCGCATGCCACAAGCGGGTCGCTCCACAGGCAATCTCAAGGAAAAGGCAGTAAACGGCACCATTGGCAAAATCAGACCTTACAAAATCCCCAGCCTCCCTGGGAACTGGACCTTTTAAATAACAACAGAGAGGGTGCTGCCAGGAATTGGAGTGGGATATCTGTGGGTGCTCGATCGCGCCTCCCCCTGCAGGGCAACGTGCAGCGCTGCTGCCCAGCGGCACATCCCTCTGGCAGAGCTGACGTTTCCATTTTGGTGTAGTGCTTGGGATGCACTTTCTGCAGAGCTTGAAATCTGAGCATAATACTATCATCATGAACCATATACACCAGTCTGATAATGTGACCTGGCAAAAGGTCAATGGAAAAGTTAATATAATTTATTGGCTGATTTAAAAAAATCTAATCATCTGTTTTTCCTTTTTCCTGCCCACCCCCCACCCGCACCCAGCGCCCTGCTGACATTTTCCAGCTATTCCCAAAACAATGGTGAGGGTGGGAATGCTCCAAGCAGGCACAGCTTTGAAGAAGGCTTTTCCTGAGGGGCTGCCGCTGCATCTTTCTGCTCCCGCTCTGGGAGGCATGCAGGGGATGCTCTGGGCAAGCGAGGCACAGATGAGGACACTGGCATGGCCAGGGACAAGGCTGGCACCAGGATGCTGAGAACATCCTCACCCTTTGAGGTCTCCATCAGCATGTGTCACGCTGCCTCTCGGGAGGAGGAGGACCCAGTGCGGTGTGTGGGTGGGTGCACACCTTTGCACACGCGTGTGAGCAGTGGGAAGCGCTGCCATGCAAGCACTGCATTTGCAGATTCCTCCCTCTGAGTTTGTCAGCCACCACGAGCATGCTTCCACTTGCTTGCCCAGCGCGTGGGGTTGAAAACCATAGGGAGCAGCTGTTTCACCCCATCGCTATTCACCAGCCACTTGTCTCCTCCTGCCCTGGAGCCTGTGCTGTCTGCCGAGCCCTCAGAGGTGTCTGGAGCATTCAGGCAGCCAGGTGGTTGTCAGGGCATGACCTGTCCTGAGGAGGCAGATGAGCTTGCCTCATTAGGGTGGAGCTGCACAAGTAATTAGTCATTTTTTATGCTAATACCTTACAGATGCAAGAGAAAGGACCCCAGAGGGCAAAGGATGGTGGAAAGGATCCAGCAGCTTCTTGTTCAGCATGACGAGGTGCTGCTTGGAAGAGCAGGCTTTGGAGCTGCTGCCCTGCCGAGCCCTGGGAGGGAGGGCACCTGGGAAGCTCTCTCCTGGTATGGGCTTGGGGAGGGAGAGAGTCCAGAGCGCTTCTGTCAGCTGCAGCGCTGCTGAGTGCTGTCACGGGGTGGGGATGGCAATCCCACACTCCTGTCAGCAAGGGACTGCCTTTGCCGGCTTCTTCGCAGCCGTGTCCCCAGGCCTGGCTGTTACTGCGGAAAGCCCGGACAGACAAAGCGAGCCTGAGCAGCGTGGCTCGGACAGCAGGGTGCGAGGAGCGGGCAGGTAACTTTTACTGTACAATTTCAGAAAAGCAAAATGAGCCTCAAACATGCTCTGTTTTCTGCAAAGCTGGTTCATGCATGTTAGTGCATGGGGCTGATTGCAGCCCGCGGGCTGCCCCCCAGTGCAGCTCGGCTTCAGCAGCCCCCCACCACCGGGCAGGGTGCTCGGGGGGTGCTGCTGACCCTGAGCAAATCCAGCCTCCTCGACCAGGGGAGATGGGGCTCCCACACACAGGGATGTTCTCCTGCCTCCTTGGGGAGCTCAGGAAGGGAAGGGGTTGCCTCCCAGACTGACCAGGAGGTGCTCCAGTCCCTCTGATCGAGGCAGGACTTGCTCTCCCCGTATTGTAGACAGGCAAAGCTGAGGCACGGGAGGAGAGCTGGAGGCAGAATGCAGGCCTGGGCTCTGTGGCCCTGCTTTAACAGCTAGCCCTGGGGTTCTCCAAGCCTTTCATGAGCAACAGCCCAACATGCACGTACACCTCACCAAGACCAACAGCAGGCACCCCTTGCACGGAACTGCTTGCGCCTTTTTGTTCTGAAGTCACCGGACTGTGCTGCTTGTATTCTCAAGGATTTTTGCTCACACTAGAAACTGTTTTTCACAGTTTTGTGGGCTGATCTCTAGCCCTCGCGCAAGAGGCTCTTTGCTCACCAGCACATCCAGCTGCTGCTCTCCTCCAGCTGGTGCCGGGCCACGCGGGGCTGGACGTGCCGTGCCCTGCAGCAGCCCCGCTGCTGGTCTGTGGGGCGAGAGGAGCCAGCAGGGTGGCGGAGGGCATCACAGCAGCAGCGCCTGCCCGCTGGGGTCAGCTAGCCCCGGTGGGCCATCGCGGAGATATCCTTGCCTGGTTAGTCTGCAGAAAGGACTGCTCCTGCGTACCTCCCGCACAGCACTGGGGACCCGACTGGGGCATCAGCAGCCCTGCGTGTAGCCTGCAGCCTCTCCCAAACGCTGCCAGCCTTTCCTGCCCTGCTGCCTGGGCAAACGATGGTAACTGCTGGGAGCTGTGCAGGTGTTGCTTAAGCAGACTGGCATGCGAGTGCAGGTGTGTGCGCTGGCCACTGCCAAACCAGATGCAGTCATCTCTGTCCCTCTGCCGCCTGGGATGGAAGTACCAGCTCAGCTAGCTCTCCTCCACTGGGGCTGTCAGTTACCCCATAGCTCCTCAGGCTGGAATAAACCTGGGGACTTTGCCTGTTTAGTTGAAATAACAGGAGTTATCAAGTTATTAATGAGGATGACTGTCATGAGGAGGACAGTGTGACCTGCTCAGCCTCCTTTCCCAAGGAGAGGAGATGGCGGTGCCTTTGCACATGGGCTCTGGCTCCCCGCACAGTCGTCGCTTGCAGCGGCACTGTGAGCGGGCATGGCTGTCCTCCTGACAGCACGGGGCGAAGGAGGCTTCCCTGCCATGTGCTTTGTTGTAACAGCAAGGGCTGCCAGCTGCAAAGCAGTTTCCTCTGAGATGCTGTAAGAACAAGGATGCATAAGTTACTTCAAGGCAGAATGGCCAAGGGAGGAGAGAGCCCCAGGAGGGCAGATGGGCAT
Source organism: Chauna torquata (assembly GCA_013399475.1). Taxonomy (NCBI): domain Eukaryota; kingdom Metazoa; phylum Chordata; class Aves; order Anseriformes; family Anhimidae; genus Chauna; species Chauna torquata. The sequence continues at coordinate 121,744 of VXAL01004074.1, read as the reverse complement.
GGGCAGAGCAGCCGCAGCCATCCCATCGCCTCCTTGCTGCACCTAGCTCTGCAACCCTCTCCCTGCCCGGTCTTTAATGGAGCTTAATTTAAGGTTGGATGGAGAATTTGGTCTCTGGATAAAGCCACAAAAAATGTTAGCTGGTGGGATCAGTTTGTGTTCTTTTGTAATTTCAGCTTAATTACTGCCAGTGAGAGAACATTGCCTTCTTGCCAGACGCTTGCTTTCATCCTTACTTAGACACCATGTATTTACTGTCTGGCAAAACTGTGGAAATACCACGAGTGTCCCACAGCCGAGAATACCTCACCCTGCAGCTGAAAGGCTGCCGGCTTGGTGCGTACTTACACGCCTCAGATCTTCCTCCTGCCCTGTGCCTTCAGAATCATTTCACTTTGGGGTAACGCAGGTGCAAAGAAACCAATCCAGGTGGTGTGGCTCAAGAGAGACGCTTGGTGCTGGAGACGCAGCTTTGCCCTGCGCTTACGGAACTGCAGCACACCCTCCTCGGCAGGGACCCAAGCCCCGCGGTGCCTCCGCGGCCCTGCCCTGTGCCAGAGTTTTCCCCCGGCTGCAGTTTTCCCCCTGACAGCACAGCTCGCCTGCAGAGCTGCCGGTGGGCTCTGCAGCGGAGCGGGGCGGTGCTGTTGGCAGCAGGGGAAGCTCGTCCCTGCGTGTCACGGCCCCACGGGCACCAGGGGCAAGGACACGGCGTCGGTGAAGATGTCTGTCTCCAAAGTGGTGTGAGCAGGGACAGCAGTGGAAATGGCACGCCTGTTAATAGGTCTGATTATGGATGCCACTTGGAGCATCCCAGAAAGCCGACATCTGTGCCTACACCAGCAAACAGCATGGCCCAGCAGGACCAGACCTATACAGCAGAGGAGGGGCTGCGTTATGTTCCAGAGGGTTTTCCTCTTGGACAGGCCCTAGCCTGGCTCTGGAGGCTGAGCTGCATTAGTACTTGGACCACGTCGTGCAGGATCCTGGAGAGCAGCTTCAGGCTTAGTTCACCAAAAGGGAACCTGGTTCTTTTTCTCCACAGCTACTTTGATGTGAAGCAAAGTTTGGTGGTAAGCAGGGCGATCATGCAACTTGCTTCAAAGATATGTTCCTGGTCCGAACCAGCACACTAGCGCAGATGGACCCCTTAAGAGGCCTTTGTGGTCTCAGACCTACCAAAAGAAAATCTTGTCAGTGGTGTCAAAGCAAGGTGGGGCCTGGAAAATGTTCCACCTACAGCGGAAATTAGGAAATCCATGCATCTGCAGTAATTCACCATATCCAAGAGGCAGAGAAATCTCCCCAAGTGCTGGTGGGATGGGAGTGCTTAGGCAAGAATTGGTTCTCCCCTAACCTGCTTCCTATCCTCTGCTCTTTCCAGCTTTGGGGCTGCACAGGAGAACATAGGAGTGACGGTAAGAAAATAAGGACTGTTTCTGTTGGTGCAAGATCAGCTCTCTGCAGCAAGCGTGGCAAGGCACAGAGTGAGGGCTTGAACATGAAGAAATCCTCCGCTGAGGTGGGAAGTGGAGGTCACAGACAGCCGTGTCCAGGCTGGAGGTGACACTTGTACAGCTGCGTTTCTCCCCGGGGCTGCTGGTCCCAGCAGCAGACCTGGGCTGGTGGCAGGATCTGTGACAGCCCCAGGCTCTGAAGGGGCCCGAAACGCTGCTTGCAGAAACGCACAATGGTGAGCTGTGGTGCCGTGAAGTCCCATACAGAAGAGGCTTCAGGAGGGAGTAGTAGGAGAAGAAGAAAATAGGGTGTAGGAATGTTATCACAACAACAGCGAGTTGCATGTACAGCGAGGGTGCTATTTTGGGTTATATTCATATGGTAATTCTGCCAGGATTATAAAACTGGGCACTGTTGCTCATGGATAGTGTAGCAATAATTTCTCTTGGACCACATCGTTAAAATCACATCCAGCGTCCAGCCACAGCAGTGGTCAGGAGATGTCTCTTAACTTGCCAGAAGAGGGATATTTTTGGTTTAAGATCTGTGTTAAAATTCTGGATAAGCTGCAGATACCAAACTTCCCCTGTTCCGCCCCCATTGCAGTCCTTGTTAGCATGGCAGTAGAAGAGGGATTTGTGCTTGATTCCCCGACGGGAGGGAATGCGAGCTGTCCCCTCACCCTGGGTTTCGGCTCACTCCATGTCCTCAGCATGTGCCTGCCCGAGTCTCGTGGTCCTCTCTGAGTCAGTTCCCATCAGAGGCAGGGGGGTAGGTGGTGTGTGTGGACATTCAGCTTGACCTAGGGCAGCTTCTGCTTCCCGGCAGCTGATGTCAAAGAACAGAAGGTGAAAGTAAGCGTTGCATACACTGATATTTCCTCAAAACAGTCATCAAATCCAGGGTGGGGTTTTTCAGTTCAATAGGGGAACTTTGCTATATTAAATATGTCTCGGAAGCTGGGAATGCAAACAGCACTAGTTCAAAGACATTTTTCCAGCGCTGCAAATCTAAAGCTGCTCATCACAGAATAGCCCTCGCTGGGCTGAGGGTAACAAGGATTGCATTCTTGCTTCGTGCTAAGGGTATAAAAGCAAGGCACCAATTTGCAGATCTTGAAGAATGTGTCAGTGGTATTTCAGTAATCTAATGCTCTGCAGCCTGTGAAGGCTGCACAGTAACTGAAAGGAAATATCTTTGTTTTTATTCACTTGGCCTTATTCCCAATTCACTCTTTGATGCCATCAGCCTGGGATAATACATTTTCAGAGATATGCTTGAAATTAAGGAAATGAGTCTGATTAAGTCCTTTAAACATACTTTGAGGGAGAAACACAACAGTGGAGGTATCGAAGGCCCCATTTTCAAGCAATTCTAACATGAAATCAAAACATCGTGCTGCTAGATGGTGAGGTCCATTAGCTGTGTGCGTGCATTCTTCAGCTTGAAAGGATATCTGCTTTTCCAGTTGTGGAAGCTGCCCAATAGCCTGAATTTTTCCTTGGTGCCGGGTGGGCAGGGGCAGCTTCACTTCAGTCACTTCATTTACAGTCAAGTAACAAATGCAAGAGCGCTTACCCCTTGCTAAATGTACCCTTAGGTAAAAGTGATGGTTTCTCAAGAGTCTTGTGTTTGAGGTTTGCCTGCATTTTATCTATTTACCTGTTTACTTTGGTACGTCTGTGCTGGCTTGGGCTTCCCTGTCGTGGGTGGAGCTTCCCTGCACTTACTGGAATACTTACTGAAGTCAGTAGCTGTACCGGTACCTGCCAGGTCCCCTGGGCAATTTTCCCATATGGCTGGGATAACTGCTGCCAAACTGAACCCTCCTTCATAGGAGAAAATGCTGCAGCCTTTGCTTTGCTGCTACCACCTCCAGTGCTGACATGGTGCCCAGAGATTTCCGCTCAGCCTGGGGTCTGGATGTGACGAGCCCTGTGCAAGCCCTCGGGAGAGTTGTGTCCTTGCTGGAGACAATCTAGCAGCGAGCCTTGGGTGTGCACTGCACGGCAGCCTACGAAATAGCGCGGTGGAGCCGTGGAAGCAGGTAAAGGCACTCAGCTCCCACTTTTCTTTAGCTACGGCGCATGTCACGCAAAGTCACACTGTCCTATTAGCCGAAAGGCTTCTGCATTAGTTAAGACAAAGAGACAGAAGAAGAGGGCCAAATACCAAGAAAGCCAGTGACGTGCCCAGTAGCTGCAGAGAGGTTCACTTAAGGCTTTGTGGCAGCAGCACACAACATCCAGGGAGGAGCAAGGGTGGTAACCCCTGGGGAGGGAACGGTCTTTAACGAGCCTGAGATACTAGCTGCAAACAGGCACGGCCTCCTTGCTGCTTGCCATGGCAGTCATGGGGCTAGCAACAGGAATGGAAAAGCATGATATTATTTATTCTATCTCCTACAAAAAATGACTAAGATCTTGTTCTAATAAATGAAGCAACGAATTCCCCTTTCACTGTGACTGCTGCTAAACACGTGTGACTTATTAGATATGCTGCTGTTGGAATGGAAATTGCTAGCAAGACTGTTTTAAACCAAGAAGAGCTGAATGTCTGGAGAAAGGGGAAAAAGGATAGGGTGACATGAAAAAAGAAAGGCTTCGGCTGTGACAATCGTGGACACTTTGTACAATTTGCTCTTTACGCTGTTTCTCAAGCTCCTCTGGCAGAGAAGTGGTAATAAATTGTTTAACAACTGAGACTTGCCAATGTACTTTAAGGAGCTTTAAAAGGAGACTTTTAAAGACTTGTGGCTCTCAACTGCACATGACTCATCTTGTTGAACAGTAAAACTGCAGTTGCAGATTGCTAACCACCATTTCATGGGACACTCTGTACACCTGGCCGTGCCTTCAGGAGCTCAGGCACTTGGCGCAGGAGTCCGATGTTCCCGTGCAGGTGCCAGATGTGCGTAGGAGTGCGCAGCGCACAGCCGTGGTGCCGTGGCTGTCGTCAGCCCCGCTGACCTTGAGAACCTCGGCCGGCAGTGAGCCCCAGCCTGTAAGCAGCTGAGGTCAGGAAAAACAAACAAAGGTAGGAAAGGTAGGAAGAGGCTTTCCTTGCCAGGAAAGTCAAACAAATGGGGCCAGCAATGTCCCACAGGAGGCCCCACAGCTGTCCCCGGGGAGGACTGGGTGGCATGGCACTAGCAGAGGTCTGCTTGCAGCCTCGGTGGCAGATGTGGCCAGCTGCACGCCTGTGCACTTTGGAGGTGGGTCCCAGAACCCACTCGGAGCTAAGGCACGTATTTATACAGTCCTACCAGAAAAGGCAGGGTGGAACACGCTAATATATACACATTAAGGAGACTGAATAAATAAACAGTAGGTTTTGATTTATTTTCTCTGCTACTTGGATATCTTAGTTTTGGCACAAGATAGATTTTGTACACCAATGTGGTCTCCAGTTAGGCTTTTGTGTTTGCTGATGTAGAAATCATGCACAAAGAGGAAGAACCTTGCAAATGTTCTTAAAGCAAAATTATTTCTATGCTCTGTGCTGCAGAAGCACATAAAACCTAGCTGGCCCCTGGCAGCTAGGTATTATACAGCAGGTAACACAGAGACATTCTCTGCCCTCAAGAATCTACAGTTTAAGATGAGAGATAACAGTGGATAAATTCAGATTGGGAAAATGTATAAAATACGATTAGCCCGAGAAAGGGCACTCACTAAATGCCATGTACTTAATCGGCATCATTCAGCACATCTGTGCCTCCGCCAGGTAAAATGCAGGGACACAAAGGAGCGCATATCTGCTGCACTGGGAAAAGGTTGTGGAAAGGAGCAATCGAGATGTCACGTGACAGCTGTTCTAGTTACAAGAAGTCATAAAGGAGCCGGTAAGACCCAGTTTTATTGGGTCCTGTACCCATTCAGATCCACCAGAAAACATGTTCAAGTAGAGTATATGTGACTATGAAATCAAAATAGTCATGGGAAGCCTGTTAAGAAAGGCTGCTGGACTTGATTTAAGCAGGTTGATAGAGCTACTTCTGTCCTCAAGCTGCTTGTGTGTTCCCACATTTTCAAGCAAAGTCTTGAGGAATTATACTGGCTGTAAATGGCCGTAGCATTTCCAAAAGCTGTGACAGTACTGGAGTGTGTGCTCTGGCTCATTTCCTTGTGTTAACAAGTCTCACAAAGGTGAACTGAGTAGAGAAAAACTGTTATTTCTATTGACTAGAAAAACTGTTATTTCTATTGACTTTTTTTTTCTGCTTATTTCTACCAGGTTGAAGACCTGATGCTTTAAAAGAACTGAACACAGTGATTTATTGGTAAGCTGTAACTCATTATGTCTTGTGACCTGTCCCTTTCCTAGAAAAGATGTAGCTAGCAATGGTGTCGGAGAGCCAGGCTTGCCAGTTATCTTCAGTGCTACAAACCATAGTAATGCCAAGAGAGCTGGAAAGCAGCTGAAACAGCTTGAGGAGATGGGTGGAGGGAACATGCCAACCACAAAATTAATCTTTGAATTAATAAAAGCCTGCATGGTTTGAGGTTTGTGAAGCAAGAAACAAGTTCAAATTTGCCAGAGACTGGAAGAGAAAAGCAATTAAGTGTAAGGGAAACCTTCTAATGTGGATAAAGATAATACATCAGAATATGCAATGGGCTGAAAAATATGATGAGAAGTTAACCTTTAATTGAAAATGACTAAAGGAATTTTGATGAACATATAAAAGTACGTATCAGAGCAAATCTTTTTACTCTTATTACTAATAGGGAATGACAGAATAAGAGCTTCTGTTTAATAGCAGTAATAACTTCACAATATTTTTCATTTGAGTCACATGCTAGACTCTTTCACCAGCCAATACTTAGTCCAAAAAATATCTTTGACTTTTCCTCATCACAGTCACGTTTCTGTGTATGTATGGATGTCCGCTACTTCCATTTACATGTGCTGCGTCTGTTTTTCACTTTCTCTCAATATCCAGGCAGAACAGTACCCGTTTCAGCCCTCCTGCCTTCATGTGGCTATTCTGGACACTGCCACATGGCTGCTTCTGTCCCTGTGCACTCCACTGCAGCCTCTGCGTAGCACCGCTCCTCGTTGCACGGCCTGGGAAGGAAGGGCAGCTTTTATCCTGTTCTGCCAAGCCAACACAAGAAGTGGTCTGACTGTGCTGAGATGCAAGGGGAGCTGTGGAACAGTTTTAGGGTAAGTTATAAAGGCAAAATGCAGACAACTGAGGGCGCATATAGAAAACACGACAACCAGCTTAGGGCAACGCTGCCCTGAACATTGCTCTCTGGAAGTGACCACAGCCTGGTCCGTTTGCAACGTGCTGAGTGATGAGTTCCACCAGGCAACACGTGTTTAGTCATTTAGTGCTGTAAAAGTGCCAAATTTGCAAGGCTAAAAGCAGTTATGAGTTAAGAGAGAGTCTGAGGAAATGCTTCGATACAATCCAAATGGAAACTGGGGGAGTTCTTCACAAATGTGTTATTAGATGACTCAAACCCTCACAATTTCAATGTCACAAAAGGAGGCTTTTCTGGTTTTAAAGTAAAACAAAACATCCTGCTTAAAAGGGGAGGTATGGGCAATAATAAAGAATTACATCTAGATGAATATTTGGAAAGCTGATAGCACTGGGTAGATCAACAGTTTTGAAAGAGAGGTAATTAATTAGGGAAATTCAGTGAAAATATATATGGTCAATATGATTGATCCCCACCCAGTGGTGTTTCCTCGAGGTACAAATTAAATCCTAGCAGTGATTGAGTTGGATGTTAGACAAAGACAAGAACACTTCAGTGAAAAAAGCTGAAATTACTCAGTAAGTTCTTCTGTTCTTCATTTGACAAATGGACAGAATAGTGCCACCGTATTTAACAGAGGTATTTTTCTCTTCCAGGGTGGATGAAAAACTCTGGTTAATAATCATCCTTAAAACTAGAGCTGGAAAACTTGCACACAAAAGTATTTTAAAAATTGCCTGAGAAAGATCATCAAAAATTTAATACCGTTTTCTCAGCAAATATTGCATTTTTGTGAATTTCCAGAGAATCAGGTGAAATAACTGTTGAGTCATTGTCCCAGAACGGTAACTGCTATGTCCCAGGCAAGCAGTAACCAAAGCTTGGCTAATCTGACCCCAATCTTTGGCAAAAGCAGTAAGGTCGATGAAGTATGTGGTCAACAGAGAATGAAAACGCAACATTACTAATGTTAACACATTAACAGAATATAACATTTTAAAATGTTTTTGGTGAGGATATGCACTGATTTGAGGAAGGTGATCATTCTGACTCAAGTCAGATCGGTTTGGGATTACACCTAATCTGCGGGCGGCTAGCAAAAGTGGCAGTTTTGTTTCTCATTTTCTTTTCCTCTCATTCCCTTAAATAGTGGTCACATGCCTGCCCGGTGAATCAGTTCAACTCACTGGGCCAACAGCAAACTGTTCCTTTTCTACATTTTATTGGCAGAGTTTCCTGTTGGCTCACCTTGCTGGGCTGACTCATCCCGCGGCTGCGCGATCACCGGAGCCGGCGCAAGGGAAGCACCGTGAGCGCACCGCCGGGGTGGTGGGCTGCGCCGCGCAGCGGGCTCAGCCCGGTCCCCTCCCAGTGCCTGCCGTGGTTGCACGAGGTAAGATGCAACACTGACCGATTCCCTTAACCTGGAAGGAAGGAGAACTATGGGAAAAAAATAGTACTACGTGAAAATAAACATAGATCCTGTTACGGCTTACAGACCCTTAAATGGTTTACGGTGCTCTTCAAAATCTTTAACTGATGCATCCAGAAAATGAACCCATCAGCCACCTGAAGGTGTATTTAGTGAAGTCACACAAGTGTTTACGTATCACCTGGAAATACTAAAAAAAAAAATTTCTGGTACAGTGCTCAGAAGGATGCATACATTGGTGGGGTAGTAATTAACAGCAGGCCAAGTCAGTCATGCCGACCAAGCTGGCTTTCTTGGCTGGGTGTATTGAGCAATATATACATCTGACAAAATTAAACGCTGGATTCTAGGAACTGAGAATAGGGAGCACACGAGCTTCAGTCGAGCATGACGTAGGGAGCAGTGACACAGGAAAGGACTGCCTATGAGGAGAGCAACGCGGCGCTGAGCGCTGGGCATGCTGCGCAGGCACCATCGCACCCCCAGATAAGCGTATCTTTAGGTGGCTACAAATGCTGTTGACAGAAGTGTCGTAGAGACGGGTCCTTAAAGGCAGGCGTGTGTCCGGCAGCAGGCGTGGAAGCAGAGATCAGCCCTTTGCGCTCCTCTCGGGGTACGGCCAGCAGGACCCGCGCAACCGGCGGCTGCCTGTTTTACCGGGGTTCGGCTCCCCCCTGCTCCCGAGCTGCCAGCGCCCTTCCAGGCGGGGCTTCTGCTGGAGTTTCCCAATGCGCTCCCAAGGGACCCCCGCCTCTCACGGGGAGATTTTCCAAGAGCCGTTTCCCCCCCCTCTCTCTCTCACATCGCTATATAACATCCTTGCGGCCCTGGGGAACGTGTGGGAAGCTGCAATGCAGCGTTAGACGCTGTCAGCTCAGCGAAACAGCTGCAAGCAAGAGCGCGCCAGAGCTGCAGGACCGGGCAGCTTCCCGCAGCCTGCCAGCGAAGCCCTCAGGAACTGGCCCCGGCGATTACTTTCAGGTGTCCGCGGTGCCCCCCAGCACAGCCCCCACCACGCGCGGGGGCCCGGTCCCTAGCGGCCCGGTCCCCAGGGGCCCGGTCCCGGGCCCCGGCCCCTCCCGCCGCCCCTCCCTCAGCGCGGAGCCCGCCCGCCCCGCGCCCTCCCCTCAGCCCCGA
>VXAL01004074.1:81164-111901 GCA_013399475.1 Chauna torquata | reverse complement strand
CCCCGCGCTGCCTGGGCGCGCTTCGGTTGGCCTTGCGGTGCCGGGGTCGGCCGGGGCTGTCAGTGGTTGTGTGCCAGGGAGAAGCTTCCCCAGCAGGGCGCACGGGGAGGACTCGTCCGTTTTTGAGCAGATGAGTCAGTGCGCTGTACGGCTGCCGGAGCGGTTGCGGAGTACTTGTCTGTCGGCCGAGCGGCGGAGGTGGTGATCTCGGGCTGCGGACACCTCGGACCGTCACTGCTGCATCCCAGAGAGGGTCCTCCTTGTGCTTGTGGGAAACCGCGGGGAGTTAAATACTGACAATTCTAACAGAACTGACAAGGCAGTTTTAAAGCAACTGCACTGATCAGGTAGCTTTCCCAGATTCTAGAAGGTACTAGGGGCTTGCCTGGCTGGAATGAAGTGGTTACTAGCTTTATATTCTCCTGCCTGGTGAGTATGCAGGGTGGTTTACTGGCCCATTGTTGTGTTGTTTAGTTTTAATAATCCGTGATACCACTTTCAGCTTCAGGCTCCTCCACAGTCATGTTGATAACTGAAATGAGGACTTTTTTTTGTTTGCTTTGAAACTTAGAGCAGTTCCAACATGGTCTTAATTGTGTAAAGCATGTCTTCCTCTCTCTCTTCTCTCTCTCTCTTTTTTTTTTTTAATGCAGCAGAATTTCTCTGAAATACTTGAGGTGAAGAGGAGGAACTTTAATACCTGTGGTATTGGCTCTAAAAGCTTGCTCCTACCAGCAGTGTGCTGGCTTGCAAGCCAGTGAGCTGTGTGTACCTGCAGGTATTGTGGTTGGACGGCTGCTTTCGCTCCTGCTAGAGCAGTTCAAGAAGCTATTGTCTCCCTCAGCTGAGATAGCGTAGCCTCCAGCAGTAGGAGATGGTTAACATCTAAACTGTTCTGACATGATCGTTGGTGCTGTCTGGCTGTACTGACTGGCCGTCTTTTCTTACTGTGTGGTTGTTGAGAATTTTGTTCCAGTTTTAGAATTCTTCAGAATGCTTTCTTTGCTGCACGTACTTACTAGAACTGTATGGTATTTTCTTAGCTAGTGCGATTAAGTTTCATTTAGCCTATTCATTCCTCTGACTGTATTTTTTTTTTAATTGTAGGTGACAGCCATTGTATGAGATTTGTCCACACACTGGCTCTTCAGACAGGTTAGCTATGTTTTTCTGCCATCAGTTTCATCATGTTTGAAAGAGTTGCTGCTTTTTCCTTTTGTTAAAATATACCTGACTTGTCTAAGGTATTGTGTTATCTACTACAGAACACTGAATTTCTTGAACCTGTGGAGAAACAGCTTTTTTGGCATTAGTTAAATATAGTATACGGTGTAGGTCAGGCCCTGCTAAACTTGTGTCCACGTAGCAGTGTCGTAGGTGACGGCAGTAGACCTTGACAGCATGTACACTGAGGAAATGTTTGTTTGTCTTGGTACATAACATGACAGTAAGGGCTTCACGCTGCTGTTTTTGTAAGCAGCTTTTTCTTTTAGCTGACTACAAATACAGCTTTGCAATGTTTGATGAGTGTCTACCATGTAAACTTTGAAACTGTGTAATTGATTTGAAAATTTGTTGGTAATGATCTAACTCTCTTGAATTCCAAGAAACCCATTGATAAGATGGCTTGGTGGAATACCAAGGTAGTGTATTAGCAGTGTAGTCCCCGTGAGGAAGAACACTGGCTGCTGACAGTGTGGAGCATTCCAGAGTGAGAGCCTAGGTCAGCTAGGGAAAACTGATGTGATCAAAAGTACTCGGCTTTTGAAGTGCTTCAGAAAATGGGTAAGCATTCCAGTTAAGATGCTGAAATGAGGGACAGAAAATAAGTGGTTCGGAAGTCCACGTGTAATGTACCGTTTGGAGCAGACTGAAGGCCTTTTCCCAGGTTATTGTTCAAGCTGGTACTGCTGCTGAAAATGAATCTCTTGCCCTGGCAGCTTTTTCTACCTCTGTGCTCTGCCACGTAAGTGTTCTGTGGCTTGGGGCAGCGTGCAGCCCAAACACAAAGCAGGAGGACTTACCTTGCCACAGATAACTTGCAACCTAAGTCATGTCACCGAGATCAGTCTCTGCGGAAGCCGTGTGTATTTCTTTTTTTTCTGACTGAATACTGACCTACTATATCGTTAACCTGTAGTGAGATGGTGGTGTTGACTTGGTATGGCTGGGGATGTAGCCATCTGTTTTTTTTTTTTTCTTAGTTGGTGGCTAAAGTTGCAGCTCCTACTGTTTGACATTTCTGGTGAAAGTCAGTGTCTAGCTTTCCAGTTATACTTTCTTTTGCTCTACTTCCATATCTCTAATCTTTATCTCATCTCTAATTTGCAGTTAAACCCTTCTATTTAGTGTGCAATTTGCTGCTACATGTTTTTCCTTTTTGATATGGCTCCCATTTCTGTCTAGGTTAGTGTCTGCTGAAGTAAAAAGCAGTTTGTAGGCTAGACTGTTCAAATGGTGTGTTTTTATTGTACTTCTGTGCCTTGTTATTACTAGTTACGCCTGTTGACTTGATGTTGCTTGGATTCCTAAAGTGCTTCAATTACCATGGTAACTGACTGTCTCAATCCTTTAGAGCAACTCTGTCCAACTTCCTGAGCATATAGGGTATTACATATGGATTTAGCATGGTAAGCTGTGCTCATCCCTTTCTAGGATTGTATTTGCTCAGCTTTCATCTCCTTCAGAATCTCTTGCTGAGGTTCTGGCTACCCATCTTCCTTCACTGCTCCATTTATACCCTCCCCTTCCAAGGTCCCACAAAGCTGTGAGATGTTTTTAACTTCGGTTTTGTCTAAAGCTGACCCTCCATGCCACCAGGAGGAAAAAGAAGCTCAGTGGAAGAGATCCAAGCAACTTTGCAGACTCTGTCTCTGACAGAGCTGCTGGCTTCCTGAAAACCTTCTAGTAGTGGTGCTGTTCTAGATTCTCTGCTTCCAGTAGCACCCTCCCAGACTGCTTGAGCTCATCATGCTCTCGCTCTGTACTTTTTTTGTAAGTTGTCTTCTAGAGTAAGTGTTTGTTCCTGTATTCTTTTTCATTCAGCCCTTTCTCCTATGAGGAGGGCTTTATGACTGGGGCAGGCGCTAGTTTATCTCTATCTGGAGGGAGAGGAGTGAAGAGTCCAAGCTGTGCCTGGTCAGGCAGCATGCAATGCCTAGTGAGAGGAGGGGTTAGTAGGGGGGGAAGTTGCATCATGGTGGCCGAGTAAGATTGGGAAACTTCGTTTTTCAGTCCTCTTCTGCTAGCATGCCACGTGACAGGCATGATGCATCGGACAAAATGTTTTGCTGAGGTCCTAATGAATCCTTAAAGAAAAAAAAAAGAAGAAAAAAACCTGTATTGACATAGACCCCTTGGATTAATTTTTCTCATTTGCTTCAAGGAGGTAGTATCTTCACTGTCCTCTGTGTGGAGTGTAAGGCAGCCAACAGGACCCAGATTTTCAGTGGTATGGAGCCAAATTCCATTTATTCTAGGGGTATTCTGTGGAAATGCTTTTTTGTTGTTAAAGCCATGTCAAAGTGGGTTGCCCGTGTCACAGAGGAAATCTGTACTAGAACTGGGAATTGACATGGAAAGTCCAAGTATTCATCAAGCATGTTAACTATTGGACTTTTTTTCTGGAAACCTTCAGATATTATTTGCTTTATTTCTCTAAAATACCAGCAGTGGATTACTTTGACTTAGCTTGTCTAAGGTCGGTTGTAGGAATCAGTACTTTTGGTGTGCAAAATCTCTTGAGTTGAGAGGTGCACTTAAGCATCTTTAACAGAGGCTGGGGAGAACTGTTTTAACATTTTCCTCATTAAATGTCTATCCGTTATGAGTCTGATAGTAGCTGGCGTGGAAGGAAGCGATTGCATTCCTTTAAGACATTGTGAAAGAAAGTTCTTTCAGTAATTCTTCTAAAACTAATTTTTGGGAACTAGAAAAAAGAACTTTCTCGGATTTCATTTCCTCAATGTGCAAGTAGTGTCAGCATAATGTGCAAATAAATGCATCTTCAGCATAGAGTTACTCCTCTTTCAAATTGCTTAAAAATTTGCATTGGAGAACTGAGTGTGCAGGTAAGTGTGTGCTTTTCTTGGACAGGGGTTACCACAGCATGGCATGTAGTATTGCTAAACCTGCTCTGGGCCTGTAGGCATGGTGTTGTGCAAATTAATAGATTTTATGTTTTTTCAGTGGGGAAAGAAACCCAGCATTCTGACTAGTGCTTGAATCTGGTTATGTTTACCATGGTAGAGTTTGTACAAAACAAATCCTAGTTCAAAAATCTAATTTCCTAATTAGATGTTTTAAAAAGTATTTAAAATAACAGTAATGCTAAAGTGTTTCCCTTTCACTGTTATACAATGAGCTAAAAATAGCCTTCATTCATAAAAAAAAAAAAAGCTATTTCCTTTGTTAAGTAATCTGCTTAGCAGAGAACATAAGTTCAGTTTGTAGTAAACTGTAGTTGTAGTATAGCCTCAAGTCTGACAACTTTATTCCTGAGTGAGATAACCCTGCAAACTTTAACCTGTGGTAGCTGAAAGGCAGCCTTAAATAAAAAGGATGGATGTTTCATAGTTACTGCTTGGGATTTATGAACCTGGTCTACACAAAAATCTGAAGTGCTATATGTTGCAGCTCTTTTTAATTTAAACAAGGAACTTCAGCACCGTCTGCATGGAGCCCTGTGCATAGATTTGGCAGCATGTCCATGGCTGTGCACTGCAACTGCTTGCTCTGAAGTGGTGCAGTGTCACTGGGTTCATAATCCTGTCTGTCTTACCAGAAGTAGCTGCATTTTGGATTCGTCTTTCTGGCATGGATCCTGTATTTTTCCTTTAAATGAATTTAGCCCTTTTTGTGGTTCTGGTTTGTTAAAATTGTGGCATTGCATTGGTCATCTTAAAGCAGCTTTTTGGAAGAGGACCACGTACTGGAAATGGTAGCAAGTCCATTGCTTCTTTAGTTGGATTGAGTTTTTATGTGGTTTTTACTACCAATAGACCATCCTCCAAACCCAAAATACCTGATTCTGTTTCTTTTCTGACCTTTATCAAAGTTCTGTAACGTGTTGGTGATATTTTCAGTTTAGAAGGTACATGCAGCAACAAAAATGTCAGCTCCTTTAGATTTAGTATAGATAAAGGATGTTAAAATGAAAGGTGATAAATGACAACAGCTATGAAATCAGAGCTCACGATCCTTGTAAAGGATAGGAGACAGAACAGCAAAATGGAAAGGGTTTCGACAAACAGAAAAGGTAGTAAGACTGATTTCATAGCTTTTACTGACTTTGGATGCAAGAAAAATTGTACGTGGAAAGAGAAAGTAAGTCAAGTTATAAAGAACATGTATGAAAGAATAGTAAGAATCAGTTGGGATGGATACTGGAAAGGCCAAAATGCAGATGGAATAACAAATAGCAAGACGCTGGCAATGTTCCTGTAAAAGTACATTAATAGCAGGAGGAAGACTGGAAAAAGTGTTCTTGATTCAGTGGAGAAAGTAGATATCTACAGAAGATGCAGACCATTTAAAGTGCTCATGGCCTAATTTGCTTCTCCTCTCTAACACAGTTTCATGCATGTGGTTAATCTTACTAATAATCATGTGAATACTTGTGATTTTGCACTGGAGTGTAATTCTGTTAAATGTTTCTTCATCAGCTGGCCCTGATAAGCTTCACTGTAAAATTCTCAAAATGGCCCAAAAAAGCTCAAAAAATGCTAAAAGATTATCTAGAAATACTTGGAAGTACTAGAAGGCTGGCAAAGGACAAGTCTTCAGAGACTTACAGTGGAAGAGAGCTGAAGAAGAGGAGCTGGAAGTCTGAGGGCTCACTTAATCTTAACTAATGGAAAAAAGAAAACAGATGAAAATAAGAAGTTTACTTATTTAAGTGTTTGGAAGTTAAGTAGGAGAAGAATAGCAGCATGAACTGATTTGTGGGAAAACTAATTGCATCAAAAGTGTAATATCTTTTTATCTCAGAGCAGAAGGTATCATAGAAGCAGTGGCAGTCTTGTCTCTATTATTATTATTATTTATTTAGCGAAGTTCTTCTACATTTTAATGGCTTCGTAAGTAAAGGGAGACGACCTGGAGGAAAGTAGTATAGGAAGAGTGTAAAATTGAGTAGGTGATCGTATTCGGAGAACAGTAATTAACGATTCAGTGTTGAAATGAGAGGCTATGTTGAAGGATTCTGTCCTGGATACAGTTGCCTTCAATGAAAGCATCAGTCAACTGGGTGATTAAATGTGCTTATTATATTCTGAGGGACTATGTGTTGGAAGATGTGATGAGAGTTCAAAATCACCTGAAAAATAGGATGAAATTCAATAAGAACAAATGCAGAGTACTGCACTTAGGCAGGAATTATCAGTTGTGAGGAATAACAGTGAGGAATAACTGGTTACGTACTAGAAAAAGGAACTGGGGGTGTACTGGATCACAAGTTGAACATGAGTCAGTGTCACACTTTTCAGAAAAGGCAAATATCTTGCTGGTATATTTAAACAGGAGTATTGTCAGTGAGATGTAAAGCTTAAATCCTTCAGCTTTGTTTACTGTTGGTGTAGTGTCAATGCACAGACAGTATCTATGCTGGGTGCCAGTATTCAAGAAGAATTTGGACCACTTGGAAAGAGTTCAGAGAAGAGAAATGCAAATGACCAGAGTTCGAGGAAACAACTTCATAAAGATGGAAGAAAATCAGAATTATTTTGGCAAGAGATGAGGAGGTTAAGAGGAATGTAACAGATTTCAAGTATTTAAGATTTGTAAGAAGGAAATGCTATTTTCCATGACTGTTATGGGCAGGATGAAATAGGATTAAGTTTCCTCAAGGAAAGCATAGGTTATCCTTTTAACTTTCTTATAGTAAAATAGTACTTTAAGAAGTCTATTATTGGTGGCCATTAAGAACATGTTAGTATGTTGAGAAAGGCAAGTACAGCTGGTTTAGGTTGGGGAATAGACTAAACTATTGCTGTACCTTTTGTCCCATTTTATAGGATTCTAATTTTAGTTTGTGTTGGGACAAGGAGATGAAAATACACAGGATTCTTTCTGTCCATCATTTGGTCATACCAAATGAGTTTATACCTTGCGAAGCTTCAGATGACTGGACGATGCTGCTTGGATCAGTTTGGAAAGATAGTGTTCTTCATGTTGCTAATTGCAAATGGAGCAAGTTCTCTTGTGCTGTGAGGAGGTTCTCCGTGGTGGAAGTGCTACAGAATAGGAGTGTGTCTGTAAATTCAGTGTGGTAGAGCTTTAAGAAAATTTCCAATTATTGTAGAAGTCTTAGTAGCTTCAGCTTACTGCTTTAGGCTCAAATGGTAATCCTAGTGCTTCTAATCATCCCTGGAGAGGTCCACCTTTGGCTTTGAAGATCTTTGAAGGACACGTACTTCAGTATATACACCCGTACAGGTAGCCTGAGTGAGGACAGATAACTTCCAAAGTGGAAAGTCCAACTGCCAGCATAACCATCCTATTTTAGGTATCATTATTTTCATGCACTGTTGTAAGTGCTTTTGACTGCCCGCAGTGGATTGCATGTCAAGACAAAGGATCCGACTATTCCTTTCTTTCAGTGATTTATTTTTGCAGTAACTGGAATGTGTGGAAAAATTAATTTAATGCTGTACATTTTAGTTATAATGCCGTGCCTCCAAATCAGTGAAGAAAAGTACAGTTACCATTATAACTCACTGCTTTAGATCTGCCACAGTGATCAGTGTGAACAGTATCAAGAGCTTATCTTCTGGAGGATACGTTTAATGCAGTAGTAGATATCTGGAGCTGAAAGTTCAATAATACAGATAAGGGTTGGCCTCCAATAATAGAGGTTGTACAGTACCTTGCAATTACATTGCATCACCTACCTGACTTTATCTTCACCCTGTAATATAGTATTTATTGAACTGTATGTCTTCTGGGTACAGGTGAATTTCCTGAAAAGTACTATTATTGTTGAATTGCTAAGTAATATTTTCTCTGAGCAGAAGGATGTTTTTTCTCATCTCTGCTTCTCAAATAGAACTGTTTTTATATTAGGGAGTGGAGGAATCTTAACGTTATCTGCCGTTGTCACGAAGTTGTGAAGGCTTGATCCAAAGCCCGGTAAATTCAAAGGGGTTGTTCCATTGGCTTGAGCAGTCTTTGGCTACTGTCTAAAACTGGTGCTTCTGCCACTGTAGCGGTACTCCAGCTCTGACAAGCCAGTAAAAAGTTCTTTTCAGGCCAGCTGGTAATTCAGACAGGTACATAAAAGGGCTGTTAAATGTGCAGTCTTGCAGAGTGCATTCTTTGGATTAATGCTGTCTTCAGTTGGTCCATTTGGCAAGCACCACAGAAAAGTTAGGCATTGTTTCAAGAGAGGGTCCTGATGTTATTTTTCTGCGTCATAGGTGTGTTTTACTGCTGGAGACTATCTACTGAGCCTTAATACTGGCAATGTTGAAGGTCCGTGGTCTGAAAAGGGAGCAACGGTTTTGACTCCAGTTCGGACACCCAGGCTTTAAATGCCAACAGTGAATGTATGAAACGCAGCTTCTGCCTATTTGTTGCTCAGTATGCTTGTACTGCAGTGACAGTTACCTAGTGCTTGGATGAGATCAGTCTGTGGATGAAGGGCGTGTGTCCGGAGCAGAGGCAGGTGGAATGTCTCTGAGTGAACGGAAGCACTTTGAAAACCACTGTTGTGCAGTCTCCTTTGGCTGGAGGTGTACTCAGGCTCCTGTCTTTGTAAGTTTTATTACTTCATCTACAAATTTTGTTTTTCTTTTGCATTTTCTTATGACCGTGTCTTTTCCAGTAGAAATAACTTTTCTGTAGTAATGAACAGTCACAAATGTAGGAACACAGTTAATCTTTCTCCACACAAATTGCATGCCCTTTGTGGGGGAAGAGTGCAGTGAAAAATAAGTTATCAGCCTGACAGAATCCTTACCATATAATGTGCTAGTGTAGGTGTCCTCGTGGTGCTCTGTCCTGTCCCACCCCTTCATCTGTCCAGGTACACCGCTTCCCTGGAGAGGGAGCTTTTGTTACTAGTGGGACTGTTGGCATAACTGTTATCCTCACGCAGCATAAAAATCTGGGAAGCAGTGGCATATTAAGTGCCATAATTGGCTGTCCAGCTGAAGTCAAGTGACACTGGTGATTGTGGCAGATGCGATAGGAGAATTTGCACAGGCTAGTTGGGCAGTCAGTGACTGCGCTGGCTGGTTAGCTCCTGTCAACAGAAGCTGTCTGTATCAGGTTGAGAATATATTGATGCGTACCCTGTGAAAGTGCTTTTTGTTGACTTGTTGCTAAACTGAAGTCATGCACCTTTTTGTAAAGCTCATTTTAGTTGGAGACCATCATTTGTAATATTGTGCACAGCGAGACGCACCTAGGCAGTTGTTTGGTAAGTTCATGTGGCGGTATTTTTGTGGTGTATCCTCTTCTCAGTGTTTCAGTGTATGCTCACATCTTGTCTTTTCTAGATTCCTGGAGTGTGTTTTTTATATATCTATCCTTTATTCCATCAGAGGACATCCTAATGCCTTCAATGCTAATTTTGTTTTTTAGCTAAGTTAGTATTTCTTCATTCTGAAAACCTTGCAGTGTATTTACTAAATGCAGCATATATAGTAAAAACTATTTATGCATTTAATGTATGTAGAGGATGGTGGCAGTCCTTACCATGCTTTAGAAAGCTGGCCTCTGTTTTGATATTACGTTTCTGGAAAAATGAGGCTTGTGGGGGAGATCTGAGTAGAGCATCTGGACCAGAGGTATCTGACATGAGGCTGCTTCTGAGCACTTGGCTAGGCGGTGGTGATAGTCCAGTTAGAGAGGTCAGTCCTCAGTAAAGAGAAAAGAGTGCTCCTTGATACGTTTAATATACTTAGTTACAACATTTCAGGAAAATTAACCTTTCTCCTTACAGCAGAGAAGACTGATACTGTTACATCTCTTAGTACTGTTTAAAGAACTTTTATAGGTTAGGAAGGAAAAAAATAAATCTGAAAATGGTAGCTCAAATACTGACATCAATATTGCTCCGGATACAATATGTTTAAGGAGAATTTCTACTTTTAGGTAATGGTGCAGGTTAAAAGTTAAGTGTAAATGGAGTGATGTCCAAAAGTGACTGCTTAGCAGGGGAAGTGGTTCTGAAGACCTTTACTGACTGTCAGAATCAGTGCTGAGAAGACTGCAGCAGTTGAAGGGAGATCAGGTGCCAGATTTTTGCAGTCTGTTTCCATTTACAGGAGATGTCTCCCACTGCTGATGCTGTAGAAATCATTCCCAAGAGGTGCACAAGTATCGTTTAGACTGAGCTATTTAAGGGCAGTGATGAAATGTATTGTAGTGGGCTTTTGTGAGTTCATTTAATTTCACTGATTGTAAAACCCCTCCATTGAGGGGTAACTGTTCACTAAATAACTAAAGCTCTTCTGGGTTTGTAGGACTCTTTTGAATGACTGGGACGTAGCTAGATGGATGTGGGCCAAAGTTTACGTTACAGGCATGGCAGAATTGAGTTTAATGTTGCAGTCTTGTACTCCTGTTCTCTTCCTGCCTTTGTCAAACTTAAGTTCATGGACAGAGAGTGTGTAACTCATCACCCTCCATTTTCTCATCTTACCTCATGTGGTAGTTTTGAGAGTAAATTAATCATTTTCAGGAGCTAAGCTGTCAGGTTATATAAAGTCTTGAGCATGAGCAAATACTTTTCTACAGGAATTTAGTCTCTGAATGAAACTTTTTTGGAGATTTGTCTGTTACGTATTATTTTGGTTATTAGAATTCGAATAAGACAAATAAGTTGTCCTGCTTGACATCTTAAATTGTATTCTTTGATACAACCTTTTAACTTTTAGCATTGTTATATGATATTTAGTTTTAGCAATGTCATGCGTGGTATTTCTATTGATAGATGAGTTTGCACACAAGAAGAGCTCTTTCCATTGAAGCATTTCTGATGTAACTAAAGTGAATCTGGCACAAGCTTAAGGCTTTGTATCAATTTATTATGACTTTTTAAAAAAGATTGTAATTTCAGTAAACTTTAGAAAACCCAGGTTTAATTGCTGGAGTTTAACATATTTGCATGGAAGTATCTTCACTTCGTCAAAACAAACAAAAAAACAACATGCATTTAGAAGGGAGTATAATTTGTTGTTGTTCTTATTAATTTGGAAGACTGCATTTAGCAGTCATGTAGCTGAACTTTTGGAATCTTACATTCTACATCATGAATTTAGATAAGTATGAAGAAAAACTGCTTTGTCTCATTCACAATGCTCATGGAGAGAGCAACAAAAAGTACTCAGTTATTCTTATGATGAGAAGGACAAAGGTGCCAAAGCAGTTTGCTTGTTTATGATTAATATAACTGGTTCTCTAAATATACTGTAGTGA
Organism: Chauna torquata; assembly: GCA_013399475.1. NCBI lineage: Eukaryota > Metazoa > Chordata > Aves > Anseriformes > Anhimidae > Chauna > Chauna torquata. The sequence goes on along the minus strand of VXAL01004074.1, from coordinate 100,480 downwards.
TAGCTATGCCAACTAGATGCACTTTTGCAGAAACAAAAGTTAAATGTCTAAACTTTTAGGGGAAAGTTCATCTCTTGAATTAGACAGGTTTTGTTTTATGATGTCCTTGAAATTTGTTTCAAATGTTCTGATGTTAACCTCAAAAAATATTTTCCAAGAATTCAGAGGAAGAGGAAAAAAAGTCATTGCCTCCTTTTACTGAGCATCCATGCTACAAAAGCAAATATATCCCAGGAAGCAGATACTCTACACTGCACAATAAGGCGGCAGCCACACAGGAAAGGCTGGGCTTTTGGCACAGCCCCTGAGGGGAAATGCTTCCTTGAAAGGACCCATTGTTGCTGGATCTGGGTCTTCAGACTCCCAGTTCTCCGCTACGATACTTGAGGTTCTCTTGGTACTGGGATGGGGCATCTTTGCCATCTCTGTTATCTAACCATAGTAGTCTTGGTTGCTTAATCAAACAGAAGGACTGAATAAAGTTCATACCTTGTGGAAAAAGGAGTGGCTTTTTGGAAGCGCCTTCAGTGCTCAGCCATTGAAGGCTAACACTGGGTGTAATGGCGCCGTGCCTTACCCAAGATATTTGAAACAGTTTAACTTTCCCTTCCAAGAATAAATAAAACATTTTTTTTGTCCCTGTTGTCAAAGTCTCTGAATTCTAACCCAAATGTCTAGTGTACTCTTACAAAATAGGAAAGAAACGACAAGTATCTAAAATAAATGTATGCTTTATTGGATTCCTGGACTCTGGAACAGACCTTTCCCATATGGCAGCCAGGTAAGGGATCCAGAAGTTTAAAAAGGAAACAAGGAAAGACTATTTTTGTGTACCTGAGAGTGGGAACAAGCTTTGGGGAGTGTTGACTTCTGGTGCTTGATTTATCAGATGAAAGTTTTCATTAATGTAAGTAGCTGCTGCTTGAAGTAAGATAAATGAGATTCCAGGAAGATTAAGTGAAGTGCTAGACTAATTGTCCTTGATGTGACCAACTGTTTTCCTAAATCCTCTTCTAATATGTCTTCAACTTTTGCATGTGCTATTACAGTAGTAGCAAATTCTTAAGTGATCTGAATATAACCATCTGAAGGATCTGAAGACCAGTTAGAAAGTAAGTTTTCAGTATAGTATTGGCTGTAGTACTTTGTTATCATGATGTATTATAATACTGAGTGTATTGTTAGGTGTAGATTTATATTTCTTTAATGTAGTATGTATTTTGCTATAAACATTACAATTGCTATTACAACCTGCAGAAAGTATACTTTACAAAGAATACACTCTACAAATGTAAATACAATTTTGGTTTGGTGATTGTTGGATACAATGGTCTTCCTTAAGCCTAAACACAGAAACAAAAGCTTGTATTATAACAGAAAGCCCAAGATGGGAAGTGATAAAATAGGTATTGAGTGGAGGGCTTTGTTAAAATTTAGCTCGTGTACTTGTAAAATTTCCACGTATTCATTAAACTATTATGTCATTCTTATTGTTAGAGCTGGGTTAGTTGACTAAAGTGTTAAGCTTTGTTTGTGGTACGAATTATAACCTTAATTCCCTTCAAAATATAACTGGAGGATTTTTGATCTTCCATAGTTCTTTCAGTGTGTATGTCTTATCCAAATGTTTATTGTGTGTTATGTGGTTAATTTCATAATTAAGGGTGCAGCCACAAGGTACTGGAGAACTGTAAATGGCAACAGCTTCCCTTCATGTAAGGTGCATTTCTCAGATTGAAGGTGCCTTTCAAGGAGAGTGTCTTTTGTTTTTGTAATTTAGATTATAAACTTGTAATAAATATTAATGTTAAAATAATACTAAAAGATTTACGTGTTTAAATTTATATGTAAGGTCATAATAGTGTATGTTGAAGTAAAATGTGGTAAGCTTTGTTTTTTGTGGTCAAAAATGTGATTTCTCTAGGATTTAGGCTAAGTTGCGTAACAGGTATGAAGTATGTGATCTGTTTCAGTTTTGAAATGGTCTTTGAGTGACATGGCTTTATGTTTCAGGGGCAGGCAAAGACAGGAATTTGTGCGTGGTATCGTGCTTGCCAGGTGGTGCAAGAAGTCTTTAGCCTTCTGCTGCAGCTCAGATGTGGATCCCTTTTAGTCCGAGGTGTAGTGTAATCCCATCTGCCACAAATCATGGTTGTGATTGTAGAAACTAAGTGAAAGCTGTCTCTGATGGGGCAATAACAGTGCACATTAGAGGTGCAGAAATGCCTAGCACAGGCACAGCTGTGTTCGGAAGTTCCTTGGAGACTGAGAAAGCTGTAAAAAGGAACTTTGGAAACTTTTCTTTGAGGAGATGACTTGACCAATGAGTGAAGGATGGATACATCTTGGTGACAGGCTGTTTAGAGACAAAATTTCATAATGTGGATTTTAGCAGGGCATTCCTATAGCCTTTAAAAACAACTCTGAGCATTTGTAACTCCAGGTCTGTTTAAAAATGGTCCTTCATTCATTTTCAGGGGTTGCAGATTCTGACAGTCTCTTCAAAAGCAGCCAGTGGAGAAACTTTAGTTAGTAGTACATTATTTTTGTATATACTAAAATAGAACCTCTTATGTAAAAGAGAAGGAATGGAATGTAAATATTGGACTGTTTTCCAAGACACTGTGGGCTGAAGCTTTGGTTTTAGCTCTTGAAAGCTTGAAATATTCTATTTGTTTGCTTTTTATCAGTGACTTATTTTAGCGTGCAATGTGTTGCCTGATACAGTTTCAGAAGAGTGTGCTCCTAAATCATTTGTCTTGGTATTTCTGTTCTTCTTAAGCATGTGTGCTTGTCCATTTATTTATTGGTACAACACATTTTGAATGAACTCAGTGTTAAGGACTCAGCTCAGGTATTGTTTGTGGAACTCACTGGCAATTTGCATGGGCAGGAGCTGCAAGCTCAAGTAGTAATAGCTGATAAGACTTTTCCTACTATTTTTATGGCCCCATTTATAAGTGTGCTTTTTGTAGAGAGTGGTCTTTTAAACTATACCTAGAACTTTTCCTCTCTGCTGATCTCTTTATACAATTACCTTAAAGGAGGCTATAGCAAGATGGGGATCGGTCTCTTCTCCCAAGTGCTGACTGAGAAGACAAGAGGAAGTGGCCTCAAGTTACGCCAGGGGAGATTTAGGTTGGATGTTAGGAAAAATTTCCTCACTGAAAGGGTTGTGAAGTACTGGAACAGGCTGCCCAGAGAAGTGGTTGAGTCACCATCCCTGGAGGTCTTCAAAAAAACATTTGGATTCAGAGCTTAGTGACATGGTTTAATGGTGGACTTGGCAGTGCTAGGTTAAAGGTTGGACTGGATGATGTTGGAGGTCTTTTCCAGCCTAAATGATTCTATGATAGCAATTCTGACATCAGGTTAAATATTACTCATGTTGAAAACAACTTACTGGATGCAGCTTTGCATGATCAGTGCTGCCAACTGTTGCGTAGGCCAGGCAGTCTCATTAGCAGGATGGCAAGGAAACCTTGGGTCAAGGACAGATATTTTCTTCCTGAGAAGAAATATTTCTGTGGACTACGGCAAAAGTTCCTAATCTTTCTGGAATAATTCTGAAGAAGCATTTCAGCTGGTTTTTAGTGCTAGTAGCTGGATAAGATGTATGCATGTAAGCATATTATAAGAATCAAATTTTGAAATACACTCAATATTCAGAGCAACTTTTGGCATTAGATTTGAGGTACAAATGGAGAACTGTCTTCCAAACACCATCAATTTGGATGTGCCAAGTGCACCTGTGCAGCACCTTGGACGTAATATGAAAAGCTGACTTCTGTGGAAGGTCAGAAGAATGCACTTTTCCTCTGGTAATCACTTTGTAAAATGTACTGCCATTCTCTTCTGCTAATGGTCAGTCACAGCCAAGGCTGTATTTCCATCTTTCCAAAGAAATTGAATGTATTTGAAATTGAATGTATTCTCAGACAATTACCTGTTCCTGGCCTGTTGTTTCTGTTCTAGTTTGAGTACTTCAATTTTGAATTTCATAGCTGCCAGTATGGCAGAGATTGAGCATCAGCTGGTGTTTTTTCTGTGTAAACTGGTTGCTTACCACTTGTAGGTCCATTGTGTGGAATGCTGAAAGCCTTTACTATAATGCACGATAAAATGTACTCCATTTGGTAACTGCTGTAAATGTGTGGGAATCACGTGGTACTGGAACAAGAATAAAACCAGGTAATAAACATTACCTTTGTAAGGTCTGCTGTCTTGGTAGGTTGATCCCTTCTCATGATAAAGGTTTGGAAGTATGTCTGTAAAGTGCAGAAACGCTTAATTTCTGAGTGACTGAAATAATGTTTGGCTTTCTGTTTTCAGAACAAAACAGGGATTTTCTGTGTTTTGACAGCTAGTCACGGTACAGCTGAATAAGATGTCTGCTGTGCAACAGGCACTATCTACAGTTAAGAAGGATTGTTCATGATATTTTTTTAATTTAGAAATTGGAGAGACCTGTAATGACATCAAGCCATTTAGAAACTTAATTTTCAACTCCAGAGCTGTGAAGTGTCTCGTAATGGAGGATATATTTGTTGTTAATAATTCTGGAAAGGAATTTTTAGTGTTTCAGTAACCCTTGAAGATACTATAATGGATCCTTTTTGGACCCAGGAAAGCCAGCTGGATTGCTTATTAAGACTCTAGGTTTCAGGAACATGATTCGTGTTTGAGCTGTATTTTATGATCTTTTTCTAGATGGATCAATTGTTGTGGTGTGTTTTTGGTCTTAATTCTTTCCTGTAGAAATTTAGATGCTAGGCTTATTTAGTGACAGTGGTTATGTAGGGAGCTGAGGAAGATCAACTTGTATTAATCTCTGCGTGTCCGTGCTTTTTAAGTTTGACCTCTTTCATGCTTGTATCTATAGCTTTTCCTGTCTGCTTTGCTAGATCTTTGGATTTGCCCTTTGTCATTTTACCAAAGCAGTGCTGGTTGATCATTGTACAGAAAAGTAACTTATTTCTGCAGTGTTCAAGTAGTGACCAAGTTACCTGTTTTAGCTTTGTAGAACTTCATCTCCGAAGCTGTTTTAGTTTGGTGTGTATGATCTCATCATTATGCACTGTGATAAAATGTAGAATGTTTAGAGTAAGAAATGTGTGTTTTTTAACTGACTTCTTTATCACCGATTTGTGGCTTAAAATGAATGTTGTTGTCTTTACTCATGACAGCTGTAAATACAAGGAAGGGTTTGGTCAGAAACATATATGCTTTCAGCTATGCAGATAATATCAGGGCTCGTGCATAGACCTGAAACTGTCTGTAGGATCCTTGTGAGACATTTGTGGTTTGAATAGAATGAGCTGTACCGGCAGGCTGATGCCTGGAAGCACAGCCTCTGTACGAGCCCAGTTACAGTATTGCAATTGTTCATGCACAGTGGAGGGAAAAAAAAAAAAGCACATTCCAAGCAGTGCCAAATTTTCTTTGATATGTTAATCTTTTGATAACAGTTTGAAAGGCCCTTGGAGACTTTTTTTTAGTTTTTAGACAAAATAGTTCATTTGTCAGGACTTCCCTTGTAGATAGGGTCTCAGTTATTAAGAACTGCCTCACAACTCATGATGGCAAAAGCAAATGCAGAGGACAGCTGCTAGACTGCTTGGTGGTAAGAGAAACTTTTAGTTATCTTGGGGTTTTTACAAATAGCTGAAAACAATAAAATAGGGAATATGTAAGATATGATTTTGTAAATTTAGTTATTTGTGTATTTTAAATAGATGAATGAACACAGAGTAAAAATGTATATAAATTTGATATTTGTAATGCATATACATGCATGGATTTTACTAAAGTCTTGCTGTCAAAATTTTATTTTCATCCATGAAACTTATTTTAAAATATCCAGTAACTGCTGGTCTCATGTTTCTCTTTTTGTAACTGTAGTATTTCCAGCCCTTGACATTTTACTTTTGCCATTATGAAATTTCCAGCTGAACTGAAAAACTGGAAGAATAGGCTGGCGGCAATGATGTATGCTAAAGTCGAATTAGTTTTTTAAGGATTACAGACTTGGGACAAATGTTGAGGAGAACATGGGAGATCTCTTGACTTCTCCCCCACTGCCCCGAATCAGGCTTGGAAGGTAAAATTTGAATTGAAGTATTTTGTTAATTATGCCACCTGTTAGAAAGCTGACTTCAGATAAGCTGGTAGTCGTCAAAAACTGACTTGCAGAACTCTTCAGGTGTACTGATTGAGACTTACTGTAGTTCTTTAACAACATTTTTCTTCCTAAATGTGCTGTGAATTCACTTGCACCTTTTTACACTGATACTACAAATTTTTATTGCCTATAAATATTTCGGTAAAACTGGTTGGCATCCTGGTTGTTTAGTCAGGATAGATCAACAAATAGTTATCAGTGCAGTAATTCAGGAGAAGGTGCAATGTTTTCTTCACTGTTGGGGATGCATGTGGTTTTAGGGTTCTGTGCACTGCTGTGGTTTCTCTAATGATCCAATTTGTGATCTATTTTAGCTAACATGTATGACATACTTTTTGATAAAGTTGCAGATTGACTGCTTAAGCCTGTGATTCAAGTGTATTCTCTTAAAAGTACTTTTAATTTAGACACTGTTCAGCTGATCTCTGTACCTTTCTTAAAGTTATACCTATGTTGTTTCTTCTTCTAAAAGGTCGTGAGTGATTTCGTTATTTTAGTTGGTGGCAAACAGCTTTTCTGTGACAGACTTCTTTGATGCTTCCTACTTCTCTGACTGGAGTGTGCTCAGCTGATACAATAGCTCAATGAATAAAAGCTCTATAAGCTTACAAGCAGTGGAGCCACGGTAACTTTCACTGTTCGCATTGTTTTTTGGCTCCTTCTTTAAAAGGAATAAATACTGCTTTTATGTTGCTATTCTTGGTTTGTTAAACGGGGAGAGGACTTCTCTAGCTGTTCACTCTGGGGAAATTGTCCAGGAGAGCGGCTGAGTGGCAGTCCTTGCGTCAGAGGCACTTGGTGCTTGAATATTGCTGAGTCCAAGTTGCTTCTTGTGAGAGGATTTCATCCTCGCTTCGAGTAACAGCAAAATGTCGTGCTCCCTTGTAGGATGAAAAGTCCAAAGCTTATATTTAAGTATTTAATTAAATAATTATTTAATGTCTTGAAATACTTAATTTCCCATCACGTCATAGAAGGAAGGAAGTAAAGATCAAATGCAGATTGCTACATTTTCTTCTGACTTGGTGAGATGCTGCTGCTACTTTCTTCAGCCTGACCCAGCAGTGTGAAGTCTGGATCCAGAGAAGGCGAGCCTGTGGTGGTGGTCAGCTCTAACTTTCAGGAGGATAGGGAGAAACGAACCCGAAGTAGTTATGCATTTGAACTCCTGATGATGAGCATGGGTTGATGATGTGGGATAAGATCTGAGAAAGTATACTGTTCTTCATTGCTGAATAGTCATGATTTTCATGGTCTACTAACTAAGAAAAGTTCTCTAGTGATTTCTAAGGTTAGAGATTTGAGTTTGTTTAAAATCACAGGCAGTACGTTAAATATTCAGATTGCATATATTAGTTGAATGTCGCTCAGTAGGTGAGTTTGTATGAAACAATGCAGATGGAGCTAATGACGTGAGTCAAAAGTAGCCTTTCCTAATGTTCCGTGTGTATACCCTGCATGGTTCTGCCCAGCTGTTCGAAGAACTCATTAAGTCACAGGAATTGCTGCTGTCTGTCTAAGTGCTGAGACTTCCCCTCGTGCTTCTTCAGGCTGACAGCCTGGCAGTCCTTTCTCGCTGTGGAACTGCCCCGAATCACAGCAGTTGTGCTTTGTGCTCAGGCTGCCGCCAGGCCCCGTGAGGTGCCTGTTGTGATGTATTGGCCGTACGGAAAGCACTCCGCCGAGGTTTATTGATCTGGAAACTGTTTGCATTTATTTTGCCGCGTGGTGCTTTCTTGTATCAAGTATGGTTGTAGCTAGGTATGTTCATCAAGATCGGAGTCGAGCCTGCAGGCACTGTCTTTGATGTCGCAGTACGTAACGGGGAATGCATATCTGTTTAGGAGCGGACTAGTTCAAGTCTGATAAACGCAGTAATTCTCTCATGGAGCTGTGAAGTCTGTTGCAAGTATAATTCAGTAAATACACGACTTTTTCTGGGTACATTTTTTTTATTAAATATGTGATTTGTGTGGTGTACATAAAATTGTTTGATTTACTAATTCCAAAATTGTTCTCATGAGCTTTTTTAACAATCCTGTATAGGTTTAGGACAGACTTCATTAACTGCTTTCTATAAATATTTTTCCCCAGGTAAAAAGCTATTTAGTGAAGAAAAGCAGCAGTTTAACCAAAAATGCATTTTAGAACTTGCTTAATGTACATAAGTTAAGGAAGTATCAGTGGTCCATCTTTTGGCTTAATTTCGAAATTAATCTGCAATGAGAAAAGTAGTCATAGTTCAGTACTGTACAGTAGTAGAAAACTTTCAGCTTAACAATGCAACAAGTGTGAGCTGGTGTTTCTATCGAAGGAGACAGTTGCTAAGAAATTATCTGCCTATGATACACAAAAAGAGTAAAAACTTTACCAAACAAACTGAAGTGCTCAGTTTCTCATCTGTAGCGGAGCCCTATATTGTGTTGCAGCTCTTAGCTTTGGGCGTGCATTTCTTCCACTAGAACCTTATTCAGAGGTGGGAGGGACTGGATTTCTGAGGAGGTCTGAATTTGGTCAGCAAAAGATTGTTGGATTCTTCCTTCATTCGTTGGCTTAGTTAGAAAGGCGGCAGTAACTCGCAAAAACTGTGAGGACGTGATGATGATGATGATACTGTGGGAGTGGATTGAAAGGACCTTTCGAAGTTGGCATTGCTGAATGTAACTGCCTCGATCCAGGGGGTGGCTCTGAGAGGAGCTAACTTGAGGTCTGGTGATTTGATTTGTGAAAACGTTGAGGACTTAATGACAGCAAGGAACTTGGTATTAGTTGTGCTTTTGTCATAATGCTGCTTAATGCTAAGTATCTGAACAGTTGTCTCCTAGCCTCCAATGGACAGCTGGTATGAAATTAAGTGGATGGCTTTCACCTGGATTATTTTTTTTTGGGGGGTGGGGGTGGGAGGCACTGCCTTTTGTCTGAAAAATTACAATTACAATGACCTTGATACTAGCTATGCTATGAAAGTGAATCCTTAACGCTTGAGGACTACTTATATGCTATGGTAAAAAGGGCTATCTTCAGAGAGATTAATATATGTGCAGTAAATGAAAACAAGGTCACAATGTCAATGCAGAGAACAATACTTAATCCATGCTTTGGCAGGTAAGCACTGGCTATTCAATACTTTTAACTATGGTAGGTAGTCCAGTAGAAATAAGATATGGGCTCATGAATTATATATAGTTAACAAGTACAAGGGTGCCCAAATGAAAGTTAGATGCAGTTTTGATTTCCAATATTTAGCTTTTGGACTTGACATCTTTGATTTTCTTTGTGATGCTGAAAGTTCTGGTGAGCCTTGTGGCATATGCAAGCCTTTTGTCTGTAAGTTCTTCCTTACTGGAATAGGCATCTGCATGCAGCATGTTCATTGTGTCGACGTCTTGATGTTCTCTTTTGCTTTTCCATGTTCATGAATCTTGTGTTTATGGTCTATTCTCAAAGCACCCCTCAAGATTTGTAACTATAAGGAATTTACTGTGAGAAGCAAACTCATTGATACGCGTTATAGATTCATAGAATCACAGAATGGTGTGGGTTGGAAGGGACCTTAAAAATAATCAGGTTTCAGCTTCCCTGCTATGGGCAGGGACACATTCCACTAGATCAGGTTGCTCAAAGCAACGGTAAGAGAATTGAAAAGAAGGCAAAAGACTAATTAATCATTAAGCATGTCTTGATTTAGAAATATTAGGCTGGGAACATGAGGACTGTGTGATCTTTCTAGTGTTATCCATATTTTCTGCTTTTTTTTTTTTAACACTAATTTTTTTTTGCTTAGATGAGAAATGCACATCTCAGGGCTACAATGCCTTTCCTTGAGGAAGATAGCATGGCTTCTGAAAGTATCTGATTGAAGCTATTAGCGTATAGAATGATAGGAGTGTGTAATCTTCACTTATTTTTAAGCTTTTTTTTACAAGTTTAATTTACATTTCCATTGTGAAGTTTGTAGAATGTACAAAAAAAAATCCTTAGCTTGTTGCATGTAGTATGTAACCAAAATAAATCATGCAAGCACTTTTCCCTCCTTCAAAGCCTGCTATTTCTGCAATATTTCATTTGTATTCATCTAGAATTAAATCTTAATGCTTTACTGAAGCTCTTTGGGTCATTACTACTGGAAGCCAGTACAGTGCAAATTTAAGATCTATATTAATACGTAGTCAGCATGCTTTATGTGTATGCACTTAAAGAAAAAAACAAACCTTTAAACAACCTTAACTATAGAAGTAGTAATGTTGCTTCAATTTTTAATTATTTTGTTTTTAAAGGTCTTCCATATCTCAAGTTGAGAAGTTCCATATCATACTAAACATGGAGAAGGAAGAAAAGAAATTTGTCAATAAAGCAGAGGAGGATGAGATGGTAATTAATTCTGTGGTCTATTTTTATACAGTGAAAGAAACGCATTTTTATGGTTTTGTCTATAGATAGGGCGTATCCCATCAGGAAGTGTACTGTCTCAATTTAAAACAAAAATTTTATACTTGGTAATCTCATCTGGTATTGTGCAATCTCATTTGGGATAGGGAATATTTTTGCTGAAACCTTTGCAAAGGTGCTGGGTTGGCTATGTTGAGGTCAGCAATCCAGTAGATAACAGATGCTGGTATTTAGCAACATTTTTAAAGGAAAATGGAAGTGGAACAAAGTGTTTTTATTTTTTTATCCAAACCCTGGAGCTTTTTCTTGTTGTTTAAAACAAGTTAATTATCCATAATCTGGCTCTGCTTACTCTTTCATATTCATGTTTATGCAGGTAAGACCCCACTCCCTAAAACATGGAGAGCAGTTTTATGGGTGTTTGGTAGCATTTAAACTTTGCTTCCTCCTGGAGCAAAGATCTCTCTTATTGTTCATCCTGGAAGATGCAGCACTTAATTTGATAGAAATATAGTGTCAGCTGATCTTTAAATTTCTAGTCCTTTTTACAGACAGCAGAAAATACTTGGGCTGTATGGGGATTTTTGTTTTTAAAAAATGGTGAAATCATGCAAGTTGCATTCCTTGTTCTTTCTTCATGTATAGTGGTAGGAAAAGCTACTCTTCATTAGACCACCTCTAAGAGAAATGCACCTTAAATGCACCTTACAACAAAAAGCCAAACTGCGCTGCTTATGGCTTGATCATTAAAATAAATGCTTTTTGGAGGGAATGACTTGGTTTTGCTCCAAAAGAAGCATTAACCTCTCCCTTTATTTTTCACCTCCATATTTTTAATGGTAAGGAGTTAGTATTGCCTCCAGTGTTTTGGGGGTAACAGAGAATGGGTTTGGTCTCTGTTTTTTGTAAGCTGAGAAAGCTACGAAACAAACACATTGAAAAGTCTTCTCTTAGTAATATTGTTTAATGAAAATTCCCAAAAGTATGCAAAAAGTTGGTGTTAATACGAACAATGCAGGTGGGACTCAATGGGAAACTTCATTGCCGTTTTGCAGCAGGAAATATAATCTAGTGATGTAATGTGAAACTCAGGAATGTAGCACAGTGTCTAGTAAGCCACTGAATTATGTTCTGTTCCCAGCTGTCATCAGGTTAAGTTGGTACATGCCTTTGACCAAGGCACACTTAATACTTTGTGTTTTTTTCAATAGGAGAAGAGGATTTTTCCAGCTGGTGCAAGGTACAAAACCTTGGAGAGTGCTGCTTGTAGTCTCTAATGTTTCACAACAGCATTTCTTGTTAAATAGCAGACAAAATAATCCAGTTCTTTTACTAAGAAGTAGTATTTTACAAGTATTTTTACAAAGTTTTTTAGCAAGTATTAAAAAATCTGTTAGCACCAGTAATTCAGAACTATGTATATTAGCTAATCAACTGCTAATCTGGTAAAACCAACACTTGACAAAAAACAAATATGCTTGCTTTTTTTTTTTTCTTAAATGCTTAGCTGGCTTGCACTGTGCACTAGTCATGGTCGAAAATGCGATCATTCACTGAGACTGAAGGTGGGTTGTGTTACAGGCTCTTTACGGAGCAGTCCAGAGAGGAGACAGGTCCTGCAATGAAATGTTTTAAGCAGTGTGTAACTTGTACCTTTGTGAGGCCTTTACTGGTCTTTGTATTTCTGACTGAGCTAAACGGTCCTTTTTGTTACCTCCACATCGTGTAGTAAGTTTTTAAAATCTTCGCTTCATCCAGAAAAGGAGAAAATTATTTTGAAATGTGATTCCCTTTAAATACTGTGTTTTATGAAATATTAATGTTGGCTTCCCAAGCCAGAGCAATTAAGAGAGACGGGTGGACACACACGCACATGGTAGTTGAGGTTGGCAGGGACCTCTGGAGATCATCTGGTCCAACCCCCCCTGTTCAAGCAGGGTCACCTGGAGCAGGTTGCACAGGATCGCATCTAAGCAGCTCTTGAATATCTCTGGGGATGGAGACTCCACAACGTCTGGGCAGCCTGTCCCAGCACCCTGTCACCCAATAAAGAAATTTTTCCTCGTATTCAGATGGAACTTCCTGTGTTTCAGTTTGTACCTGCTGCTCTGCACCACTGAAATGAGTCTGGCCCCATCCTCTTTACACCCTCCCTTAAGATATTTGTATACATTGATAAGATCCCCTCTCAGTTTTCTGTTCTCCAAGCTCATTGCTTGTTGTTTGTTTCTCTGTTTCCATACAGGAGATCTATGGTTACGAACTATGTCGTTGGAAGCTGGTGCTAGTTACTGTAGGAGTGATCTGTTCTGGTGGTTTTCTTCTCCTCCTCCTCTACTGGATGCCCGAGTGGCGTGTGAAAGCAACATGCAAAAGGACTACCCTTAAAGACTGTGAAGTGGTTCTGCTGAGAACAACTGTAAGTCCTTAAATAGGAGGGTGTGCTTCTGCAGTTTGTGAGTTGCTTCACATGTCTCTTACTGATGGCTAAATTGTACTGATTCTTGCCTGCCCGGTAGACATGATTTTGTTTTATAGTTTTTTATGATTTTGTTTTATAGTACTGCAGAACTGTGCTCCTTGGTACTATATGTAGCTTTGCTGCCCATATGGGAAGACTGACAGCTGTTTGCAGAGGACATGGTGAAAAAAGTCTTTGATTTTGAGTTTTAAGAGTTAAATAAGTGAATGTCATATTCATCAAAAGTTAGAGAGCAGATACCTTGTTCATATAACGATACACGGTTTTCAGGTTTTTCTTCTCTTGGTCAGCAATGCTGTATTTGCTGAGTTAAGGTGAAAGTGTGGATCCAAGTGTGTTATGATAGCAGATGATATTTTTCCTTCACAATTGCTGTGTGCAGTCCCTGGTTATGATCTTATGGTATGTCCTCAGTTCTTTTAAGTTGCAGGGTAGGTGAAACTGCATGCATAGAAATCTCATAGTCCCTCCTACTACAGAACAAATATAGTATTTTGTGAAGGGCTGAAGATGTCAAAGTTCAAGTACCAAGATTCATTGCTTAACAAAACAAAACAAAAACAAAACACACGCCTGCAAAAAAAAAAACCAAGCAAACAGAAAAACACAACAAAACCCAACCCTTTCAGTGCAGAAAACATTCTTTCAGAGTTGTGGAAAGAAATGTATTCTTAAGGCATCTAATATTAATTTGAAGATAACTTCTATAGGTATGTATAGACCGTCGTCTGTTGACTCGTTGCTACAGTTACTGTAGTAAAATGCTGTTGAAATGCTGTTTTAATCAACTTTCTCCTTTTTTTTCCTTAAGGATGAATTCAAGATATGGTTTTGTGCAAAGGTTCGCATTCTGCCTTCTTCAGGAGCCAATCCTTTACAGAATCCTAACCCTATTGTACACAAGGTTTCAAATGGCCATGCTGTTCATTTCTGTGAACCTGCTGCAGAAGTGAATAAAGATGATTTGCAAAAATATTTGCCTGTAAGTAGACCTGCAATACTACGCTTGCTAACTTTCAAAGCATCTGCAAGTAGCATCTAGAGTAAACATACACAATACAGCACATGTGAATTACTTCATTTGTCTAAAAGGCTAACTGATTCCTTGGGTGGAACAGATCTTTTCCTCAGTAGCTCTTGTTACTGAACATTACAGAATGTTTGAAAGAGTATTTCGAAAGAAAACTATTCCGTTTTCAGTGTAGGTTTTCTAAATTCAGTTTCTGGCACTGTTCAAAATAAGAACAGTCAGAAGAGAGTTGCTAAGTGGTGCCCGTTTAATATCTGTCTGTTGCCCTTGCAGATTCGTTATTTCACGCATCACAGCCTGAAGTATTTCTGGAATGATTCAGGTCAAAGTTTTGATGTTATACGGTAAGAATATTTTTTTCTTTTGTATTTCACTTCAAACTGCATTTTTGTTAACTATAACATGCCTAAAAACATGGTGAAAAATAGTATCATATTCTGACTAGCTGTTTTAGCTCATTGAGTCTTTGAAGCACTGCAAGAGCAGGGAGATTTTAACACAATTTGACTCTTAGAAAGAAGGTTTTTGTTTAATCTACCTTTATTGAGCATGATTTATATAGGGTGATGTGCTTCATGCCACCACAGGCTTTTTGCCTGCTCTAGGAGTTTTATTTAAGAATCTGAGCACCTGTTTATAGACAGCAGTTCTCCTTCTACAAACTTGTAATAACTTTCTTTCTGATGGAATAATTTATGCTTTTTGCAATTCTGCTGAGCTAGACCCAGAGGAGTATCTAGGAGGAAGGGGATTCACTGAATACTTTGTTGCTCACCTTTGTGTAGGTCTGTGAAGCTACATTTAGTCCAGTTGGGCTGAAACTGATCCCTCTTTAGTAACAAAATCAGGTATCTTGCATTGCCATACTAGCTGTGCTCACTGAGTATGATGTGCTGTAATTTCTCTTATCCAGCAGCACTGTTGCATGGCATCAGGGTTGAAGAAGGAAGTTCTGTTTTCTGATGCTACTGATGAGGCCTTCCCATAGTGCTAACAAGCTAAATGAACACAGGCTTCTCCATTTCTGACAACTACTTAAAATAGGAAGTCCAGATAAGAAATGTAGCCTCTCCTTTTAACTTAAATCATTGATCCCTGCACTGAGCTATCATGTGTAAAAGTACAAGCACTACATATAGGAAAAAAAAAAAGACCAGTGACTGAAGGAAAAAATAACCAAAATTTTATAAGAAGAAACATTCTCTGCAAATGTTTCTTCTGGTTTCCAAAACACCGTTTGCAAATAATACAGAAAGTTATCAGCAATGACAACAATTACAAGAGGTGATCATAATATAAGCAGTTACAAAATTGAGAGCTCCCCTGGGAGGGTGGAAATGTCTCACTTCATGTGTAAATAATTAAAAGCTTTGTATACTTTTTTTTATGTTAAACCTCTCATGAATTACAATGGTGCAGGTAGTGATACTTGTCGTTTTGCATTACAGGGTCCTATTTTTATGCCTATAGTGTTGCTAACAGTAAATTGTTTGAAAGGAATATTTCCCACAGATGAGTTTAAAAAAAAAAAAACTACAGTTTTTGCTAAGAACAGTTACAGGGGAAATTTTTAGAACTCCATATGTTTAGAAACGTGTTGTTCCTTAGCGTGAAAGCAGTGACTTGAAATTTGGAATTTGCTGGCTGTTTGATTGTGCCTTTTGATGTTCTTGTGATAACTCAGCCAAGTTATAAGCCTCTGAAAAATCTCAGAGATGCCTGTGATGTTGTGAGCATTTATTCAATCACATTCTTGCTAATATTCCAGATTTTCACTCTTGTGATGTGTTAGCAACTGTTCAGCCTGACCACTTGTTTAATCAGGTACTGTAACTGAGCTAGAAGCCAGTATTTAGCAGCTGGATAATGAAAAGGGGAAAGAGCCTCATCTGAGACGCACCTGAGACTGGCAGACCACTAAGTCACTTTTGCGCAAGGTCAAATAGGAGCAAGACCTATGTATAACTTTTCTCTAAAGTGAACATGGTATGATCATGTAATGAATTTCTAGATATCACCTGGGAAATAATAGCTGAACTTATGAATATAAATATTCTGAAAAGAAGTCTTAAATATTCAGACCGGATGCCTTCACTGAAATACTTTTCTTAAGCTGCTCTTCAGTTTCTTAAGTGAAAACAGAAATCAGTATTACCTGATAACATGATAGAGAATCAGTCTGTAAAGAGATGGGATATTAGACTGAGAGCTTTGTAGTAAAATCCTAAGGCAAGCAATACAGTTGTAGTAGCGATCCATGCACAATATTGTATAATGATAAGTTCGCTCTATGCAGTCAATTATGCAAGTATCCAGAAGGCAGAACAGTTTGATCACATAATGAAAGACTTACCACAATATGGAAGGGAAGCAAATTAAGATTTCTTGGGCAACTAATTCAGTTATGAGAGCTTGAGTTTTATATCATTGTTCTTTTTGTAATAATGTAACATTAAGATCCCTGTTTTAAACACAGGAAATGCAAGTGTAATTGTTCTTAAACTAAATCAGACCTGGCCACATAGCCAAAAAGGATGCAACTTTGACCATATGTGTCTGTTTTGCTTTGGCTAACATCAAATGAATCTCTGAGTGAGCTGAAGAGTACTTTATGTAACAGAGTATGTGCACACGGGGATTTTTTTAATGCCTTGGGAATTCAGTACTGTAACTCTTAGGTGGAGCGATGCTAACTTCTCTCACTGTGGGCTGAAAACTAAACTACTTTCCTTTTCTGAGCAAAACTGGGACAGTAGAGCTTCTGAGGAAAAAATACAGGAGGAAATAGAGTTGAAGGCAGTTCCGGGTCTAAATCAAACAGTGAAAGGAAGAGTGGAGGAAAATGCCTATGCTAAGAACTACAGCTAAGGACTGATGCCTGACTTAAAATGCGGGTAACGTCCTGCTAAAAGCTTTGTCTTAGTGTGAACACTGCACACGCAGATATGCATATTTGTGTATAAAGCACTTTGTTTTAGAGGCCCTTCTTAAACCCACTGTTACATTCCTTTTCTATTTGGGAAAAAGAAAAATTGAATTGTTTGAGACAAAATGAGGGGAAAGGCAGGGTTATTAAAAGAGAGTTATATATTGATTTAAAAATCATAATTTAAAGTCCTTGAACTTGAGATATTTTGGGGAAACCTTGTAAACCTGTGGCCAGGTTTACACATTAAAATTGTTACGAGAATATGAACATGTTACCAGAAGCTGGAAGAAACATGGTCTGAGCCTTTGCAGTAGTGAGGGTGTTTAACTTCTTTCCCTATATTCTAGAGAATGGAAATAGTTTTTGCTATATATGCACAATAAAGAGTTTTTTCTTCACTGGGACATCTCTGAATCCTTTTGAGTAGGTAACTTAATAGCTACCCAATATAAAAAGACCTATGTTGAATAGTGCTGTGTTTTTCATTTCTGTGAAAGCCTTTTGGGAGGTAATGATATTTTCTTGTACATCCAAAGTATGTCTGCTAGAAAACATATCTGGACATGGGACATATGTCCAATCTAGTGAGTTTGTAAGTTGCAATGATCCCATAACTGTAAACATTAGGAAGTTTCAGGTATGCTTTCTTATCTGCAGGTCTTCTAAATTACAGCATTTCCTTTCACAGCATGTAGGAGTCTATGAAGATGAGTCTTTCAGTGCTGAGGAAGCATTTGAACTGTACAGTGTATTTTACCTAGCTATGGATAAAATTTTGATAGCAAGATGCTGCAAAATTGCTTCAGTATAGGGTTATTAGATAAATCGATTGATGCTGTTTCTGAAATGCTTCTAGTACTTGTTAGAGGCAAATGAAATAAATAATTTGAAGAAATAGTAATCCGTATTGATTTCATATAATATTTTATAAAATTTGTTCACATGTTCTTTTTACAGGCTTTTGAATACTGGTTAGGCTAGTATTTTAGTTCATTTTTGAAATATATCTCCAATATGATTGAAATAAAGGTATGACTGTCCTACAGAGTAAGACGTCAACAAGAGGAGTGCTTTTAACATCTCATTGATATCTACAGTTACGTGACAAAAATAGCTAGAAAAGCATTGATTTAAAGACTGTCTTTGTTTCTTTTGTAATACAATGTTACTCTTGGCAAGGGCCTAGCTCTCTTGTGTTGCTGTATACTTGATTTTAAATGTCGTGTTTCTGAAATAACTTGTTGACTTCTTCCATTTCTTAGAGGACTAGATGAGTCTACATTCTGTTCTTCAATTCATAGTGAACACAGCAGAGGACTGACAAAAGAGATGCATGATTACAGGTAATGTTACAGTGTTTGAGGGAAGAACTGTTTTCAATTACCTCTTCTCAAAGTGTTAAAATTAGAAAACAACTAAGAGTGGTTAGTGTTTGCAGACAGTCTCTTAAACTTCCTTCAAAGAAGGCTGTCAGAAGATGTATAGAATTCTGTTTTTTCTTATGTGTATGTTGGGTAAGAACCAGTCTCAGACTGTTCTGAATTACTTCTCTTATACAACACTGACTTTGGGATTTGGAACTATTGCTTAAAATAATAGCAGAATGTTTATGAAATTGTATTTACTGCTTAAAATTTTGAAATCAAATGAGTGTACAAAAATAATTGCAAGCAGTTGTTTTCAGCCATACTGACTGCAAAATTTCACTGTATACCTGCCAATGTAAAACAAAGTATGTGTTTTTCTTCATAACTTGCCTTTAAGTGACATGAAGTGTTGTCATAACATGTTGCTGTTGTTGAAAAGAATGTATGGTTTCAGAGGCAAATAGACTGATTCCCAGTAGAAAAGCCCATCAAGGACTCTTCAGATGGAAAGATGCACATTCATCTCAAGCTGTAGATTTTTGAAGGCTTGAAGGGAGATCACTGTGCAGTTTCTTGTTTTGTTTCCAACTGTTGGCTATTGGTCATTGTGAAAGAGGTGGTAGTGTGCTAGATGGCTAATAAGGAGTATTGGATGCCTGTAATCAGCAACCTGGCCTAAACTGTGACTAATTTCTTATTTTAGGAAGATTGTAGTGGAGCTTCCAGGGTCTCAAGATTTTGGCTTTCATTTTAAAAGCTTAGTTAGTAGCACAAGTGCGTCCCATAGCTTGCGTGAATCTGCCTGTGGTTGGCTGAGCCTACATGCATTTCTACTTTTTAAAGTTCTGGTTGGCAAGAAGCAACAAAATATTTTTTCTTTAACATGCTGTTTTAGACTAACTGCGTAAGCATACCTGTCAAGGTACAATGGTTGAGTG
>VXAL01004074.1:39565-81135 GCA_013399475.1 Chauna torquata | reverse complement strand
GTCTAGGAAAAACCTTTAAATTGTAGCATTAATGATGCACAGTGCAGGTATTGTTTCTCAAATGAGAACAGCCAGCTAGAATATATATTTTCAAAATGTTCATATGTACTTAAGTATTAGTATTCTAATTTATTGCTATATTACTCAAACAAGAATAGTTTTGGATTTTGTTGCATTCCTGGTTGTTTTTTGCAAATGAGACCTTCTCAGAGTTTAAAATATGGAAGCATCTGCTTGCTCCTTCCACTTTCTATTGTTTTGTGGCTTTTCCTACAACACGCTTTAGGGGCTTCATCATGTCAATGTTATTAGCTCAGTTCCTATTAGAGGTTAGTTTCTTGCTCCCCCTTTCATGATTGCCTTTCTTCATGCTAAGGAGAAAACTAAGACACAGAACCATGGGAGCAGTGTCTTACTTCAGGGTAAGAGTTAACATTTCTTTGAGCTTAAGTTAGTGAGAACCCCATACTGGCTTTCAAAATGACATGTTCATTAAAATTGGATCTGTACACAGTTTATAGAGAAATCTCATTGTGAAAGAACCTAAAAATGAAAATACAGTTTAAATTGAAATAAAAAAAAATACATATTACAAATATGAATATAGTGACATCTCACTGGATAGACCTCTTATGATAAATACTTTTTGAAAAAACCCACGTGATAGAAGGGGCCACAGATTAAATGATATTTTATACTTTCTTATACTAATGGAATTTCTAGAGATCTTATTTTTAAATAGTTTTAAGTATCTACTTGATTTTTTTTTTAAATGCAGAAAAGCATTCTATGGAGTAAATGAAATTGCTGTGAAAGTGCCTTACATTTTTAAGCTTCTGATTAAGGAGGTAAGATCTTTTCTTTACAAACAAAAAAAAGTGCATCATTAAACGTTAATTTGAGTACAGTGACTATTAGACTAGTCTTCAAATAATAATGTGAAATGAAAACCTTCCCCCNTTCCCCCAGAACCCAGCACTTTAAAGCAAAATGATACTGATTTCTTTTTTTTAAGAGCTCCAAACTTAAGAGGCCTTTGCTGCCACCTCTTCAGAGTTCACAATGTGCTGTCTTAGTAAGGACATTAAAAAACGTGTCAGAATTCTTTGAGAGGCTATGCATCTTATTTTTTTTATTATTCATTTCAAACTTAAAACCACTGATTGTGTTCTCCACTATTAGCATGGAGATTATACACTACAACGTACTCATAAAATCAAATGTATTCTTGCATATACTCTTGTTTGTTTTGTTCCATTTTCCTTGTATCACATGGATTTGAATAACTGACTTGTTATCCATGTGATAATACATGATAGAGTGTTTTGAACAAAGAAACTCTCAAACCTGAGCTAATGGATAAGAGCGTGTTATTAATAAGAAAGAAGATAGTCAAATTAATTTAAGAATTGTAACTTACGGTGCACCAGATATTTCTATCATTTTGCTTTTAGGTGTAGGGGAAAGTGCATACAATTTTAAAAGTATGTATTTGTGTACTATTTTAATGAGAACTGTACTTTTGAAGGGTTGAGGAATTGAAAAAGGGTTGAAAAAGAAGGAGCAGTTTGGCAAAACAGACAAAAAGCATGTATAAAGGACTGAAAGTTCTGTCTCCTCCGTGGAGGAGGATTCTGACTGTCTTCTGACTGAGAATGCATGTGACCTTTTGGTGTAACTTTAATGTTCTGTTGTTCTTCTAGGTTCTCAACCCTTTTTACATTTTTCAGTTGTTCAGTGTGATATTGTGGATCACTGATGAATATTACTACTATGCATTAGCAATTGTGATCATGTCTGTAATATCCATTGTTAGCTCACTCTACACCATTAGAAAGGTAAGTTCAAAGAAAACAGATGCATCTTTTGAGTTTTTTATTTATCAGGTTATTTTGATATGAAATTGGTTACAAATCTTTAAGAATTTTTCAGAAATATATAGATAGAATCTTGGTACGGATTTTCCCTCTTTGAGCTGGAAGAATTTGGATATACAGTTCTCTTTTGAGACCCTTTTCTGTTGACTTCCCATGCTACTGAATCAGTAGGTTGACCTGCCTCCTTCTCAGATAATAGAAACACTACCTCACTTAAATAAAAGTTAGACACACATATATGTATTAAGTTGTGTTGATGGTATTGGTTCCATCTTGCATTGTTTCCTTCTCTTTGAAAAAAGTCCGATATAATTGAGTACCAGCCAAACTTGTGCATTGTTAAATTCGTGATGCATTTTCTGTGTAGACTTAGCTGTAGTTAATGGAGAATAAAGTAGTAATTGCAGTCCCTGAATTCAGACCAGAGATGCTTTAAAAAAAAAAAAAAAAACCCTACATCCAAGTCCATAAAAATACTACTTTTCTTGCTTATGTATGTTATTGAGCAAAATGTTTTAATATTTTGTGTGGCAGTGTGTATTTGCTTCCAGAACGCTATTTAAAAGTAGGAGCCTGCACAGGCTGATGCACCTGAACCTTGTTTGCCCATAAGTTTCCTAAACTATTTTCAAAAGAATGTTTTAAGTAATATTTTGTTGTAAAAGTATTAGTAAAGAATCTCATAATTTTTGCTTGTGGAGATACAACGTGCATTCAGAAGAAGAGAAGCTGTGCTTTGAAATAATGAATTGTTTTTCCCCTTTGCAGCAATATGTTATGTTACATGACATGGTAGCAACTCACAGCATTGTCAGGGTTTCTGTCTGCAGAGGAAATCAAGGTAAATTTCACTAGTGTTTGGATAGTTGAGTTTAAATTGCCCATTAAGTGTGTGTGTGTGTGTGTCTGAAGTTGGTGCGCTTCTGTTCTTTGATCAGCTTGAAATGTTTACATTTCTTAGCAAAATTGCATGAGAAAAGGAGAACTTGCAAAGTGGAGTTGAGATAGGGTAGTCATCTGTTTAGGATTATCCTTCTAGGTGGTACCTGTAGAGAGTATCGACTTTGCTCTAGGTGAGGTACTTCTCCTATTCCTTTTTCTCATATCTACCATTCCAGGTATGTGGTTATTGTAATTTCTTTCTTGGTCTAAAGACGTGCATGCATTGGGTTTCCATTACATTTTATCACCCAGCAGGGGCTGCAAATTGATTTCTGGACTTCTGCTCATTTGGATACTACTGTAGCTGGAGGTTGTTAGGTTGTGATGTGTGATACTGTTTTGTAAGACATGCCTTTGTGTTGGACTTTTGTCTTTATAAGGAAATCTAGTTAATTGTTCATATCTTTTGTATGAGATTGACTACTTTCATTTGTTATGATAAACCATATCCATATGCTCTAGGGTTTAATCTGTAATGGAACTGGTTTTATCAATGGCTATTTTTCATCTTTTCAAAGACTTTTCATAATGCCATTAATAAAATGGAGCAAAATTTTAAATATCACCACCTGGATCTTAGCTGTGAGGATCTATGTTGGGTTCTGTAGATGGTGGCTATTTTCAGGTAAACTTGTTTGTGTTCTAACGCTCAGAAATAGAAGAAATCCTTTCCACCGATCTTGTGCCTGGAGATATCATATTGATTCCATCTAATGGTACAATTATGCCGTGTGATGCAGTACTTCTCAGTGGTACTTGCATTGTAAATGAAAGCATGTTAACAGGTAAGGTAAACTTGATACACTTTTGTGTGGTTAAAAATATTTTATACCTGTGTGCATGCTTAGCTTGCAGCATATTCTAGCAGAAGTGCTTATGTTTATTTTGCTTAAAATGTGTATGTTCTTGCAATTACTTATACTCAAAGTACTTACGTACTTATGCTTATCTGCAACAGCTGCCTGGTACAGCTTGGCAACTCCAAAAATGCTTGATGGTTTCTTGTTGAGAAGCTTTCTTCTTAATAGTATGTCTTACTGTCTCTTGCTTGGTGTTCTCAGTGCAGATTGAATTCTGCAGCATGTTTCTTTAGAAAATTCTAGCACAAATTTTTTAACTGCTTCCAAGAATGATGGTAGTGAGTAGACTGTTCTGCTATGTTTATAAGAACAAATGATTATCTCACTTTTGTGCCTGCATATTCTGAAACCAGAAACCTAATGTCATTGCAGGACACCTTCAGTGAACAGAATGGCCTTCTTGTTACTCCTAGGATAATCTGTCCAGGCTGGCAGCATTTAGAAAATTAGAGTTCAGAGATTGTGTTCATTTTATCACGTTCAGTTCTTTGAGTATATTTGAGCCTCTTGCTGCTGCTAGCAACAGATAAAATTGCTGCCCTGGTCTGAATATACTCAGTCACCAAAGGAGCTCAGAATAATCTCCCTCAGCTTCTGTTTTTTCTGAGTGAAGATGGGGTAGCGCATTGCAGTAGGAGAAGGAAGCTTGTCCTGTTTTCTTTGTGAGCTGTATTTTGCACTTGTCTGATTTGAACTAAGAGGTGTAACGGCTGTATTGGAGAATAATGAATAAGGTTAAGTAGAATTTGGGTAAGGATCTTGATGAGCTGAGGTTAATAGGTGAAAGACTGCCTAACAATTTACTGTAGGGAGGATGACTTTTTCCGTAAGTCTGCTTCTGTGCTGCAGTGAGATTATATTGTTCTACTTGAAGTTGTAAAGGAAAAATGTCTATTCTTATTTGATTTTCCTTAGAGACTCTTATTCTGTTCAAGGTGAAAGTGTTCCTGTCACGAAGATTAACCTACCAAATCCTTCAGAATATCCAAAAACAATGGGAGATGAAATATACAGTCCAGAAGTGCATAAACGGCATACTTTGTTCTGTGGAACCAATGTAATTCAAACCCGTTTTTATACCGGAGAATTAGTCAAAGCTCTAGTAGTGAGAACAGGTATAGACTTTTAAGTTTACCACTTGTTAATGTAATACTTGGTTTTGTAGGTGTACTCAACTGATACTTCAGTGTATTGTGTTGAATGTTGCTAAGCATGGATAAATGAGTATACTCCAAATAATTTGATAAATGTCTAACATTAACAGAGCTAGATACTGGTATGGAGAGTATCAGCTGGCACAAATGAAAGTGAATCAGTGAATACTTTTTTTTTTTTTCCTCCAATGTGTTGGTTGAACTATGTATGCCTCTTCAAAGGGTTCGGGATACTATTGGATTGGGTTGGTGGTGGGGAACCGCTTATTTTGGTGGAGTCATTGCAAAATGCTTTTCTTGGCCCCTTAGTTTTGTCAAAGCACACAACGTTTACCTAAAAAATCTTCTTGCTCTAGCCCTTTTTACAGAAGTACTTATTCATACTAATATTTTAAAGGTTTGGCTTTAGACTGATACAGTTTTTCTACTAAAAACGACTACAAAGACTACAGGAGTTGGGGATTCTGTTTTACAAAGATGGTGTTCAGAAAATATCACAAAATAGCTGGATGTTAGTAAACTATAATCTAAGCTAGAAATGGATAAATGAATTTAACTGCATTGAATAAAATACTTGTTAAAGCAAGCTTTCCATAAAGTAACTTCATCCTAATTTGCCTCTTCTTCCTCTGGTGTCTTCATCTTCTGTTTAGTCTGTTTTTTGTTTTTTAGCAGTAGTATGTGTTTTGATTCTTTTTATTAAATTCATTAATGTATTTATAGAGGCTTTTATTTAGTCTGTTCTCAAAGAAAAATATTCCCCTTCCCTTGAACACATCTCCTCTTTAATAATATTCATCTCAACTTCTTTGGTTTCTTAAAAAAAGAAATTGTATGTGCCCAGCCTGACGTCTGTGTATATGGACAGGTAGTCCAGAACAGGAACAGAAATGGACTGCTGAAGACATTTTCTGTGCTCAGCAGGAAGGATAATGCTGCTTTTTTTTTTCCCCCATCTAGAACCATGGTTTGCAACTCTCACAAGGAGAATTGCTTCCAAAATGCTCAGTCTTACTACCCTGACATCTGAAGTCGTTATTTAATCTGCTCTTTGCCCGTGACAGGTTAGAGGTCAGACGAGTCCTATATTGTAAACAGGATGAATTTAGTTCTGTGGACAAGTACACTTTTCCTACAGTGGTTGTATAGAAAAGAGCAGAAAAGAGCAAAGGGATGTAAAATTCTGTTTTTTCTGTCTGGTTTACAGGGACAGCTTTTAGGCAAGTAGGGAATTCCCCACTCCACAGAAGGGAATAGATGTCACAGCACTTGTAGCTCCTCACTCCTAATATGTCTGATAGTAAGAACTACAGTAACTCTTACCTAGTCAGGTACAAGTAAAAATCCCTTTATGTGGTACAAGGGAATCCCCCACATTTGAAGACATTCCAGAATTCAGTCTTTAAAGGAATTCTGTTGGAGCATAACTCTTTTCTGCAACTCTTTTATGGTTTTGTGCAAAGATGTAGAATGTTAATTGAGTCATAAATCAGGATATAAGACTGATCTGCTGGGACTGTAGTTTCACAGTGCTCTTCAGAGTTAAGCCTTTAACATGAAATGTTTCATGTTGCAACTGAAATGTACATAAAATACTGATGAATAAATCTACTCAGTAAAGAATACAAAAAATTTTTTAGAGAACAGAAGTATTCACTGAAGATATCCGTATGTCTAGTGCTTACTCCAGATAGCACACTTCATTAATTTCATTTATTATTTCACCCATGTGAATTATAGCCAGTGTTGCTTCAGAATCTTCTACAAAACCATTAAAAAATGAGAAGTAGTTCTGATTTATGTTCTTGGCTGCTGTGTTGAATTACAAAGCATTCATGACTTAAATACTCAATTACTGCCATGCTGAACTCTGAACAGGTCTGTGGTTTCTATTCTGCAGTCACAAATTCAAAGTCTGGAGGCTTCAAGCCTTGTTCCTCTTGTGATGAACTCATCCTCTTTAAGACTGATGAAGTAGCTCCTTCATTCTGGTACAATCTTGTATGCCAAATGTCAGTGTGGAGAGCTTAGCCTTTGCTGTGATGCTCACAGACTAAGAGAGGCTATCAAGGAGCCAGCAGACCTGACAATGATACAGAGGTTTTAGTAGCAGGCTTTGAAGTCTAAGCATATACAAAATTTTTAGGCATACAGAATTGGGCACTGGTGTTGGCCTTTCCATATTTTGAGGCAAAGGTTCAAGGAGGATCTCAGTGTGTCTGTTGGTCATCTGACTCTAAGACGCTAATAAGTCTAGTCTCCTAGCTTAAGCATAAAAGTGCGATCAAGAGGTAGGTTTTTCTAAAAGATGGCTTGGTGCGCTGCAGTTTTTTTCTGAATCTTTTTTTTTCTGGCTCTCGAAGGAGCTTATGGAGACTTGCCATTTAAGTACTTAAAGTTGGACTCTGTTAATAACTTCATTTTCTTTTTGCAAGGACTGACACAATTAGACAATTAATACACATACCTGCTAGCTCTGCGCTGTGAGGGACAAAATGCGGTACAACAAACTCTTTCAGGCCAAACCATTTGAGTGTTAACTGCCCCTGTAGAAGGGTTGATTTACGTCCGCTCATGTCCTTGCCATAGGAGAGAAGCACTTAGTATGGTGTACACATATGTTTTTGGAGCACCTTAATTATAGTATTGCAAAACATCTGTTACTGTGTATTGAGAAACAGTTTTAATGAAATGAGTAGGTTGAGGGTTTCATTGAGGCTTTTAATATATTTGAACAGCTTTGTTCTTGTTTATACTTCTAACTCATTCATTTTTGTTTGTAGGCTTTAGTACTGCTAAAGGACAGCTTGTTCGTTCCATACTATATCCAAAGCCAACTGATTTTAAACTCTACAGAGATGCCTACTTGTTTCTCTTGTCTCTGGTAGTGGTGGCAGGCATTGGGTTTCTTTACACGGTTGTCAATAGCATCTTAAGTAAGGTATGTTTTCATTTCACCATACTCTTATCCAGAAATTATTTTAAAAAAGCATTGATTGTGATTTCCAACACACTTCAGATGATGAGAAACAATTAGATTTTAAGTGAAAATTTCTTTGCTTTATTTTCTGTCAGTGGAACAGGAAAAACAAGCTTACTGAGAATAAGATTCAGTACAAAAGTAGGATTTAGATATTACAATGAAATTTAAGTTTGTTACTGACCCAGTCTTTTTTATATTTTTGGACATAAGATTGCCATCTGATTGATACTCAGTTGGAAGAAATTCTATACAGCATGCTGTAGGTGAAAAATCCTTATCAAGAAATTGCTAACTAATAACCTGATAACTTCAATTTTTTTCTCTCAAATTTTTGCATTATTCAGTCAGTGTTTTAAAGTTTTGCAGGGGAAAGAGGGGAAACTTGAAGTTATGTTGTGGATGTTTTAGGACTGGATTATCATGGGTGCTTACCGTGGGTGAAGTTTGTGCTAGCTTTCTGGGCACTGCGGGACCTGCTATGCTATGGAAAAAGCACTACATAGATTTTGGTTTTGGTAACAGTGACACAGCACTTCAGTGAAACAGTGACACTCTTAAGTATTGATTTCTTGTTCATTAACTTGACCTTTATTACAGGTTCCAGCTCACACCATCATCATCGAGTCTCTTGACATCATCACTATCACAGTGCCTCCAGCACTTCCTGCTGCCATGACAGCTGGCATCGTTTACGCACAAAGACGGCTGAAAAAAATTGGCATCTTCTGCATCAGCCCTCAGAGGATAAATATTTGTGGCCAGCTGAATCTTGTGTGTTTTGATAAGGTTGGGTGAACTTTTGAAGCTTTGTGTTGCTACCTGAAGCGGCCTATGTGTAATAAAAGGGAATTCGTATTGACTAGCAACTACAGGGAAATGCATTACTTCTGTATGAGATAAGTTACTTTTGTCCTGTTAGCTTCCAGGTATTCAATGTTTTAGCATCGGTTAACTCAATTTAGAGTACACTCCCAAGTCCTGACTTCCTACTGGCACCCCAAAATTGTAAGGGTTGGGGATTGTAAGAGTTCATTTTGTATACAGGCTTCTGGAGAATTGAACTGAGGTCAGACTTGGTTCTCGTTTACATTTATTTCAATGAAAAGCCAAAGCAGTGTATTTTATTACTATTTTTTCACAGAGACATGGTTGAAATACAGTAATACCCCTAGCCAGAATCCTTTGGTTTCCTTCTTAGATTTTTATATGAAATCTTAAGTATCCATGTTAAACTTATTAATTCTCTTGTAAATATTTTTTGTAATACAAGTTGTAAATATATTCCAATTACTGTTTTAATTATGTAAGAGAGTAGTACTAACGGTTAAATATCTGTTTTCTGCTGTCTTCAGCCCCCAAATAGAGATGTTGAGCTGTCATCTCAGGATTTTAAGGATCTATTTCTTTTATCCTGTCCCCAAGGAGGGGCACGATTGCTTTGAATGCTTTTTAAGATATTTAACAAAGCTGGAACTTTTTTACTAGCAAAAAGCTAGGTAGATATTTGTATCTTCTGTCCTGAAGTCTTGATTTTTAAGTGAAAATGGAAATAAAATGTATTGTTCACGTGTAGTATGACTCATTAACTGTAAATTTTTGTTTTACCTGAGGATAACTCTTCTTTTTTTTTTTTTCCTTGCCACTCCCCTTGGTTTATTTTGCAGACTGGCACGCTTACTGAGGATGGCTTGGATCTTTGGGGAATTCAACGGGTGGAAAATGCTCGGTAAGGATAAGAGTTGATAGCAAATTTGATACCTAGTTGTGCTGCAGCACTTCAGCAGAATAGAAGGAAGATTCAGTGTGAGATCATATGTTTGCATTTCTGTAATGAGCTATAGGAATGCAAATGAAAGTATAGTTTAGATGTACTGAAAGTTATAAGTCTTAGGCTGAAGCAGAATTTAATTGGTTAAAATCTGAGATCCCATTAGGTTCGTACTGCAGAAATGATGCAGTTAAAGTATAGCATGTTTCCTTAATGCTGTCCCCCTAAGTGGTGCCTTGCTGGGCTTCTAAGATGACTTGGCTTAGCTGATTGAATTGCATATAAAATGATAAGAGGCCTTTGTACAAGGAAATCAAACTAAAGTCTGAATTAACACAGAATTTTTGAATGAGCCAGAAGTTCTGATTATTTCTGAAGATTCCATCCTAGAGTCTAAATCTGTTTTCTGTTATGTGTAAAAATGCAAAGCAAAGAGACTTGAGCAGTCAATTTTCATCTGTTAATCTAAACAAACCTTTGAATTGGCTCATACTAAGTAATTATAGTGCTAAGTATATTATAACTTCATTGTTTTAGTTTCCTTTTGCCGGAAGAGAAGGCTTGCAGTGAGAGCTTGCTGAAGTCTGAGTTCGTTGCTTGTATGGCAACTTGTCATTCCCTAACAAAAATTGAAGGGGTACTTTCTGGGGATCCACTTGATCTGAAGATGTTTGAAGCAATAGGATGGGTAAGTGTCTTCTTGCTTCAAGAGAAGCAATGTTTTTAAGTCCAGCAATTGGGTGTTTCTTGCACTGTCAAATACAAGATAGACCATTATGTGACGTTGCAAACTGTAACTTTAAAACGGTAGGCTTTTGACAATGCCTGCGTGTCAATGTGAAAAGGAAGTCTTAATATGAAAGTGTTCCTAAAATGTATGCTGTGCAACAATTCATAGAATTGAGTCTGAACAGCTGATTTACTACTTTCTGATGCTGAAAAGTGTGTGGCAAGGTTTTACTGTATATAATAAAAATGTAAAATAGCTAAGTGGATCTTAAGTTAACTGCTGAATTAGAACGCTTAACTCTCATGGTAAATCTTCTTTAGAAAGATAATTGCACTTTGGGCTGATTTCCAAGGCTGTTTTTTTCTGTGAAAATTACATAATGAGAAAATTGTTGTTAATGAATGTATTAAAAATAATCAACTATTTCATACAGATTTTAGAAGAAGCAACAGAAGAGGAAACGGCCCTTCATAATCGAATCATGCCAACAGTGGTTCAGCCTTCAAAACAACTTTTTCCAGAGTCTAAGCAAGCAACTAATCAAGAAATGGTATAAAAATTCAAAGCAATTTGTTGGATTTTACTAATCCTTTGTGTTAAACAAATGCATTTTACTATATGGTGTGGTCCTGGCTGATATAATTCAAACGTTATTAGAACTGTTGTTTTTTTTGGTTGCAAAGATAGAGAAGACGTTTAATCTGTTGTTGAAGATAGTAGTTCAGTATATGGTGCTTTCAAGATGAGCAGACTGGTTGCCAACATTGTTATAGACTGGTTATAAAGTGCCATAATGCTTTTTGAGCCTAGGCATTTTAATGTTAGTATCATTACCAAATTCTTATTGCCCTAATAAAAGGTTTAGGTTTGCTTACCTTTCATCTTCAGTTAGAGCAATGTTTTGTTAATGTCACCGCATGGTACGGAATTCTTGCCACCATTGTTCCTTTAGAGATGCTTGTTTTAATTTAAGTGATGAGTTAAGTAAAATATACTTGGCAGATTTTTATAAACAGGTAATTAAAGCAAGTGACTATACCCAGACTGTGACAGAGTAGGGTAGCAGGAGGGTATAGCAGGCTGGTTGCTCTATGAGTCTGCTCCTGCAGTGGATGGAAGCTTCTTTTTTTGATCAGAACTCAATGTAAATGCACAACAGTTGCAACTGTGCAGTAGCTGACAAATTATGAACATTCTTGAAACTTACTACATGATTTTTCTGTGATACAAATCAATCATGGCCTCATTCTGAAATATCTTGGTACTTTAATAATTTACTGTTGTGGTTTAACCCCAGCAGGCAGCTCAGCACCATGCAGATGCTCAGTCACTCTCCCCAGGTGGGGTGGGGAGAGAATTGGAAAGGTGAAAGTGTGAGAACTCATGGGGTGAGATCAAGACAGTTTACTGGGTAAAGCAAAGGCTGCGCGTGCAAGGAAAGCAAAGCAAGGAGTTCATTCACTGCTTCCCGTGGGCAGGCAGATAGATGTTCAGCCACTGCCAAGAAAGCAGGGCTCATCACGTGTAGCGGGCGTTGGGAAGACAAACGCCGTCACTCCCAGTGTCCCCCGCTTCCTCCTCCTTTTCCCCAGCTGTGATTGCTGAGCATGATGCTGTATAGTGTGGGATGTCCCTCTGGCCAGTCTGGGTCACCTGTCCTGGCTGTGTCCCCTCCCAGCTCCTTGTCAACCCCCAGCCTGCTCGCTGGCAGGGCAGCACGAGAAGCAGAAAAGTCCTTGGCTCTGTGTAAACACTGCTCTGCAGCAACTAAAAATATCGCTGTTTTTTTTATCCACCACTGTTCTCATAAAAAATCTAAAACACAGCATCATACAAGCTTCTGCGAAGAAAACTAACTCTATCCCAGCCAAAACCTTGACATTTACATAGGCTAAGTGGGCACAGGTTAGACCGTGAAAGGTCTTGCAAGTTCCAATCAAGAAATTAAGTTCTGATATGTCTCATTTAAAGTAAAAGGTAGTAAACAAATGCCATCTATTCATATTCAGCTTTTATAAAATCCATTGCAAATGCAGTGTGACTATATTGAGAATGCTGTATAGATTCATTTACTGGTTTATGTTTAAATATTTTGTATCTGGAAAAATACTTCAAAATATTTACAGTAAATGGATTTTCTTTCTTTTTTTTAGGAATTGTTTGAGCTTTCGGTAAGTGGTTTTTTTTTTCCAGTTAAACGTCTACCTCTTTTTCAGAATTTGTGTATGTAAACCTTTTCTTCTTCTGTCCTACATAAAACAGACTGGTTATGAGATTGGACTTGTGCGCCAGTTTCCATTTTCTTCAGTTTTGCAACGTATGTGTGTAATAGCGAAAATTCTCGGGGAGAAGAGAATGGATGCTTATATGAAAGGTGCCCCTGAAGTCATTGCCAGCTTGTGTAAGCAGGAAACAGGTAAGGGAACAAACTAATTTTTTTTTCTTGTGTAGCTCAGCTGTAATATGACTAATAACTCTAAACTTGACCTTTTTAAAGTTCCTGTTGACTTTGAGCATGTCCTGGAAGAATACACTAAGCAGGGCTTTCGAGTTATTGCTCTTGCTCACAGAAAATTGGAGTCTAAGCTTACATGGCACAAAGTTCAGACTATTAATAGGTAAGAGTGATTTCACTTTTTAAATTTTATTTTCTTATAGCTAAGTAACAGGCTTTAAAAGCTGCATGCTTTGGATTAATCACATAAAGTTTACTTTGGTTTAAATCAGTTACTACTCTTTAGCTTGCTTCTGTCTTGACAAGTAGTTCTGTGCATTCATTATTTGTACCATGAACATTACATAGGAATTTAAGTAATTTTTTCTCTAATAGGGTTTTCAGTTTCAGGTATGAAAATCTGTAATAGCAGTAGAATACATGAGACCTGTAAATACACTGAGTTTCATGTAAAACAAAGTTATTGAGTTGCTTTACTTAATTAGCTAATGTCTACTAACCTCTCTAGCTTTGGCAATGAAACTTGGTGTCTTGTATGTTAAGGTTCAGCTAATTTGGAAAAGAAATTAGGCATGCATTCTATACACTTTAAAATTTGGCTGTGAATGTTGTTTCAGAGCTTTTTTTCTAAAAGTAAGCTTTCTTTTTGAGAATGTAACTTCTTCTAGAAAGACTTCTCATTGAAAAACCATACGGTTATGCTTGAATAGAAACAACGCTTTCTTATACTGTTTTTTGTTTTTATTTTAAATGTAAACAAAGGAAATAAGTATAAATGAATGGGAATGATGGTATCTCTTGGGTCACATTTTATAAAGTGAATTCACACTTTTCACAGGAAAAATAAACATTTCTCTTTAATTTGGTAAGCAGAGAATCAGGTTCTTTACATCGAATAATTGTAATTCTTCCAATCTTCTTTTTCTTGCCTCCTTTTATACAGAGATGCTATTGAAAGCAACATGGATTTTTTGGGGTTAATTATAATGCAGAACAAGCTAAAGCAAGAAACCCCTACTGTACTTGAAGATTTGCATAAAGCCAACATTCGCACTGTCATGGTTACAGGTTAGCATGTAAACATTCGTATTCCAAAGACAAAAATCAACCTTTTTTGGACTGACTTATTTTAATTGTAGTGTATGAAGTGAAATTTTAGTGTCAATAGACTATATACAAGAACAAAGTTTAGAAACTATTGTGACACTATTCAGACATTTCATTTTGGTTGAAAGGTGCTTTGGTAAGTCAGAGGCCTGAAATCAGTAAGGGATTAATTGTAGAATTAACAAGTTACTTTATATTGAATTGAAGAATGAAAAACCTTCCCTGAAAGTTTTTTTTTTTTTTTTGAAAGACTTTGGAGGTCTTTGAACTACGTAAAAGTTTAGGTCTAATCTCATAACTAGCTTTGAGCAGGAGATTTCATTACATGACCTCCTGAGGGTCTGTCCCTAGCATTTTGAGTTATCCTATGGTAAGTCACTACAGACTTTTTGTAAGAATTACTTTTTATCCTGCTTGTGGGCTAGGTTCGTCTGTGTTGGGTTTTTCATGCAACATGAGAGTTGGCTTTTTTAACATACGAGTATTACAACGTTGGAATAGAATTATAATGGGTAGCAACAGAACTCAGGGTTGATTTTGCATTATCTATAACTGTTTAAAAAAGGGTGATGCTAGTGCAGGGGAGGGGTTTAACAAATAAACTATGACAGTTGTCTGTAGACTTTCTTGGCCCTCAAGATGTCACTGGTACATTAAGCAGTTCTCCTACTCCTGGCTTAAAACTGACTTGAACCTTTTCTTTTATGTTGAGTATCAGTGTGTGCTATTGATCCTTTTCTAACTCAAACCTTTTAAAATATAATTATTTCATAGGGGATAACATGTTAACTGCTATCTCTGTGGCCAGAGACTGTGGAATGATTCTACCTCAGGATAAGGTCATTATTGCTGAAGCACTACCTCCAAAGGATGGGCGGGCTGCCAGGATCAACTGGCATTATGCAGATACCCTCGCAAGATGCACTAGTTCATCACCAGCCATAAACTCAGAGGTAATCTGAACATTATGCCCTTAGAGTGTAGGCAGTTAGTTTTGCTGTTCAGTTTTTTTTGTCCTTTTTATTATTCGTTAAACAGTAAATCTGCGATTAAGAGGCAACTCAAAACTGATGTACTTGCAGAACTTAAAATGTTGAAGAGTAGTGAAATAGCTTGGGGAGCTAGTTTTCCAACTTCGATGCGAGATTTGACATTGTAGCTGTGCAGATGATGTTTTTCCACATTTCAGTCATTGAAGACTTCTTTAGCTACGTGTAGTAGAAACATTAAGCCACATGTTCTTGTTATTAAATAAATATTTTAATTGTATGAGGTTTTTTTTCTAGTAAAACTCTTAGAAGCCTGTGCTATTGTGGTATCTTGAGGAATAATCCTCTGGGTATAGTTTTGAAATTACAAGGTATCTATGTAAATGCACTACAGCTAGAGTATTAAACTGCTTTTGATAGGATATTCCAGTTAAATTGGTCCATGAAAGCCTTGAGGATCTTCAGATGACCAAATACCATTTCGCAATGAATGGAAAGTCATTTGCGGTGATTTTGGAGCATTTTCAGGATCTGGTACCCAAGGTGAGCATTTTACTTGAGTTTGGGCACTTTTGATGGTGAACAGACTTTGTTCTGTGAGCACTAAGAAATTTTTGTATTCCAGCTTGTGTTACATGGCACTGTATTTGCTCGCATGGCGCCTGATCAGAAAACTCAGTTGGTGGAAGCTTTACAAAATGTAGAGTAAGTATTTCTTCAAGTATAGAAGGGGGTGGTGGGTTGACANTGTATGCTGATAGCTGTTATACCAAATGAAAAAGACTGGGCTAAGATAACTTCCTGGGGTTGGTAAACAAGCCTATTAGCTGAGCTAGAATGAGAGTACCGCCATCTGCTGGTTGGTTGTGAGTATCTAAGTTGTGCAAGCTTCAGACTTTTCATGAAATCATAAATGTTGAATAACTAAGCTGACTTGCATATATATAAATCTGGTTGCTTAGCTTATTGAACAAATCTATCAAATGTCTTCTGTGTGCCAAAGTACTACTAATAGGGTAACTTCACTTATTGTCAGTATATTGTCAGTTGGTGTCAAGGCTCAAACTAATAACTCATGTAACTACTTCTTTCCTTTGTGTGTTTTCAGAAGTCTGATTTTTTTTGACACTTGTAGGATTATCTTTATAAAAACCTTGTAGCTGTACAAAATGGTACAAAAGTCTGACCTGCTTAGAAGTAAAGATGCTTGGAATGAGAGAGGGCTGATAACCATTATTGACTTGATTGACCTTGCTAAGTCACATTACTTTTCTGTCTGCCTCCTTATATGTATAATAGGAACAGTAATTACTTTTAGCACCAAGAATCACTTATGTTTGTACAAACCCTGAGTATGTCAAGGTTTAATAGTAACATAAATAAAAATATAAAAGTATTTAGTGAAATGAGTTAAATGGACTGTAATTAGAGAATAGTCCAGAATCCTAACATCTGTTTGGTTTTTATAGTTACTATGTGGGCATGTGTGGAGACGGTGCAAATGACTGTGGTGTAAGTATATTTTTATTTTGCATATAGAACTGCTCGGTTAAGTTTTACAGCTGAAAGCATGTTTTAAAATGTTCTCTATTTCAATGCTAATTGGCAGGCGTTAAAGAGGGCACATGCTGGTATATCTTTGTCTGAACTTGAGGCTTCTGTGGCATCACCATTCACTTCCAGGACACCTAGTATTTCCTGTGTTCCAAAGCTGATCAGGTAATGCCACTTGCCGTGAACTTAAACATGACCATGTAACTCATTGTATATACTCTGTGTTAAAATATGTTTGATGTTATAGGAGGTACATTTGAATAAAGGACAAGCCATACATTTTAAGTAGTAGTTTCTTTACCAAAAGTACTCTTGTGTAAGAACTTGCAATAGCATGATTTTAGTATTTTAATAGCATTTGTTTTAAACCCTTTAGTCCATGTAAAGTTCATCTCTAAAAGCATGATAGAGAGTTCCACATGTTAGTTCTTATTTTGATATCTTAGTGACTACTTTAGTTTCCACGAAGGCTGTGTATAATTGCAGGCAGTAAAATTCTCTGTATATCTTCTCTTTTCAGCACTGTATTAAGTAATAAACAAATTGCCTAGGTGCAATATGACCAATTTTTGATTCTAGAATTGGAAGCTAGATAATAGTTTTGGATAGAGGTCAGCCAGAGAAGAAGAATCTAGTTTAATCTATCTGGAACTAATGAAGTAACGCATATACAGAAACATTTAGGAAGTCAGCAGTTGTGACTGCGTGTTCATTCAGTCCATGTAGTAAACTTGTGCTACATAGAAGCATTTGCGAGCAGACCTTCATTTTAAAGGAAGGTTGGAAGAACCTTTGTTGGAAAACCATGTAAAGGCAAAGAACACTGCAGTATTGTGGCGGCTCAGTTCAGAAGGCGTGCTTGCAACTCCATACCGGAAGGTGTAGCATTCTGACCCCAGTTTTTTCTCCATGTGTCTGAGCACTCTCTGTCTTCAACCTAGTGTCCCTCAAAAGGCTTGTTGATGTGCTTAATTGCAGTTAATATTTTGCTGAGCAGAGTATAACTAACTGCTTGCACAGAAAGCTTTCTAGTTACATGATTGCATTTGTTTTGACAGGGAAGGTCGTGCTGCTTTATTAACTTCCTTCTGTGTGTTTAAGTTCATGGCATTATACAGCATTATCCAGTACATCAGTGTTATTCTGCTGTATTCTGTAAGTATTTAATTGTGGTTAAGCAGTGTCAATGAAATTCATATTTGAAAGTTGATGAATATTTAACAAATTGTTGCAAATTTCTTTGAATACACAATGCCCACATTCTAAAAACGGTCTTTGGA
This sequence comes from Chauna torquata, assembly GCA_013399475.1. Lineage (NCBI taxonomy): Eukaryota > Metazoa > Chordata > Aves > Anseriformes > Anhimidae > Chauna > Chauna torquata. The sequence continues at coordinate 63,436 of VXAL01004074.1, read as the reverse complement.
TTAAAGGTAATGTTAGTCACAATATTGTTTGCTTTTTTGTGCTGGTGGAAAAACATATTGCTGTATTTAAAAAGGCAATAACTAATGCCTGTGAATAGAAAGTCTCCGCAGCTGGAAACCCAAATAAGCATATAAGTTCGATAAAAGTACATTTTTCCATATTTAAAAATGGTCAGCATTTTAAAATATCCTAGCTTTATTTAAGGATGGTGCATTCCCTTATGGATTGAAAGGATGAGTCTTCAAGGATTGAAATAGAGCAGCTACAGGTATTGTGTTAGGAGGGAGAAAAAGTGAGAAAAGTATTTCCTGTTAATATGATTGGACTCTCAGTATACCATGTGGTAGAAATCCTGTATTTTAATTTACATGTTTAACTTGGATCACAAAGTACTAATAGAATTTGAGATGGAAATTTTGACAACTGTGTAAGTACATAGTGAGGTTAACGGTATTTAGAGAACTATGGGCCTAAGTTAATATTTCATGGGTTTATAAGATTCAGTAATGTAAGTTTGATTACAAACAACTTTCACTTACAAAAATCTTACACATTTTGAAACTGAAATTTTCATGCCTTCTTACTTCAAGAATTGATCTGTAAATTGTAGAGTACTCAAGATTTGCAGATAAAGGAAGCCAATTTGGCAAGAGACTGCCTTGTTTATGGAGTAAGATTTAAGCAATTAATGCAATAGGAGTTTCACTGTAAGATGCTTATTAATGTGAAGAAATTACCAATGTTTCAGTTGTGATTTCTCTCTAGATCCTGAGCAATTTGGGAGACTTCCAGTTTCTCTTCATTGATTTGGCAGTCATTTTGGTGGTTGTCTTCACTAGTAAGTATTGTGGTGAACTACCCCTGCTGGCTTCTATGAAGCAGTTTTTACACGCTCAGATTTTCTTTAGCATCATACTATTTGTTGGAATAAGCACTGTGATGTATACAGTTAAGATGTTACAGCTATTACAGTATCTGCATTTAAAAAAAAAAAAAACTAAACGCCAAACCACAGTACTGAATCACATTCAGCCAAGTCTGTGAAATGTCCTCATGCAAAAAGCAGATCATGGGCATGAGCTTAGAGAAGCAGTTCTTCACGGTACAGGAGGTCAGAAACCTGTCCTGATGTGAGGAACCTGTTTTTGGAATCAAAACAGTAATTATTCCAACATGATTTTTCTCAAATGCTTTGACTTCTTGCATTTTTAGTTGAACTTCTGTCCAGAAAATGTTACACTTGCAAACTATTATTTAGTGAGGTATGTCATTCCACATATGACCCTAGCACTCAGTTTACTGCCTAACAGTAGAATTCCGTTTTTCAAGTTTAATATAAATTGCTTCTTTGGAGCAATGGGAGACCAAAACTGTTGAAGCTAGTTATAAGTGCTTGTGCCAGACCAATGGGAAGTTCACCTTAGAATCACGACTGCCACATCTGGAGTTTGGCCAGATGCACTATTAATTTCTTAAGTCTTGTTGTTTCTATTATTGTTCCCTGCTGTCCTGTGCTGCAAGGGGTAACGAGCCTATAGGAGGCACTGTGGCATTAATCTAGGAAGGTATAATCATTTTCAGGTGGTTTCACACATGCAGTTTAGGACTATGCAGGTAAGTTTCTAAAGTGTAAAGCTCTAGAGGTCATGAGCAAGCTATTTTAATTCCGCAGAATGTGAAGGGGTTAACTCTTGAAAACCATAATGATGCAATATGTAGTATATTTTTCTTTTTACAGTGAGTCTGAACCCTGCTTGGAAGGAGCTTGTTGCACGAAGGCCTCCGTCAGGTCTTATCTCAGGTCCACTTCTGTGTTCCGTTTTTTCTCAGATCATCATCTGCCTTGCTTTCCAAATCTTTGGGTTTTTTTGGGTCAAGCAGCAGTCCTGGTATGAGCCTTGGACAACAGAATCTGAGTAAGTGTTTCAGTGGCTCTGTACATGATACAGTAATGATCAGAAAGGGATCACCAGTAATGCTGTCTTCTTTATCCACCTCCTTTGGGGATTTCGTAAATGAAGCTTTTGTGTAGCAGCTTGTTAGTCTGCTGAATTTTTTGTTAAAAGCATACTAATACATAGGAACTATCCAATGACTGAAGTGCAGAATTGGGTCAGAGCCAGGCTACAGGGTCTGAAGACTCTTCGGCTCTGGGACAGCTGAGATTGAAATTCAAGGTTCATGGTTCAGACCTACTTCAACCATCTTATATTATAAAGTTTTGTTTTCATGTTAGAGTTCCAGTAAATCAAATTAATGTTTCTGAAAATGAAGAGGTACTTCCATCTTTTTTTTGGTTTACAGTATTTTCTTACCTGTCTTCAGAGTCTTATCTACAGTGACAATCCCTGAACAGTTCATGTAGGGAACTTACAAGCTGGAAACATAAAAGAACTTGAAGCACTGAATTCACAAAAATTGCTACCTCCCTGCCGCAGTCTTGAGTTTAGTTCTTACTATTTGCAGTAGGTTTTCAAGGATATGCTTTTTTAACTACTGCAGTAACTTGTTCTGCCATTTCTTTTGTTAATAAATAGGATTCAGCCTTGTTTGCTTTTTCTCCTTAACTCAGTGTTAAATGTTTATGTTGTAGTGCATGTAATGTATTGGATGCCACAAACACCAGCTCTGCGCACGATGGGAATGAGACTCTTCATGATGAACATAACATAAAAAATTACGAAAACACAACTTTGTTTTTTATATCCAGCTTTCAGTACCTCATAGTGGCGATTGTCTTTTCTAAAGGAAAGCCCTTTAGACAACCATGCTACAAAAATTGTAAGTCCGTTCTTATTATATACAGTCACATATATAGGATATTGTTTATATACAGTCAAGTAAAACTCAATGTGACTTACTTTGCACGTATTCATCCATGGCTTGCTTACAATTCTGATGTGCCGCTTCAGCAGCAACAGGGTTGCTAGGAGAACATAGTACAATTGTGCTCTGGTAATTATAGACAAATAAGGAAGTATTAAACTATGTATGGAGAAATTGTTGTTAGTAGTTATTTTGTTTGTATAAGACAAGAATATCTGTCTTCGAAGTTAATTATGTATAATATAGTTTGAAAGAGGATGCTGTTGGAAAATCTTGTAAACGCAGGCATGGCACTGTGTGAAGTTTTCTCATTGACTCATGGCATTTCTGACAGGTTGATATGACTGAACTCTTTGCTTTTTATAATAACCTAATCTTAAATTGATTGGCCTGTATGTTTGCTGTATTTACTTGTTAATGTTCTTAAAATATTGTTGAAAACATATCTGGTATATTTTAATAGGTTATTACTTGGCAAGTCTGCAGAATCTTGAACTCATCACTCTGTTTTACGCTTAACTGTAACAAACTGGGAAAAACTGTTCAGTAGAAAGTTGTGTGCTTATTTGTGGTCTGTTGATGAGTTGTTGCTTGCCTGTGACTGCATGTTTTCTTGCTGCATAAGTATAGACACAGATATAAGGCTCTGTATGTCTGTATATCTATGTACATATATTCCAGCAATAAGGAAAGGATAAAGTACTTTGGGAGAGGGATGGTAAGCGTTGCTCAGCTGAAAGCTTGCTATGAATTTTCTCCGAAATCATTGTGGCTTGGTGGTCTTAACCTGTTTCCAAAAAAAAAAAAAAAGGCAAACCAACTCCTGCAAGTAAAGACTTCAGTCCTTTTTGCTAGGTCTGTTTATGACCATCAGCGAGCGCATCTTGTATTGCGAAAGTATACCTTGGTGAGGTTTAGAGGGCAAACCTATGATATATGTAAGACTTGTCTAAAACTCTGGGGAATGGTCTGAATAAAATATTTTTTTTATTTTATTTACAGTTCTGTTTGTTACTTATGTGATAGTTCTTTATGTCTTCATATTTTTCATCATGTTGCATCCCGTTGAATCTATTGACACATTTCTTGAGGTAAGGTTCAGCAGATATGTGGGTGTATACTTCTTGGGATAACTGGCTGGCTGCCTCTTGGGCAAATTTGACCCTTTACAGTTTTAACTTCTAATCTCTGGGGGAGGTGGGGTAATTTACTCAAAATCAGTATGTAGAGACAACTGCAATGCTTAAGTTAGTGTCCCTCTTTTTTGGTAAAACTTCACGTTGAATTTCTAACTGGATGAGTGATTTAAAATGTTCTGAGGGAGGCAACAAGAATGAGAAGCTGTATTACCTAATGGACTTTGCAATAAGTATTAATGTGCTTTAATACATCCAGGTTTATGTGCATATATACTGTGTATTTACATATGCATATGAATTTATAACTTGGAGCCAGTTTTGAAGATGTTTTTAACTACATTTGTGCAGTGTTAACCTCTGGCAACTTCTTCCTCACAGCTCGTATGTGTGCCATATGAGTGGCGCCTAAGAATTCTCGTCATTGTTATTGTCAATGCAATTGTATCCATACTGACGGAGGTAAGAAATTCAAATGGAAAAAATACTTTATCTGTTGGGTATTTTTCTTAGGGCGTAGGTTTGTCTTTTGTTTAGAAGGTTTCTCTTTACTGCGCACCAGTGGAAGTAGGCCACTGCTTTCTTTCTAAGTTTACGTTTCTAAAAATGTCCTTCCAGACTGGATTTAAGGTGTCAGTGTTTTGTGTTAAAAGCATAACTTTAAAAACCTTTTTAGTCAAAAAGAGGGGGAAAAGTTGAAAAACTTAAATTATTTCAACTATTTCATAGGAAATACTCCCCATATTTATTTGCTCTATTAAGTCAACTCATAATAACATACCATTACTATATAAAATCCTTAGGGGAACCTATCTTCGTTCACTTGGATCATACACATAGCTTACTGTTCAGAATAATGCAGGTCTGTCTATATAATTTATCTAATCTGATATGAGTGCAGACATTTGTGCAGATCTGCTTTTTTCAGCCCTGAGCTTGTCCAAAGTCAGTCATTCGGGATATTTTAACCTCCTCTGCTGTGATTCCGGAGTTAATGTGGGCAGAAACATGCCCTGCCTTTCATCCAGGTACACCTATGTTGTTTCCAAGAATCTGTGTTAAGAGACACATCTTCTAGAAAGAGTGGGTACAAAGCTGGTCATTTACTCCTGTGGTTAGTTCTTCTTCCTGTTAAAATGATTCCCTGTTTCTAACCTGAATACATTTGGTTTTTGGTTGCAGCCATTAGTAAATATTTTTCTTCTGCAAGATGAAAAAGGCTTTTAATATTATCTAGCCCTTACATACTACAATTATCCATTTTTACTACATAACATTTTCTGCAGCTTCTAGTCAGTATTTCCGTTACTGTGTGAGAGATTGCTATCAAGGTAACCAGCATAAGGTTTGCTTGGATCATACCACTTTGGCCTTTGAAGATTACTACAGCATTAATATTTTTTTTCCAGTTGACTAAGTTTTCCCTTCTATTTGCAACATTAAAAGTAACATCAACCAAAGTTTTTTGGGATACTTTAATAAAGTTATCAAGGCTTTGAGTTCAAAATGTTGTTCCAAATATAATTTGCAATGTATGCTGTTATATTCCTCCCTATTTCATTGTTTTCACGTAAGCGATAACCTGTCTTTTCCAAAACACATGACAGTAAATATTAAATTATTTGTCCTTTGCCTTGTTGTTAACAAACTTATCTTCCCTTAACGATCCTGTGCCTTTCTAAGATTGTTCTGTAGTTATTTTAACCCTGCTTCTGATGGAGCTTTTCCTTATATCCTTTTGTGTTTCCATTTTTTTTGTCCTACTAAATTCTTAGGTTTTTTTTACTTCCCTTTTTTGTTAAATTTTGTATATATTGCTGTCTCTGCTACTGAAACAAAATAGTTATTCAGAAGCTGCAGAACTGTGGCTTTTTAGTTTTCTGATAAATTTTAAACAAACCTCCTTGACTTTTTTTTGTGCTCACTTTCTAGTCAGTTTTGATGTTTTTATTGTCATCTTTGGGAAGCTAGTTATTTTGAAGCACTAAGATTACTCCTTGGAATTAATCTTTAAGTTAATACATGCAGTATAAATATGTGATAGTTAAAATTTTCAGTCCAGTGATAAACTTTGCTGAGGGAAACTTACCTGCTGCTGAAAAATTACTTTGTTCTGCAGATGATCTTTTTAACTTCTATACAATCTGTGATGTTTCGCTTCTGGAAGTGCAAGGGCTCTAGTAGAAAGTTTGATCTAGCACAGTGTGTTCTTCCATGTATCAGCACAAGTGTCTTGTGGACAAACAATTCTCCTCTGACTTAAATGTTCATAAGGTTCCACTCCTGGGCCTTGCTGGTTGCCACATCTATCTGTAAACTTCTGAGTTTCTAGTAAGCATGACCTAAGCAATATATTTCCTGTAAAGCATTTGCTTTCACCAAGTTTGAAAAACCCCCAACCAACCCCCTCTTCTTCCTCTGCAAATTTTAGTTGGTATCTTTCAACATTTTAGTTACTTTCATTAGCAAAACTGGTGGGATGATTTGTCACATTGCTTTTAAGTGGAATTTCCTATGTATCTTGTTGCCCATACTTTAGTAGTGGAATAGAATTATGGAATTTAGTTTTCTTGACATTAATTGTTTGGGACATGCTGCATTTAAATTAAAAACTTGTTTCTTCCACTTTCACTGTTAGCCGAATGCTTTTAGATAAAGAGAAGTTATCTTACAGCAGGTGTCCAGCAGGAGCATAGAATATCCTGAGTTGGAAGAGACCCACAAGGATCACCGCGTGCAAGTCTTTACTCCACACAGGACCACCCAAAAATCAAACCATATATCTGAGAGTGTTGTCCAAATGCTTCTTGAACTCCAGCAGGCTTGGTGCCGTCACCACTTCCCTGGGGGACGTGTTGCAGTGCCCGACCACTCTCAGTGAAGAACCTTTTCCTAACACGCAGCCTGACCCTCCCCTGTCACAGCTCCATGCCATTCCCTCAGGTCCTGTCGCTGTCACCAGAGAGCAGAGATCAGCGCCTGCCCCTCCACTCCCCTCATGAGGAAGCTCTAGGCCGCCGTGAGGTCTCCTCTGTCTCCTCTGGGCTGAACAATCCAAGTGACCTCAGCTGTTCCTCATAAGTCTTCCCCTCTAGACCCTTTACTATCCTTGTAGCCCCTCTCTGGACACTCTAATAGTTTCAAGTCCTTCTTATACTGTGGTGCCCAAAGCTGCACACAGTGCTCGAGGTGAGGCCGCACCAGCACAGAGCAGAACGGGACAATCCCATCCCTTGCCGGCCATCAATGCTGTGCCTGATGTACCCCAGGACACGGTTGGCCCTTTTGGCTGCCAGGGCACACTGCTGCCGACTCATGCTCAACTTGCAGTTGACCAGAACCCCCAGATCCCTTTCCACAGGGCTGCTCTCCAGCCTCTCATTCCCCAGTCTGTATGTATAGCCAGGGTTACCCTGTCCCAGGTGCAGAATCTGGTGCTTGCTCTTTTAAAGTGTCATGTGGTTGATGATTGCCCAGCCCACTAATTTGTCAAAATCTCTCTGCAAGGCCTCTCTACCCTCGAGGGAGTCAACAGCTCCTCCCAATTTAGTGTCAGCTGCAAACTTGCTTAGAATACATTCAAGTCCTGTCTAGTGATCCTCAACATTGTCTCATGATCCTCAAATCCCAAACCTAGTTTTATAGTACACACTTCACCTTCCATAATTTCAGCATTCTTTTGTCCCACCTTTTGAACTGTATTTGTCCAGCTCTAAGAGTACTACTCTGGACTCCCTGCAGCTTTTCCATGTGGTGCCAATTCATTAGCTCCAGTGTGTCATGTAGAAATTGCAGGCTGTTTTGTTTCCTTGCTTCCAGCATAGCTCGTTGCCCTCCTGGCCTTGTGTGCCTGGCTGCATTTTCTTCTCAGACTTTTCACTACAGGGCTACTGAATACAGCAGTTCACATTCTGAGTATCTAGGAAAAGCTGCTCATGGCATTTTCTTATTTCTTTTAACAATGTACTCTGTGGGTGTATCACCTGTACTTTGTTCTGCTGAGACTAATTCCTTGGTAATTGCCCCTTAAGTGCCTCATAATGATGAGGTACAGGGAAGGATCGGATCTACCTTCTTTTGTCAAGCTTCCCAATTTGACACTTTTGTCTCTGCTCCTGTGTAGTTTTTTAGCTGTTTCTACAACAGGAATTATTTCCAAACGTGGTTATCCCAAATCTGTTGTCTGAAATGCTGGGTGAAGCTTTTGTTCCTTCCATGTGGATGCCAGACTAGATTTGCAAAGCATGCATATTCTTTCTACCAGATGTTAAAGCCCATTATAAAAGTCTATAGTTAATTAGCTCCCCTTTTTCAATGGCAGAAGTCAGATGTTAAATGCAGATTCTGGTCAAAGATCAGAGAGTCATAGGTTTAAGGCCTTGGAAGATACGGGTTCACACCTGTGTGGCCGGATTTGCTCCAGGCTCTCGAGTGCACCCACACAGTCATATGAGAATAACCAGATGTACAGAACGTACTGCTCAACTTCTACCCTCTTTTCCAAAATCTGGAACAGCTCCTACTGGTGGAGCTGCGGAACTCCTGCTGGTGGCTCTGCTTTGCCGCCCTACTGAAGCTTTTCTGTGAAAGCTAGTGGTTTAAAACAAACAGACAAAGCACAGCTATAGGATGAAGTAAGCGATAACATTAAAGAAGGTTTGAGGGGAAATGGCTTTAAGCACTGTGGTGCTTCAACAGGTTTTTTAGAGATTGAAACACAGAGTGTGTATTAATGAATTTTACTCGTATCGGTGGATGCAGTTTGTCATTACTGCTATTGATTTAAAGTATGTGTTCGTATTCTTAAATCTCATATGAGCACTTTAAAAGTGAAAATGTTTATCACTTAACTACTGACAAATAATGTAAGCTGTCTGTTTTGCCTGGCATTGAATTAGTTTATGCCTAACGCTTTCAGGTTTTATTTGTAATGTGCACGCTAACAACCAATGATCACAAATTTTTAATTCTTCCTACTCACTGCAATGTCTCACAGAATGTCCTCCTTGATATGATCCTTTGGAAGGTTGTGTTCAGTCGAGACAAACAAGGAGAATATCGCCTCACCATACCCCAGCCACCTCAGGTTGGAGACTAGTATTTTGCTGTCGTCGTTTGAGTGCATGCAGATTAATTTAGTTTTTGTCTTTTTACAATCTATAAGTGTCTGTTTCCTTATCTTAAACTTAAGACTGTTTAGATTTCTCTAACTTAGATATTGAAAGGAAAGGCTTCTGGTTTTGTATTTCTCTCCTTGTTGATGCAGAATTTAGCTCTGTATACAAGAATCGAGAAGCAAACCCAGAAGACTGCTTTTAAGACTTTTCCCACTTTATCTTCAGTTTACGCATTAGCAAATTTCATTTGCGTTGTCACAAATTAACATGATAAGACTGGGAGTGTCTTGATTCTCCTGGAAGCGGAACTGCTGACTCTGGGTCTAATTCAGTTCTTTATTAAATTAATTTGATTTAGCATTTTAGAACATTGTGAAAGCAGTAATTTATAGTATGTAGAAATGAAACAAACAAAATGGTAGATGAAAGTACGTTATTACTACTACAGATGGCTTAGGAGACTTGAGGACTTTGTTTCTGCTTTTCAGGTGACCATGAATCTTAGTTGAGTCTGCCCCTCTGTCATTAATACGTGAAGGATATCTATGTGAATCCAGTAGAAACTAGCTTTTTCATTTTTAAGCCTATGACTTACCTGCTTTTAGCTGGTTGTACATGTGTTCTTGCTAATAATTGCGATGGTTTATTTTACAGCGCTAAACTTTATTAAATGTATTCACTTCATGAGTATGTTTGCCCTCTTGAGTTTAAGAACAAATTTGTGTGCTCGCTGAAGAATGGAGGTTGTGCTTAAGACTCTGGTTTGGTTCAGTTCACCAATTTATAGACATTCAGAGCATGAAGAAGACCAGAACATATCTCCATTAAATGTCAACGATACAGATTATAGGTGCTGTCTGAGAAGTGAGAGGAATCCAGTCTTGAGAGTGAGGAAGAGTGTTTCTCTTCTTCAGCTAGTTAAATGACATGTATTTAGGACTGGGGAAGAAAAATAGAACAAAGGTTTAAGTTCAGTAATTTGTGTCTGTTTTAATAACTATTTTACCTGCCCGTAGGACTTCTTTCCTATTATTGAATGCACTGTTAGGTCTCACAGTATCAGCAAGTTAAATTCTGCCTCTTGTGGCTGGCTGGCTGGATGCCTGCAATTAAACAATTCACTATCAAAAAGTGTTTTGAGACTCTTTGAGAATTTGACTTTATTTTCTAGGCTAGGCTGTTATTCTTCAATAGTAATATCATTTAATGGTTGCTGTTATACCTGTATTTATTGAAACTGTTATAAAATATGCATGAAAACTGTTGATGACCTTAGAAGTTACTGTTACTGCGGAATACTTGTTTTTTCTTAATGTTTTTAAAATATCATTGGTGCTATAGTATAGAAGAGATGACCCAACAGAAGAGCTTCTGTACTATATTTTCTGGGTCCAACATGAAAAAGACAGTAAATTAGAAGATAAAATACTAGATTTTTTTTCTAATGATTTACTGTATTGTTACATAAATTTTTTTCTATAGTAATCTAATTTTAAAATATATTCACTTCTGCAGGAGGCTGCGGATCGCTGTGGAGTCTGTTTCCTTTCTTCCCTGTTTGGCTGTAGAGAGAAGACACCAAAAGCCAAGTATATGCATCTAGCTCAGGAACTGCTGGTTGATCCAGAATGGCCACCAAAACCCAGAACAACAACAGAAGCTAAAGTACCATCTCAAGAAAATGGTTCATATCAAATCATCACTTTAACGTAACAGTGGATCTTGGTGGGATGTATCTTTAGTAGTATTGAGAAGAATGTAATTTTAAGGCTTTATTTGAAATTGCAGTATACTAAATGTCAAATTCCAATGCAGATTTTTCCAACTTTTTCGTCTCTCTGAATACAAAGTTCAGAGCCAGACGTCTTATGGCTATACATTTTAAAAATGTAGGTTACCTTAGGCAGAACAAAAAAGACTTTTTCCTTCCACCTTCTTTCAAACTTCATTATGCCTAAATGAGATGTATTTGAAGATTTAAACTGCAGGGCAGTTGAACAGGTTCACTTTATTTGCCTGGAGTATCTTAATCGTTGTTCTAACTTGCTAAACTGGGCACGTGTTAATGTAAGGTCTTTGATGTAATGGTTTCATGATAGTACTAGAGGCACGTAATAACCTTGTCATACTTTTTTGGTTTTTGTTGGTTTTTGTTTAATATTCACTGCTGAAAAGCTTTGTTCCTCAGAAGAGTTCTAAAGTTTTGGTGTGTGTACCTCTAAGTTTGTCCATACTAGTAAGGAGTGTTTCCAGGTGTAATGTTTGGATTTTAAGTTTAGTTCTTTAGTCTGCCACAGCAGGAATTTGGAATGCTATAGAAGCAATATGCTCTGTCCTTAAGAAGAAAGCACACTGCTTTCATGTGAGTTCTTAGCTCGTTTTCTAGCTAAACTTGAGGAAGAGCTTATGTGGACTTCAGAGGAAGAGGCATTTGGCTACACTCTTATTAAAGTTTTTGGAGAAGGAAGGCTGGAGAATCTAACACTTTCTTCTGTCTCATGTTTTATTACATTTAGCTTTGCATTTCTCCACAGACCTTGCTTTTTCCAGCGGAAGGGCTGGATTATCACTTTGTGGACCATGTTTTATTTGTAAATCTTAAGGTAGTTTTCCTATATGCCTTGAAGTAGTAAGGTTGGAGTTACTGCTGTAGGTTGGCTGGGGTGGGAGGGAGGAATATTTTCACATGCCCATGCTTGGGATTTGTGCATGTTGAGAACATACGCATTTCAAAGAGTCTGCCAGTGTCTTAAGCGCTATATGTAGCTGTGTGAAACAAGATTAAGAGACAATAGATGAGCTAATATCTGTCTTGCTGCAGAACTGTAAGGCTTATGTGGATATTATTTCAAAAAGAAAACAACCAAAAAAAAAAAAACCCAACAACTTGCATCACTAATAATGCTGCTTAAGCACTTGAGATAGTGATACATCATTTTGCTATTAGGCGGTGTCAAAACACAATACCACTACAAAAACAGATCTGCAAGGATGTAGAAGTAGGCATTGTCTTCGCAAGCAAAGCTTTAAGTCTTTTTCCTTTCCTTTTCTTTTTTAATTTAATTATGTATCTCCAAACCATCTTCAACTTGCTAAACTTTTAGAAAAATCTTCTTTGGTGTCTTTGGGAAGATGATAAAAATACTGACTTTTGATAACCTGTTCTGACCAGATGAAACTGACTAGTTCAGACTCCTGTGAGCTTTGGGAAGGGATCTCGGATCCAGATAAGTCATGATACTTTAGAGAAGGAGGTCAGGTCCTTTAGAGAGCAATCATGAAGAGTGGATGGAGGGCCCTGAACTCCCTGACTGGCTGGAATTAGTTTAAATTGTGTGTTTTCTGATTTTATTTTTTTAAATTCCTGTGGAGATGGTTTCTTTACAGACTTGTTCTAAGTGGAGTTTTTCAAGTTGGGCTTTTCTGTAAGGCAGTATAGGCAGCATCCCCCACCGCTCCTGTTACAGTTTATGCAGTGTTGAACATAACATGCCAATGGGGAATTTAAAGCTGTGCTAAATGGTTTGGAAGACTTTTCCTGGAACTTGGGGGTTTAAGTTATTAGCACTTGCTGCTTATAAATAGTATGCGTATGTACTATCCTCCAGCCCAGCTGTCAACTCTCTTCCTGATTTTTTTTGTTGTCTTGGGGTGGAGTAGGAAGAAGGGGGAAGTGCTTCTACTTACAGATCAGTGTAGAAGTCATTATCCTGGCTTCTCAGAGTCACAAACATTGGACAACATTCGTAGCTTTTAAGGGGTCCGAGATCATGGATTTGGATAAATTTGTTAATCATGAACTTGAGTCAGATAGCCAATTTTTGTCAGTGTTAATTTTATGAAATCTTTGTAGCATGGAATAATTAATGAAGAATAATTCTTGGCTGCGTAAGTAGTATTCATATTTAAAGAAAAATAATATTTTAGTTGAAAACTGTTGTGAAGCTATGCATCTTGGACCTGGGAGCTGTGACTTATCCTAAAATGCATAAGCTTTTGTTTTTCATTTCATTAATCATTTTAGCTTGGTTGTTCTATCGGAAGTGAAAGAAAAAAATTCTTTCCCTTTAATATGCTTTCGCTTAATGCTTTCTCTGAACTGCTAATTTCTCTCAGCCTGTTTGGTTTCTGAAGCTAATCTTTCAATCATTATTCTAATTTATTAGACTTACCTAGAGAGTGAGGAGGGAACAGCTTATTAAGGTGGGCTTGTCTCCAGAGAACATGTTAGGGAACTCTTATTAAATCCAAAATTGCCGAGTGTCTCCACTTGTTTGAGTGGTTAATGGGTCATGAACCTATTAAACTTGAAAAATTTTGCAAATGGGAGCTAGTTTCCTCAAGGTATGCATTCAGAATTAGTAAATATTCTTGAGGTGTTGCGTGCTTGAGCTCTGACCTATTAGCTTCTGACGTGTAGTCAAGAATAATAAATCAGCTTTTCCGGGAGTTTTTCTTCTTGCCGCAAGTTCAGCCACAAAATAAGCTTTTGCATCTTCTGCAATTACTGGGATTGATGCCTTCCTGCCCAAAAGCCGAGTATGGCCACCTATAATTTTTCTCATTTTAAGCAGCTTAGTTTTTCTGGTTTTCAGAAATGCAACGAACTAGATCTGAACTAGTGTATTCAGTTTCTGTTTTGAAGTAAGATGAAATTCATATTGTAGTGAAAAATCTCTTCTCACGTTCATCTTGGAAGTCTAAATTCAGGTGAACAGACCAATTTAGTGAGCTCCCCTAGATACTTGGTAGACGTTTTCTTCCTGCTGTATATTTTGGCCTTATGTTGAGGAGTTTGATTTATTATTAAATTATTTGTGTATGCAGACTTTAATCTGTACCTATTTTACTTTGATGTATTAGGATTTGTAAATATTTAAAAAATTTTAAGTATTATTTATGCACATACTTAAACAGACTGGTCTACCCAGAAAAGCAATTGCTAAATAATAAATGTTACTTTTTAGAAGTAAATTGCAAGATCATTAAATTGTATGTCCCTCAGGGTTGTTTTTAAAGTTTTTTTTCTCTGCCCTTCAGATTTAATTAGCAGTAACTCTAGTTTCATGTAATATAGAACTAAGTCTACTGTAAAAAGAAAATGCTGCGAATAAGGCTTGAATAGAAACAGCTAAAACACCCACAGAACTGACTGTCCATATTCATTGTAACTTTAAATTGGGCAATTTTACTGTTGCACTTTTTAGAAGTTGTTGGATTTTTGATTCTATTTATTTTTTTCATGAAAGTTGTGCTGAATAGTCATCCCAAATTGGGTAAATAATCCTGTACTGTATATGTGTATACAGTATAATACTAAGCAGATGTGGAGTCCTTTTTTATGCTGCAAATTTTTAACGCTTATGTTGGTCATCACAAATTGCGAGAGCTAAAGTTCTGTAGGATTTCTCCCATGAAATTCTGAATTGTAAACTTAGGTTTTTGTATGTCTAAGGGAAAGCTGTGGGGTTTTGACAATTTTTAAGAGTCTTGAATATGTTGATTTTATACAGTAAAGCTTCAGGTTTTTAAAGCTATTTTCAACAAACTGCATCTTCTTTGATAATTATGTGAATGAGAAACTACTCAGTTTGTCGTGAATTTCTCAATCCTAACACAGATTAAAAGATCCATCATTACACCGCTCTCTAGAAGCTCAGCTTCATTTTTATTTTTAAATCTGAAATGATATTACATCTTTGTATTTAAAATATGTATTGCTGCTCTATAATGGTACCCTGTTGTCAAGAGGCATACATAAATAACTGTACAATAGAATTATAAATAGCCTTGTAAATCATTTTTGTGACTGAAGCTCTTTGAAAATAAAATTAAAATGAACAGATATTTTAACTCTTTTCATTAGTTTCATGAAATTGTTTTTAACTACTCTTTATTACAATTAGGTCTAATCCTGTGTTCTTCAACAAGCTTTGGCTTACTCCCACTGATGGTCATGGGTTATCTTGTTCAGAGCCTCTGTATTCCATCATGTATGTATGCCATGTGTTGGTGGTGCATGTGGTAGCCCTGCTATTCTGCAGTAGGGTAATAGCAACCTTAATTTCACCTGATGGCTTATGAATGCCATTCTAAAGCCAGACCTTTTAAACATGATAGAGACTTGTTCCCACCCTCTGCCATCCAGATAGTCTTTCTGTTCTTTGATGCATGGGAGGTATCTTGAAAAGACTTCTGAGTGAACGTTCCTGGTTGTGAGCTGTTGCTGTTGTCACAGTTGTCTTCAGAAAAAATGCACGGAAATGAATACATCTTTTCCATCTTGCAGCTCCCCTTCTGTTTAAACGTTCATTGACAGAATACATTTTCAACTTGAAGAAGAGGTGTTTGAAATGCCTGGTTAACAAATTACTTAATTGCAAAAACTTTCAATTTAAAGCTAAGATTTTGGTAACCTAAAGCTTTTCTCACTTCAGAATCTTTCAGACTTTAGGTTTTGTTGGTCTGTGACTGCAGAAGACTTGGAGGAAAAACAGAAGCCAAATGGGTCAACCCTGGACTACTTAGCCAAAGCATTAAGTAGAAAACTTCGTTCCTTACTCAGATTGCTTTGACTAATCCTGCATGAAGGTAAAAGAGCAGCCTTGTGAAGGTACATATCAATCGCACTTGACTGTTTAAAATTAATGTGTCCGCTCCTGCAACATCTAATGCATCTGCGTAGCAGACTGCTACACATTTGGAATTTCTTTCCAGTCATAATTCATGCTGAACATACTCTACTATCATTGTTCAAGAAGCTACAAGTGTCTTGTGCTGTTGCGTTTGTTGAGACTTCAGATTTTCTCCTGTTTTGTGAGTGGTCTCAAATTCTAATTTAGGAGTTGCATACAACCTATGGAAACTGATTGCTTCCACAAGTGAATGTAGGCAAAATCTGCTCTGAAGCTTGTAATGTTCTTTCGCTGTTCACAGTAGTTACACAAATATGAGTGAAGTGCTGTTATCTAGAGGATGCATTTTGCTGTTTTACTTCCCATTTAAAGTGCAGAATCATGGTGAAGCCCAACTACCTCATATGCTCAAAAGATGTTCCTCTAAAAAGCAGGTGAGTTTCTAAGGTACTGTTCAAAATTACCTTCTTGCAAGTTTCTAAACTCAACATGAAAAAGGAAGTTGGGCACCATGTTAAATTACTAAATTATTAGGGGCAGTGGCAATTACTGGGTGAGGTGATATTCCCAGATTGTCTGGAAGATTCTTGTTTGACATAGAACGGTACTTTGGAAGTGTGAAATCTTGAGCCTTTTTTTTTTATTTTCCTGACTTACTGTGTCGTTTGAAGAAGTCTAGAAACCCCAGTGAGAGCTAGCTTTGCAACACCACGCTGCCAGTAGTTATCACAGGGTGCCATGTCCTTTCCTTCCTGAGGAAGGGATGCTGATTTTACCAGTCTTCAGTTCTCTGAACGTAACCAAAATATTTATTTATTTAATAATCCCTGTTGCTTTTTTGATGCAGCAGCTGTTTTTCATCCCTGGTTTTACGCTCTTGCTAGCAGTTCAGGCACAAGAGAAGCTCAGCTATCCTACCTGAGCCTGACATACTCCTTTTTAAGTGATCGGATTTGTACCTAAGTCTGTTTGTCAGGTTGATTTGAGCGAGCTTTATCCATGGCCCTCGAAGAGAGTGTGTTGGGATGGAGCTCTCCTCTCTCCTAGTGTTCCTGGTACTGAAGACTGACACAGTTTCAGCAATTCCTGTTATGTCTACAGCAGTCCCAGCTGCTGCTTCTCCTGCAGACCAGCGAGTTCCTTGACTTTCAAGTTTCTGATGCATTTGGACTAGTTGGTTACACTAAGGAAGTAATTCTAAACTGTGAAGGTTTTCTGTTTGACTTGGTCTCTTAAATATTATCATTACAGCTACAATGTTTTAATGATTGCTTTCCTGTTCCTCTTTTGTTTGGAAATATATGCAACTTTCAGACTTTGGGGTATGTTTCACGCAGATCTACCTTTATTGGTAGATATTTTTAGCTTTCTAGCTAACATCATAATACTTTATTACTCTCATTTCATTTTTTTTAATATTTCTGATCATTTAGAGTCATGTTAAGTTGTTGAAAGGAGACTTCTTCTTTATCAGAGGCTTACTACTGTCCTTTGCTGGATGAGCTATTGTGTGTTTTTTTTTTTTTCAGGCTACATCAAAAATAGCCTGTTGCTTCTTGTGTGCTCTTCTTTTCCAAGAAGTGATCACTTGCAAATGCTGAGAAATGGTTTAACAGAACTGCGTGGTGTTACTTAAAATATTACAGGAGATGTAGGATGCCCTTTTTACCTCCCTTATCTATTTTTGCATGCTAAACTTTATTTTTAAATTTTAGATAACCTACAATAAAAATATTGTTGGTGCAGGACCTTCTGATCTTTTAAGACTTTCTTTGTATAACTTAGCATAGTGCTTTTCTGTTCAAATAAATACATGCCTTTTGACTACTTAAGCAGTTTCATTGTGATTTTCATATGCTTTAATTATACTTGACTGGTACAAATATTGATAGGGGGTACTTGATTTACAGAAGAGCTTTGTCTACTTCTCAGTGTAAACTGAGCACCTTAGAAATATTTGCAGTCAGCAGCAATAGATTTTGAAGTTTGTGTTCAAGCCAAGAGAAATTTCGTACATGTTTTCAGATTTTATGGTATATTCACACGGTTTTGTCTGCTAAGTTATTAACTACCTGTGTTGAAATCCTGACGCTCTTATCTCTTGTAACAGCTAATGTTTCTGGTGCTTCAGCAAGGATGTTGATGTTTCGTTTGTCAGTGGTGATCAAGCTTTTCTTCCAGCTGGATGCATCTGTTTGTCCTGAGAAATGCGACTGCTCTTTCAAAAATGCAATCCATTGCTCTGGTCGTCACATAAAAGACCTGGAATCATTAAATCTGCCTGGCAACATGACAGAAATTCGCATAACAAACACTAATGTAACATATTTGCAGGATGTTTTTTCTAGGATGGTAGGGCTGCAGCATCTCATCTTCAAATAATATTGCTCTGATTTCACCAACGGCTTTTAAAGGCTTGAGAAGGCTGAAAGCACTCAAACTGCTAGCTAATAAGCTGGTTGAACTTCCTCCGGAAGTCTTTGATGATATGGTACACCTTCAGCAATTGGTCATTGAAAATAACCAGTTGAAATCAATCAAAGAGAATCTCTTTGACAGACTAGCCAGTCTGGAGGAGCTTTTCTTGAACAAAAACCAACTAACAGCACTTCCTAGTGGCGTGCTGAAGAAACTTGCCAAACTCAAACTACTGAACTTGTCAAGAAATTCTTTGGCAGTACTGCCTAGAAATATATTTAGTGCGTTAACTAGACTTGAGAAGCTGATGCTGTATTTTAACAGGCTCTCTTCAATAGAGTCTGGTATGTTTGATAGCCTGAGGGAGCTGCTGGGACTCTTTCTGCATTGCAACAACATCCAGTCCATTGCCCCTGATGCCTTTCATCATCTTCGTAAACTTAGAAGCCTAACGCTCTCCAGAAACAAACTTGAGGTTTTGCCTCCTGAGCTCTTTCTGCACTTGCATGACCTGTCTAAATTGACCTTGTACAGGAACCCACTGAAGTCTCTTCCAGAAGTATTGTTTGGAGAAATGAGGAATCTTGGTAGCCTGTGGCTGTATCACACAAAGCTCTCAGTGATACCAGATTTTGTGTTCAGTAACTTGACAAATTTAGAGCTTCTCGTGCTGAGTTTTAATCCAGAGCTTAGTGTTCTTCCTAAGAATGTATTTGGTGGTCTGAAAGAACTGCGGAGCCTTTCTCTGCATACAAATAATATTTCCAGCCTGCCAGAGGACATCTTCCTGAGCCTTCAGAAACTGCAGAACATTTCCCTTTTCAATTCCAGACTTGAGGTTCTTCCAAGAAACCTCTTTCATAATCTCAAGCACCTTCAGAAAGTTTACCTCAATAGTACTAAGCTGCAGTCTCTTCCAGGAGATTTCTTTACCACTTTACCTGAGCTTCAAGAGGTCTTCCTTGACAACAACCCTTGGAAATGCGATTGCCAGATTCTTGGCTTCCAAGAGTGGCTCCAGAAGAGCATGGAGATAGTAAAAGAAGCGCAATCTCTAATGTGCGACAGCCCACTCTCGCTAAGGAACATTTCTCTTGTGGCTCTAACAGATCATCACCTGAAGTGCCTGCCAACCACAGCCATCTCGTACCAGACATTCAGGTCAACTTATTCACAGGCTTTGACTTCTCTTGTGATGGAGCACTTGGAATCATCTCAGGAGACAACTGTAACAGCAGTGTCCAACATAGATACCAGCACACCCACATCAATTCCTCTTGCAACGCCAGGTTTTACCTATTCACAGGTTCAACATATTGAACAGTTTAGCTTTCATTTCTCAGATGTTCCAACCCAAACTTCTCCCAGTATCGTAGTAGAAACCAACAATGTCAGAGGAACAGATTTAACTACTCTTGCCTGGTGGGATGAGTTGTCAGCCCACAAGCGTGCTGAGCAGTGTTTTAATACCAGAGTTGTCTATTGTCAGTTATTCTTGTGCCTTCACAGTTTGGTTTTAGCACTCCAGACTGTCACCATTGTGCTCAGTCTGTATGTGATGGGTAAAACCAGGCAACTCTTCCTCTCCAGAAATATTCCTGCTCAGCCTGTAGTTCTGATAAATTTTTTTGAAAAGATAGATAATACCAGCCAAAGAGAGGATTAGAAACATTGTTCTGGAAGCATTTTGAGCATTTGGGCAGTTCACGTTTGGTTCAGATATGAATTACAAATCTTCATAGCAAGAACCAAAACCACCTTGTCTGTATAGCATAAGGGAAATGTGCTTTTATATGCCGCAGTGTTTGCCAAAAGTGATTGTCATCACTGTACGTTGCTACAGCACTTGGTGTACAAACACGGAGGGAGAGCTGAAAGAAAATCTGTGGGTCACCTCTGTATGCAGCTCAGGCCTTCAGTCACCGTGCTGCTAGCTTCCTGCGTTCAGCTCTAGTCCTGTCCCTGTACTTGCTTCTGTGCTCACGCTACTTCGATGGAAGTGACATTTCTGAGTGACTGGCTTGCGGGAATGAATTCTGCATTTGAAAGAAAAAATGGAACAACGTTGGGAGGCTTACATGGGAGCACAGCTTTAACCATTGCTTATAAAGGTTGCCCGTAGTGCTCCAGATGCTATTATGCCTTATACTGCCTGCAGTGTTTTGTCTCCTTATTGAGAAAACAGATGGTATTTGGGGGAGGAGATGCTGGAAAATAGCTTTTAAAAAGGGCAGGGGGGAGGGAGGGAGTGGAGCTGAGGGGGAAGAATGGTATGGTGCAAGCATCCTTGCTTTTGCTTTCTATTCTCAGCCCCTTTCCAGCATAAGGGAGGAAGAAGGTAATGTCTGTTACCGCTTAAAGCTGATAGTGTTTTCCTCTTTCTTAGCCAGAGGAAGCTAAGGAAGATGCTAGTCTGGAAGTAATTATCTTGATGTATTTTGTTGTTTGTTTTTGAAACTTTGTAACATTACTACAAATCTAAATTTTAAGTAAATGCTCTCATTCTTAAATTTTGACCAGTGGTCTGAAAAGCAAGGGCTTGCTTGCTGCATGTTGCGGTGTGTCTGGAAACTGGAGTACCCGGCAGATGCCACAGCAGCGTGGCTGCTTTGAGTTTATATTGAGTCCCTCCTGGGCTTGGCTAGGGAAACACCAGTGTGCAGCAAAGTGGCAGGAAGCCTGCCTGATCTGAGGGCCCTGAAGTGTCACCACTGTTTTTCAAGGTGGCTGGGGAACATATGCCTGTCTGATTTCAGCATGCAGTAGCCGTGGGTTTGGCTTTCTGTGGAGAGTCAGAAGTGAGCTGTGCTTCATCGGAGTCACTCGGCATGCAGGCGTGACAAAGGCGTATTCAGTCTCAGTACTCCTTACCCCTTCTTATTACACAGGATTGCTCCCTGACTTCCAGCCCTTTCAAGTGTTTGATATGCAAAGGCAACTACTAGGCAATAGCGTGGGTTTTGGTCTTCATACTGAAATGCTTATGAATATTTTGAATTATGCGAATATTCTAGTTTGCAAGGAGACTGGTAGCTGTCAGACGGCATGGCTTCTTTGGTAGCTCTTGGATTTAACTATTAGTTTTTATCTTAATTATGTGGCTGAGCTTGTTCTTAAAAGCTCTACCCTTGTGCTCAGAAGCTAGGGCTGGATTAAAGAGCCCCTGGATGTGGCTCCCTGCCTGCTCGGGTGTGAGACCTTGTGTTCTAGGAGTCCTTTGGTAGCCTTACTGGTTTTTGAACTGGAGATCTTTCCTGGAGTGTTAAATAACAAGTGTCCTGCTTGTAAGGTCTACCAAAATTTAGCAAGCCTGGCGGTAGTTAGAGCCATCTCTGAAGGAGGAGAAATGTGACTTGCTGCAGCTGGTGTGAAGCAGACTGGGGCTAGATTCATGAAAAGAAGCACCAGAATATTTATTGCAATATATTTAAATGAGAAGCACAAGAACAACATGAAAGCTTTCTTGGCGGTGGTTCTGGGTTGTTGCATGTTAGCCCTTAAAAGGAGGCAATTGGTACAAATTTAGGTTCCTGTTGGACAACTGTAATGACCACTTAGTGTTCTGCCAGCTCCAGGGCTGTCATATTGGTGCCACGCACACATCTGCTTACAGCCGGCAGGAGATGAGTATAATCTGGGCTAGTGAGGAAATTGTACAAACTGTGCTGGTCGTTTTTTTCCTTGGTGTGGCACTGAAGAAATGGGCTTACAGCGAAAGGCACTTAGGTGCACACTGATTTCTAAGAAAAAGCAGCAGTTTAATCGCCATAGCGGCATATAGCAGGCTCTGCATGTCCCATCGGTCCCGCATGGGCAGGGCGCACACGAGCGGCAGGTAAGCAGCAGCTGCCATCTTTCTGAGCCTTCGTTTGGCTGCCCCGGCCCTGAAATCAGGCCAGCTCGGTTCCGGCACGTCTCCTTTGGCTCACTAGCTGCAATCGCTCAGCTCTGGCACGTGGGGGCTTTGGCGTGTTGCTGTGTATAGTCAAGCACTAAGAGGAGGATGATTTGTCTTTGCATGCTGTCATCGGGCTTTCCCCAGTCTTGAGCCAGACAGGGGAAGTGAAGTCAGCAGACAACAAAAAGCTGGAGCAGTAAGGCCTTGGGATGTTTCACCAAGCCTTCCTTTCTCCCCCGTGATGGGGATGTCATGTTTTGTCCCGCTTCTGATTCATTGCTTGTTGCCTGGCATAGCTCTGCCCTTTCTGGAAATCTCCTCTGACCTGGAAAATCCAAGGAAATCCTTATTTATATCCCATCTCCGTTCAGCCTGGCGAAGGGACTCTCCTCCAGGTCAGCGTGACTGCGGATGCGGCAGGAGGGCAGGCAGCAGCGAGGGCTCCTTGGGAAAAGGACACAGCAAGGTTTTCCCCAACCCTGCAGCCCACACCTCTGCACTCTGCTGCCTGGCCTCTGCCAGCCGGCTGGGCTCGGGGGGACCAAGGGCTGGAAAAGGTTGGAGGTGGCCAATTCGATGCCGGGCTGGGGACAGGTGGGTGCGCAGCATGCCTGCACGCCGCGTCTGGGGAGCGAGCTCCACACCCCTGGCTGCGGTGCAGGCGTGGGATGCGGAGCTGTGGTTAACAGATGTGTGTTAACCAGACCTCCGAGTCCAGGAATCGCCTCTGGAACCACATCCTAGTAGGAGCACTTGGAGTGCGTCAAACGTAGCTTGTCCGAGGTCTTCTGTTAGTTATGCCTTTTTTCTGTGGCGGCTGCTCCTGCTCTCTCCACTTCGGAGTGGCGGGAGCTGGGACCTGCATGGGGCAGTGGGAACACGCGGTGTGTTTGCAGCCCCATGTCATTGCAGGTGCTGTTCTCCATTTGTCAGGGCTGAGCCGGCGAGCACAGGAGCACTTCACTGTTGCCTTTCCCCTTCCTGTAACCCACAGTGCTGGCAGCTCCCTGCCTGGTCCCTGGCTGCTGTAGGGCCCTAGCAGCCACCAGCACCTGTGTGCTGCCCCTGTGTCTCTGCTCTTTCCACCTTGCCTCTGCCACATGAGATCAACAGCTTTGGGAGGGCCTTTGTTGCTGCTCGCAAAGGTGAGTGAGCTCGGGTCTCCTGCTAAATGCAGCTGGTTTGAAGGCAGCTTGTGGTACAGGCTGCTGCCTCGGTGCCTCGCCGCTGTCACAGCCCCCTCAGGCTGCACTTCTCCCATCCCAGCCCTCCAGCACTCAGCAGCACGATGTGGGGCTGCATCTCACGTCCTGCTCCTCCCCGTCCCAGCGGCAAGGAGGAGCTGGGTGGTGGCAAATGCACTCAGAGGCATTGGCTGAGAAGACACCCAGCAGTGCTCCATGGTTCAAGAACGCATGCCAAAGCTAGCTGCGAGGCAGGAGCTCTGGGATCCTCTGGCTGACGTTATGGAGAATTGGCCATGTCCCTCCTCCAGGCCTTGGAGCAGTGCATCTCGCCTGCGGGAGCTGATTCAGCAGCTGTGATATCAGAACACAGCATTTCCCAGGGATTACAGAATAGCTGGGGAGGAGGTGGAGCCGACGCCACGCACCTGTGGGATGAGGCTGGGATTGCGAGTTTACAAACTCAAAATGATCAAGAGGCCTGAAGCTCCATCCCAGAGGTGTGCAGGCCATGGAGGCGAGTTGTCTCCCTTTTCCTGGCCAAAGCCTGGGTTTGCATCCCCTTCCTGGGTGCTCCTGGGCAGATTAGCCCTTGCCCAGCTGCTTGCCTGGGATGCTGTGTGCGAGCCCTGCACTGCTGCTGCCCTGCTTCCCTG
>VXAL01004074.1:0-39480 GCA_013399475.1 Chauna torquata | reverse complement strand
GGGGGGGCGGGGGCCCTGGGGGCAATGCCCCGTCCCTTGTGCCCACCTGGAGCGGCTCCAGAGACCACCTCGCATCCCCCCCGCTGTCTCCTGCTGCAGCCTGTCCTCCCCTGGCTCGCAGCACCCGCGCCGCCATCGGACGAGTTCTTTCCGCTTCGGATTATCGCTCCTCCGGGCGGATTTGGCTGCAGGCCCCACATTCCTTCCAGGCTAGCGCTGCCCTGGGCCCGCGCCAAGCCCCGCGTGCTGCTATCGCTCGGAGGAACGGGACCCAGCGCTGCTGCGGTCCTGCTGGCCAGGCGAGCCCCGCTGGAGCTCGTGTTCATCAAGGTCCTCCTTGAGGGTTTTGCTGGGTCTCGTGCTGGTGGCTGGGTGGAGAAGGCAAGCCTGAGGCCCAGCCCTGCTGCACCCCCGGAGGGATGGATGCTCCCGGGTACCCCCTCCACAGCGCTGCCCGCGAGTGCCCTGAAGGCAGGATACGTGCCTACCCCTTGGGGCAGATGGCGTGTCCCGTACCCGTGAGCAGCCCTGGCCCCACATGCCTCGAGCAGGGAGCCGAAAGTGCTGCGGGGGCTGGATCCCTGGCCCTGTGGAGGAGATCCTCTTGAAAGGGGTGAGTGTGTGTTGGGGAAGGGGCTGCTGGTGCCTCCCTAATGGAAGGAAAGGTCTCAGCATGGGTTCCCGAGGGACTAGTGCACCTTCCCTCACCCCTCGGCCACGCTCCAGCCTACGCGTGCAGTGCCATGGCTGGGGCTGGCTGTCCTCCCACGCTCTGGGCTGGAGCACAGCAGGGACCCTTCCCCTGGCCAGTAGCGCAGCACTCAGCCCTCCTCCTCCTCCGCTTCGCAGAGCGGGGTCTCGCCCTGTGCCGTGGGCCAGCTGCTTTGCGAGCACTCAGGGAGGAGGTGGGGGCTTCTCAGAGCATGATAGAGTTTGCAGGAGCACGCAATATTGGGGCTGGGGGGGACATGCAGCCCTGTGCTGCAGAGGGCAGGAGCATCCAGAGATGTCCCCTCCCTCCCAATCTGCAGGCGGGAGTTGGAGGAGCAGCTTCCTGCAGGTCCTGGGACTGCTCAGCAGGGAACCCCAGGAGAGCATCCCTGCATCCCTCTGCCACACGGGGACCCCAGGGCTCTGGGGGAGCATGGCGGTGGGGCTGGCCGTGGGGCGGGGATGCGGCTGCTGGGCTGCACAGCAGTGCTGTGTGGGTGAGTGCGCTCAGCTGTTTGGCAGATGAGTAATGCTTTCTCGCAGCCAAACCCACAAGCTGCTAATTTTAGTGATTACTTGTATTTTTCCAAGCTGTCTCGAGTCCCTTGGTGATTCAGAGCCGCCCAGTTTTGCTGCACCCGCAGCCCCAGCCGTGTGAATGTGTTGGGAGTGTGCCAGCACGGATGCAGCCAGGACTGTCCGGCTGCGAGGCAGACCTCCCCAGACATGGATGATGCTGCTCTACTGGGGCTTGGGGAGCACCAGGAGAATGGGGCAGCTCGGGCTGCTTCGGGCGAGCTCCCCTCCCCTGCCTGCATCCTCTACTTGTGTGTAGCCTGGGGCTGCATAGCGAGGCCAGCTTCTCCCCGCACTGTCCCTCTAGGGGTGCCCCAGGGCTGGCCATCCTGGCCCCTTGCTGGTCCGTGCACAGGCATCCCTGGTCTGTTCCCCATCATGCATCCGCACCAGGAGGTGTCCTGGCTGGGAGTCCCCTGGGGCGTACAGGACTGTCCCCTGTGCTCTTGGTCCCTGGGGTGCGATGTGGGGCTCTGGCAGCTGGGACCCCTTTACCTTCCCTCCTGCTGGGTGAGCATGAGCAAGCCCCCAGTTGCCCTAGGAAGAAGCTCTTTGGTGCTGGGTTTCTGGCGGGGCTGTTACAGGGCCCACTGTGGCAGTCGGTACCATAACCTGCGTGTTACTGGATTCCCCTGTTCCTGGGGCAGGGTGTTTGGGGGTGCAGTCACGCCATGCCCCAGCCCCTTGTGGTGCGGTACCCAGCACTGCATCCCCATCCCTGCATCAGTGCCGGGCCTCACTGCTTGGAAGGAGCTGAGTCTGACATTCCTCTGTCGGACTGGGTTCGGAGCAGCGGTTTTCCGGCAGTGCTGGGTTTTGATTTCTGTGTTGCATTGCTGAAAAGCTGTGTGCTTTTGAGGATGAGTCAGAGCAGGCAGGAGCCCAGCAGTACTGGCGCTTGTGGTGGGCAGACAGATCCGGCAGATAAGGATGTGATAAGGCCAGGCAAGCCCTGCTCTGTGCCAGGGCTGCAGGGAGTGGGCAGCTCCCAAGCCCACTGCCTGACCTCGAGCTGTATTGCTTTGAAGGAAGCAGGGAGTTTGTTTTGGGAACTGAGGCTCTGGGAAAATCTGCTGTGTCAATAGCATGTAAACTAAAGTACTTGCGGGAGGTGTTTTCAAAATGTCCCTTCTCCATGCCCAAATCCTGAGTTTTGCCCCAGGAGCAGGCAGACAAGCACCAGGGGATGCTGTGAAGGTAGTGCCAGCCTGGGTGCTTGCTGCCTGGCAGGGAGGGAGCCCATGGCCACCCGGCATGTCCCACAGCAGCCGGGCCCCCCACGCTTGGCTCCCCTGGGGCCCCCATGAGATCTGACATGTCAGCGGTGGCTGTCTCCGGCTGAGGTCCCGCTCCTCACCCTCTTCCCACGATCCCTGTCTGAGTCTGGCTGGAAACTCCCCTCTCCATCCCTGCAGGCTGTGTTGTTTACCTCGCTTTTGTCCCCACCACAAGCAAGGTCCTCGTCCCCTGCACGCTGCCAGCCCCGGTGGCAGGGCACGCTGCTGCGTGGGACGGACGCAGCCTTCCTCCCGGGGCAGCAGCGGGCAGGGGGAGGCTGCACCCAGCATCTGTTTTGGGCTGGGGAGTGCGTTCGGAGCCGGCACCGTGTTGTTCCCATCTCGGGCAGCTCGTTAGGGCTGGTTGGGACCTGGCTGCTGCAGCCGGCAGAAATGTGGGTGGGCTGAGATGGGATTAGAGGTGGTGGGGAAGTCCAGCTGTCCCGTGGTTAGCACGGGGCTGCTGCTGGCTCAGAAAAAAGGGCCATGCACATTGGTTTTCCCACACTGTCATCTCCCAAACCTCTGCTCCCCGCTGCTGCTGGACTGGGCCAACGGGGCTGTCTGGGACAGGTGGGCATGGGGGAGCTGGGGATGGCAGTGGGGACCAAAGCCGCCCCTGCACACCTGTGGGCTGGGGGGGCACGGGGAGCAGTGGCAGCAGGCGCTCCGAAGGAAGGGCAGGGCTGGGAGGGGGGCTTGCGCCCTGCTCCCAAAACTCCCCTGGGTGCTGGGCTCCATCCTCACTGGCCAGGGCTGCCGAGGATGGAGAGCAGCGGGGGGGCTGTGCGTGCAGGTGTCTGTCCGGTTTGCTTCTCCTGTTGAGGCAGTGGGCGAGAGCTGCAAACCCAGGTGGACGCGACCTCGTGGACGGGTGGCACTGGGGCACCTCGGAAGCTGCGCAGAGCCCAGAAGCTCATCCCAACCCTTTCTGCTGCAGCCGGGGAACCTCAGTGTGCTGCTGCGGGGCTGGCCCCGGGCATGGCTGGTCCTGAAGCTCACGGGGGCTGTAGCAGGTGAAGCAAGCACTGTGCACGCACCGAAGTGATGCCGCGGAGGAGCCCCGGTGCCTGTGGCTGTGCCCTGGCCCCTGGCCTCTCCTGCCCCCATGGGTCCCGGCCCCCAGCCACGTCCTGGGGGCTCCCAGGGCCAAGCTGCACCCCGGGCGCCTGCTGACGTGTGCGGTGTGTTCTCAGGGCCGGCTGCTTGTCTTCAAGCGAGAGCGCTGGGTTTACGAGTGAGAAACCAACATCTCCGTCTTTGAGACAATTGCCCTGTTTGTGGAGGAAATATGAGTTGGAAGCGGCTCTGCTGCAGCGATTTCCGTAACCCCGCCACTGCCCCTGTGCTGATTCATTGATTTGGACGGGTTATATACTGGGAGGGGAAGCATGAACCACACTCGGCTCTCTTGCCAGCACGGAGCTGTGCTCGCTCGGCGCTCGCGGCTGCAGGACACTCGGGTAAGTCTCCTCTCCGCTGCCGGCCCTGCCAGCACAGCTCCAGGCCCGGGGACCCCCGGGGCAGCTCCGAGGGGTGGGAGTGTGGCAGGGTGATGTGCACACACAGCATCTTTTGATTAGAATGAGATGATTGTCTTGCAAGGGTTTTCCAACAAACTGAGACCGCTTAGGCGTTGTGGGAGCTGATATATTTATGTAGGCAAAGTGCTAAACAATAACCCATAAAGAATGTGGAGTGGGGGTAGGTGATCAAAATTTAGGGGGGCTGAGGTTGGAACCACTTGGATGCTGAGGGCTGGATATTCATCCCCTTGGTCTGTAAGCTTTTGTCCCTAAAAAGAGAAAGGGAGATAAATTGTTTTCAGCTGTCTTTCCCGAACTGCGCTCCAGCTTGGATGCTCTGTAAGCTCACTTAACAGGGAGTGACATGAGCAGGGCTTTTGATGTGCAAAGCGTTTGGTGGAGTTTATAAATTGCTTGCTATAAACAAAACTGTTCTTGGATGCAGATTGTTTCCATATGTGAGACACAAGCTGTGCTGGCTTTCGGAGGGCTCCTCCCTCCCCTCCAGCAACAAGCGCGTTCCTGGTGCTTGTTTGCACTCCCAGACTTGCCTGGCCGAGCCCTGCTCCGTGTCTGGGGAGCCGCAGGTTTTCTCCTGCCTTGTGCCACTGGCAGCTGCGAGCTGTGGGCCCCGGCAGCCGGACACAAGGCTGCTGCCGTAATCCAGGGGAGGGAGGGAGGAGAGGGTGTCCTTGGTGTGCTGAAGCAGATGATGGCTGTGCTCGTGGGACCTCACAGCAAAGCCCTCGCTCTTCCAGGGCTCCCATGCTCTCCTGCCCTCACCCACCTGGGCTCCTGCAGGATCAGGGCTAAAACACCCGCGGGGAGCAGGTGCTGGCACTGCCCTCAGCTCTGCGAGCACCGCGCAGGGCCCGGACGGTGCTCGGGGGGTGCGGTGCGGGTGCAGCTTTCTGCCTGCCCCCGCCCAACATCCCCGGGACCCCCTCAGCTGTCGCGGCTGTGGGCTCTGCTGATGCTGGTAAGTGCTGGTTTGAGGCTCTCCGCTGTTCAGGGATGCCAGCAGGCCAGCTCCACTGGGACCAGCTCACCATGCTCGCTGCAAAACAGGAAACCGCACTCCTAGCCACTGGGAGAGCGCAGCGCAGGGACGCCAGGGATGCCACTAATAGCTGTGGTGTGGCAGCCAGGCGCCGCAGCCCCAGCTCTGCCCGGCCCGGCCCCAGCCCTCCTCGCCCACCCTGCCGTGCCGTGCCGGGGAGGAGTGCGGCTGGCTCCGGTGGCCCTTCTCAGGGGGAGGCAGCACCCGTCCCTGGCTGGGCTGGGAAAGCGCGGGCGCTGAGCCCCCTCCTTTGTTTTTGCTGCAGGCCCCATGGAGCGGGGAGGCTGGCGGCTGCTGCTGCTGCTGGTGGGCTTCCACCTCGCCCGCGGGCAGTGCCCGGAGCAGTGCCAGTGCGTCCGCACCGCCCAGGTGGAGTGCTCCGGCGCCGGCATCACCGCCGTCCCCAGCCCCATCCCCGCCAACGCCATGACCCTCCAGATCATCAACACGCGCATCGCTGAGCTGGGCGAGGCGTCCTTCGGCAACGCCTCCCTGCTGATCGGGCTGCGCATCGAGAAGAACGACCTGTCGCGCGTCAGCCCCGGGGCCTTCCAGCACCTGCCCGACCTGCGCTACCTCAGCCTGGCCAGCAACAAGCTGCAGGAGCTCCCGGTGCAGGTCTTCCAGCCCCTGGGCAAGCTGGAATCGCTGCTCCTCTCCAGCAACCAGCTCCTCCGCGTGGAGCCCTCCCACTTCGCCCACCTGAGCAACCTGAAGGAGCTGCAGCTGCATGGGAACAACCTGCACGAGCTGACGGAGGGGGTGTTCGACCAGCTCACCAGCCTCACCAAGCTCAACCTGGCCCGGAACAACATCGACCGCCTGCCACCCCAAGCATTTGAGCGGCTGCCGCGGCTGCAGGTGCTGCGGCTCTACGAGAACCGGCTCCGGCAGATCCCGGTGGGTGCCTTCGATGGGCTGCCGGAGCTGCAGGAGCTGGGGCTGCACCAGAACCAGCTGGAGATGCTGTCCCCGGAGCTCTTTGTGAACAACGGGAACCTTCAGAAGCTCTACCTCTCCAACAACCTCCTCACCGCCCTGCCTGGCGGCATCTTCCTGCCCCTGCGTGCCCTCTCCAAGATCACCCTGCACGTCAATCGCCTGCGTGACATCTCCCCGGCGGCCTTCGGCCCCATGCCCAACCTGAGGGAGCTCTGGCTCTACGAGAATGAGCTCGCCGCCCTCCCCGCCGCTGTCTTCAGCAACCTCACCCAGCTGCAGCTCCTGGTCCTGAGCAAGAACCAGCTCCGCTCGCTGGCCCCGGGGGCTTTCCGGGGCCTGGGCGAGCTGCTGGAGCTGTCGCTGCACTCAAACGCCCTGCGCCGCCTGGACGCCGAGGCGCTTGGGGGGCTGCCCAAGCTGCAGAACATCTCCCTGCAGAACAACCGGCTGCAGGGGCTGCCCCGGGGCCTCTTCACTGCCACCCCGGGGCTGCGGCACCTCCAGCTGCACGCCAACACCCTGGAGAACCTGCCCGCCGGCATCTTCTCCCCGCTGGCTGCCTTGCGGGAGGTGAAGCTGCACAACAACTCCTGGCGCTGTGACCAGGGCATCCTGCCCCTGCGCGCCTGGCTGGAGGCCAACCCCCACAAGGTGGGTGAGACCCCCCCGGTCTGTGCCCAGCCGCCCCCCCTGCGGGGAGCGCCCATTGCTGGGCTGCGGCAGGACCAGCTCCTGGCCGCCCAGCCTGTCCCCACCACCCTGCCCCAGGTCCCCACTGCAGGCACCCCGCTCCCTGCCCACTCCTCCAAGGGGGCTTCGCCGGTGGGCACCCAGGCGGGTTCCCCCACGGCGCTGCCGGTCACCCCCAGACCCCAGGAAGAGGAAGAGGAGGAAGAGGGTGGGGGGCGGTGGGGGCTGACACGCATGCAGAGCGGGGTGGTGGTGGCCGTCATCGTGCTGGTGTGCGTGGCCCTGCTCTGCGCTCTTGTGGCGCTGGTGGCTTACAGCTGTAGAAAGAAGAGCCACGTCGTGCTGATGAGGATGAAGGCGCCCAACGAAGCCTGAGCTCCTGGCAGACCCTGGGGGGAGCGGTGCTGGCGGGGTGTCCCCTCCCCGCGGGGCCGAGGGACCTGACAGCTGGACGGGCCAGCATCACCCCACGTGCCACGTCCCCCTGTGCTGCTCTGCTTTGCCGTGTCCCTGCTCTGCAGCAGGGTATCACCCATCGGTGCCCCCTTGTCTGCCCCGGTCCCTCCTGCCTCCCGTGCAGCCTCCGTGCTCGCTCCCTTGCTGGGGGCCGGCAGCTGAGGTGCAGGGGGCCGAGCCCCGAGCAGGGGCTGCCCGGAGCAGAGCAAGGAGCTGCAGCCTGGCCGTGGAGCACTGGGACTTCCCCTCCTTCACCTCGCATCATCCCCTTGAGCAAAGCCTGCCACTTGCCCCACACTGCCTGCTGTCCCCTGTCCAGTGCCTTGAGCCTCCACCCGTGCTGGGCCACGCAGGCTGTAAGCCGTCACGCAGGGCCAGGAGCCAAGCGCACGCGGCTCTGTAGCTCGCCTGTGGCCCGGCCGGCATCCCCCTGGGGCTGGGCTGCCTCTGCTTGGCCCCGAGCCCAGGCGGGCTCAATGCCGCCACGGCAGCACACCCTGAGCAGTGTGGCCGCGTCCACGCTGCCCTCCCTGCCTGCAGGCAGCACGGCGAGAGCAGAGCATCCTGCCCTGCCTCCAGCAGCTTCCTCGACCCTGCACGCTTGTGCTTCGCCTGCCAGCAGCACTGTGCGCGTGTCCTGGGCACCGCGGCACAGCCACGAACCAAGGCAACTGCACGCGGGTACCAACCCTCCTGCAGCCCGGCCGGGCAAAGCTGCACCCTCTCCTCTCCCTGTTTCCAGCCCTGAGCGTCCCTGCTCCGTGCCCGGTCCTGCTGCCTGCTCGCAGCCTGAGTGATGCTGGTGGCGTAGGGCAGGGGGACAGCAAGCGCTGGCTGCTCTGCAAAGCCCAGCTGCAGGCACGTGGGGACCGCGCTGTCCCCAGCAGCACCCGCGGCCACCACGCCTCCTCCAGCCACTGAGGCACGGCCACGGGTGGGTCTAGGTCACCTCTGCCTTCGGCACCAGGCTGTACGGGGAAAGGTGCTACAGGACAAGGGTCGCAGTGGATGCGCACCCCATCATGCTGGCTGCTCACGGTGCTCTATGAGTCAGTGTTGGCACGAGCAGACCCGTGCTTGTGCGTGCGATGGGATGCTCCTTCGGGCTGGGACCTGCACGACGGCTAGAAACACAGGACTGTGCCTCGGGGCTGTTTGGTACTGCTCTGTGACCTCCCATTAAAGCACGGTTGTCCATCTCCAGTGCCAAGAGCTGTTTGTTTGTTCCTCTGTGGTGAGCGGCACCCTTGGAACTACCCAGCAGGGGCAGGAGCTTTGCTTTGTTGCCTCTCCATAGTGGTTTCTTCATGTTGAGGAAAAGCCTGTGCAGGCTGCTGGGGGTGGGAGAGGGTCAGCAGCTTGTGGTTGCAAAGCCCAGACTGGCCTGGGGTAAGGGAGGGCTCAGCCATCCAACAGCAGCAGGATGGCTTTTGGAGAGTAAGCTGAGACCTCAACGAGCTTCCTGATGGAGATGGAGATGCTGACTGCCTCCTGTGCAGCCTCTCCCCAGAGCAGGGCTCTGAGGGTTTGCCAGGCTTAGACCTGGGGTGGTGGGGAACTCACTTGGCTTCCTTCAGAGCTGGCTCTGATGGCTTGTTTGGGCTGAGTTTTCTTCGTATGTCGCCATCTGTCCAGCTGAGTGCATGTAAGCGTCCCTCCTCCTTCCCCAGGGTGCCTCCACGTCCCGGGTGCAATCCCAGCCTGTTCCAACACTTGGCCTTGCAGGGCATCCCTGAAGGTGTTGAACGCTACTCCAGGCAGGTTGCACCTTCTGGGGAGTCCAGCTGGTCCATGGCCCCCTCTGGCCTCCCCACCTCTGGCCGGACGCACACCAGCATCCCAGGCTGCAAAGCACCTGGCGCAGGCAGCACTGGTGGCTCTGCCCTCTGAGCCACAGCACGACGGTCCCAAGGTGGTCCCCTTCCCCGGGGCACTGCGTGGCCTCGCTGTGCTGTGCCTGGTCCCCTCTCTCGTGCAAGGGACGCTTGCCAGTCTCATTCCTCAGTGAGACTTAACAGAGTCCAAGGAGGTTCCTGGGAGCTCCTGCAAGCAGATGCGCTGAGCTTGATGTGGGGCTGGTGCCACCCGTGACAGCAGCGTCCTGCCACTGCCCCAGGGCACGTCCGGGGCCAGGGCCCCGCTTCCCTGCCAGGATGCTCGCTCGCTGCTGCTGGCCTGTGCCCCATGTGCGTTCACCTCCGGTCCCCTGGGGCTTGGCTGTTTTTTGAAGCGCTCCAAGGACACGGGTTGTTGTTGCCGATAAGCAGAAAGGGGCAGCTCCGCCCCAGCAGGAACATTTCGTCAGCTGCCTTCACATCCGCCCCAGAAAACATCTTCCCTTCTTGACGAGTTTTGCTCCTCGCAGAGGGCTCGGTGGCAGTCCCTGCGATGCTGCTCTCGGTAAGTGGCAGCCACGGGGCTCAGGGAGTTTGGGATGGGCTTGCTGGGGGCCTGGGGCGGATGGGAAGTGCTGGAAACAAGTCAGGTGGTGGCAGGGAAAGGCCAGGTCCAACGCTGCTCCGGAGCACCGCCGCAGGTCCAGCGCACCCCTGGCACGGGATGCTTCTGGGTGGATGTCTCAGTGGGATGGGCAGTGTCCCCCATCACCTGGCAGCACCGGCACGTGTCCCAGGCACCGAGGAACTGGCGGTGGTCCGGAGGCCACTGCTTCTCTGGGGCTGTCTGAAAGTGCCTCTCTGGCCCCGAGTGGCCGGGAGCAGCCGCTTGGTCAAGCTGAATGCCCCTCGGCAGGGGGGCTGCTGCGGGGCACCGAGAGCTGCAGGCCGGGGCCAGGTCTGCGCAGGGCGGCAGCGGGGCTGCAGCTGCTCCCAGCCACAGCCCTGTGCTGCTGGGGGATGCGCTCTGGGGGCAAGCAAAGCATTGCAGGGTGCTTCCGCTCAGCCCTCGCTTGCACGCAGGCACGTGCACAGGCACGTACCCTCCCTCCCTTAGCAGAAGCTCCAGCTCTGGAGCTTTATTGCAAGAAGGAAGTATTCAGTGGGCAATTAGAAATACAACCAGCAGAGCCCGCTCGTTGCGTGGCGGAGCACAGATGAGCCTGGCCTGCCCTGCAGCATCAGCATCAGCTGAGGCTGGGCTCCTTCTCCAGCGCAGGGTGATGGTCTACGTGGTGCTGGGGCTGGGGTCCCTGCTGGCGGGGGGGCTGCGCCCGCCCTGCCCCCCGCCCTGCCAGTGCTACGCCACCTCCAAGGTCTTCTGCTCGGAGGAGAGGATGAGGGAGATCCCGGCAGGCCTGCCGGGGAATGCTACCCAGCTCTTCTTCGTGGAGACAGCCCTGAGCAGCATCCGGAGTGGGGCGCTGGGCTCCAGCACCACGCTCACCAAGCTGGTCTTCATCAACAACCACATCCAGGAGCTGGAGGCCGGCGCCTTCCGGGGGCTGCCCAGCCTGGCTGAGCTGGAGCTCTCCGGCAACCCGCTGTCGGCCGTCAGCCCAGGGCTGCTGGCAGGGCTGCCCAGCCTCACCACGCTCTCTCTGAGCTCCAATGCCATCCGCTCCCTACAGCCGGGGCTCTTCACCACCGCCTGCTGCCTGCAGGACCTGCGCCTGCGGGGGAACAGGATCGAGGCGCTGCCCCCCGCCATCTTCCGCCCGCTCCGACGCCTCCAGACCTTGGACCTCTCGCAGAACACGCTGGCTGAGCTGCCCGAGGGGCTGCTGGCCCCGCTGGCCGCACTCCGCGTCCTGAAGCTGAGCGACAACATGCTGGCGCGGCTGCCGCCTGGCACTTTCAGGACGCTGACCCGGCTGGGTGAGCTCCACCTCGACGGCAACCGGCTGGCGGAGCTGCCGGCCGGTGCCTTTGCCGGGCTGGGGGGGCTGCGGCGGCTGCAGCTGCAGCACAACTCCCTGGGCAGCCTGACCCCCGCTGCCTTCGCCGGCCTCCCCAACCTCACCTTCCTCAGCCTGGAGGGCAACCGCCTGGCCTCCCTGCCCGCCGCCCTCTTCCAGGGCACCCCGCGCCTCCTGCACCTCTCGCTGGCCCGCAACCGGCTGGAGACGCTGCCCCCGGGCGTCTTCGCCAACCTCTCGGCGGTGCAGAGCCTGGCGCTTTCGCACAACGCCCTGGCCCACCTCCCCGCCGGGGCTTTCCAGGGGCTGGCAGGGCTGACGGTGCTGCAGCTGGGCCACAACAACCTCTCCAGCCTGCCTGCCGGGCTGCTGGACGCGCTGCCCAGCCTGGCCATGCTGGCACTGGACCACAACCGCCTGCCCCACCTGCCTGCGGGCTTCTTCGATGCCAACGAGGAGCTGGTGCGCGTGGGGCTGGAGGACAACCCCTGGGCGTGCGACTGTCACCTCGCCTACCTCCTGGGCTGGCTCCAGGTCTTCGCCGACCCCCTCATCCACGCGCAAGCCTTCTGCGCCAGCCCGGCCCCCCTCCAGGGCCAGTCCCTCCTGGAGGTGACCCGCGGGCAGCTGGCGTGTGCCCGCGATGAGGGCTGGGACGCGGTGCCCAGGGAGGATGTGCCAGGGCAGTGCACCTACAGCAACCCCGAGGGCACCCTGCATGTGGCCTGCAATGCCACAAGCTGCCAGCAGCTCAGCCTTCGCCTCCCTCCTCCTCCTCCCAGCCAGGCAGCAGGGCTGGGGCCTGAGTACCGGGGTGCCTGGGTGCTGCGCTCCCCCTGCGGCACGCTGCAGGTCAGCGTCCTCATCACGGCGCAGGGCGGGGAGGAGGCCGTGCCACCCGGTCTTCCCGCTGCGCCCTAGGGCTCAGCCATGCGTTTCTGCTCTGTGGTCAACTGGCTGGTGCAGTGGCCACGCTGAAATCAGCCTGGGACACAAGGTCCTGTCCTGCTCTGATGTTCCTGCCGCGGTCACCAGCTGTCACCATGCTCTGTGCGGGAGCTGGACTGGTGGCATGCGTTTGCCCGGCCATGCATTTCCTGTGTATTTCCAATATCATTAAAATGTATATATGATTTCTATGCAGCCAGTTCCCGGGGCGGAGAGTGGGAACATGATTTCTGCTCGCTCAGGGGAAGCAGGGAAGGTGGCTGGATCAGGCAGGGACGTGGCGTGGCTGAGAGCCCCCGGTCCAGGCTGCAAGAGGTGTGGGTCCCCGGGGGTGCTGCTCGCTGGGTGCTGGCTGCGGGTGGGTCCCGTGGGTCCCCCCCCCGTCCCTGCAGAGCTTGACACCCCGCGGAGATGGGGGTCCTAGGGGACAGCGGGCAGGGTGCGTGCCCAGCCAGCTGCCCGCCCAGCTGAGCCCTTCTCCCCGACGGCGCTGCGGCCGGGGCTCAGCTGCGCGGTGCTGCTGCTCCATCTTGTGGCCGACGGGACACGGGCTGTGCCGGGCCGGGGAGAGCGGGGAGGGCCCTGCAAGAGCCTGGCCACCCTCCCCCGAGCCGTCCTTCCCGGCCCCGCCCGCAGCGACAGGGCGGCTGGGGTCCCTCTTGGGGATGCGCTGGTTTTCTGCCTCTCCCCGCGACGTGCGTGGCCCCAGCCCCGTCGCTGCCAGATGCTTTCCCAGCGCTCCCTAGCTGCAGAGGAGGGAGCAGAGAGGAGGCTCTGTTTCATCTTCTCCTAGCCTGCCCCATCAGAAGGCTGTGACCCCGGCCATGTCCCGGGCTGCTGGCCTGTTCTCCCGGCTGGTAGGTGGGTGATGCCGGCCCTGGGACACGGTTCTGCACGGCCACCCTGCTGCCACCCTGCACAGAGAGCTCCCAGGGGATGCTGGTGTGGGGCACGTTGTCCATGGCTGGGGAGACTGCTGTCACTCCAGCTGCAAGCTCCTTGTGTACCCTGGTCCTGGCACCCTGCAGCCTCTGGAGCAGCCCAGCACCATGCATGGACCTGGGTCCATACGGGGTTGGAGCTGGTATGGGGTAAGGCTGCTGAAAAAGTGCAGGACTTTGGAGTGCTTTTTTACGTTTACCAGGACAGATATAACGAAGCCTGGCAAGCACAAGCTGAACCTTAATAAGAGCAAGTGAAAACCAAAGAGGAATTGTTTAAGTGCAATTATGCAGTGGGAAGCAATGAATTCCTTGTCGTTTTAGGAAAGTCCTTGAATCGAACAGGGTGCTTCTTCCCACAAGCCACCCTGTGCCTGCCAGGAGCCCTGGGTGCCACCCCAGCAGGGTCCCTGGCTCGCGCTCAGGTGGAGGTGAGCCCCGCGTCCAGCCAGATCCCCCAGCTGCCGGGACGGCGAGGCACGGAGCCGTGGGGCCGAGCCCAGAGCCCGGGTGTCTGTGTGTCTGTCCAGCAGGGCCACAGAAGTCGTCACCATTATCAGCTTAAACAAGCAGCTTCAGAGCAGCACCTTTTAGCTACATAAGCCACTTCTTGAGGAAGGAAAAGCAGGCTGGCCTCAAGATCCTCAGGCTTCCCTGGATGTGAGAAGCCAAGTGGTGCCAGCAGATAACGCCTGGGAGCGCGCCTGTGTCCTCTCCCAGGGGTGCCTGGGACTGCTCCGCATGCCGGCGGCATCGCTCTGTGCTGTGCACTTATCTCCCCGAGCAGCACTGCAAAGCCAAGCCCCGTGCCTGGGCCATGGATAAAGAGCTCCCCGGCAGGTGATGGGACCCCTCGTCCGGTGCCTCGCTCCTCACACAGCACGGCGTGCTCCGGCGGCTGGACTCGTTCAGGAGCGCTCAGGCAAGTCGGTGATGCAAAATGCTTTAAAATGTGCCGGGAGGGGTGGTTCTGGGGAGCTGTTTCTCTGCGTCCCTGCTCCTGGGGAGAGGACAGGCAGGGACAGCATGCTGAGCTCCGCCACAGCCAGCCAGGGTGGGCAGGGACCAGCAGCAGCTGCTGACCCTGGGCAGCCCTGTGGGGCAGCAGTTGCACACCTCACCTCTCATCCGTTTCTGTCCAAACCCAATGGTTTTCAGCCTCCTGGCTTTGCTGACCTCTTGACATTTCTCAGGAAGTACCTAGGTCTTTTCAAAGCAAATTTAGCCTCCTGGCATTAGCTTTTTCCATGGTTAGCTTTGATGGATGCCCACGAAGCAGCCCATGGCTCTTTCTACTGCTCTGACCTGGGGCTGTGGATCACAGGTTGGAAGCCATAGTCCTAGTACAATGCTCACGGCCGTTCAATCTGTGAGCTAACATCGTTAGCTGATTCCAAATGACTCGAGGGAAGTGGTGGGCTTTGCATGGCTGCTGGTGGATGTGAGTCAGTGAGTTCAGCTCCTAACTGCTGGCCAGAGCCCTAAATATTGGGCATTAAACAGGTGATCTGTGGACATTTCAAAGTCTTTCAATGAGCTTAGTCCTTGGTTGCTGCTTATAAGTCAACCATTTCTATCTGGCAAAGCTGCATAACTAATGCCAAAATATGATGTGATGTGATTAGCAGGAATCCTGAAAAGGAGGTATTTATAAGCAATGTTTTAAATAACCCTTTTGAACTGAGCAAAGCACCAATAGGGAGTCCATCCAGCACAGTGTGCTCTGTGGAGGTGTCTGACCTGGATGGCCAGAGCAAAACTAGGGATGGACACAGGCACCCTCAGCTAGGCAGGGGGAAGAGAAAGGCAAAGGGACACACCGGGCACCTGCTCCTGGCGACAGTGGGCAGCCCTCCTGCGAGCTGCACTGCAAGGCTGCGGTGGCACCACTACATGCCACCACGGAAGATGTGTCCTTCCTCACAGAGGGCGACTGGTGCTTTCGGACTTGTGCTGGGTCTTGGCTCTTGTTTAAAAAAAGTACAGTAATGCTAGTTTTTCCAAGGTTAAATTTTGTGGGGATGTCAGCAGCTCCGCAGGGTAAGGTGTTTTGGCAAAGTCTGTGTAAACAACATCGTCTGCTGTTGGCTGGCTACTGAGACCATTTCTGATCTCGGAAATTTGCTTGGCTGACTGGTGCTGCTGATGCATGAATGAGCTATTGCCCTGCCGAGTAGTGGTCCCACTGGGGTTGCGCTAAAGGGTAGCAGGTCCTTGCCTTCTTCACCCAGACACATGCCGAACCTACACCCCAAACATGGGGCAAGGAAAGTCAGAGAACAGACACCATCCAGCTCTTGCCTCTCCTGGAGCATCTCCCACTGCCACGCTGTCAGCTGGCTCTCTCCCTTCCTCTCCATCCCTTGGTACGAATGCAAGTGAACACTTGTAAATGCGGCATACTTTGGCGTGTACAGTCTCTCTCTTTCAAGTCAAGTGAGTTGTGATATGTGAATAGAAGTGTCCTGAGAGCTGAATGACAGTGTGGTACCACAGTTCATAAGCTGTGGACACAGATTTCATTGTTCTTCATAACTGACTTTTGAAACCTTTTTTCAGGACAATGTACCAGCATTTTCTTTTCATTTTCTTCCTCTTCTTCCATCCCCATCAATGCCAAGATCAAACCCTGGGTAGAGATCCATATGAAATGCCCAACAACTACCAGGAGGTCTACCGAGGGACAAAAAATGACATCAAAGAGATCCCAAAGATTGCAAAGCCCTTCATTTCTGAGATGATCTTTGTGCAAACCAGCATCACTGCTGTAAGGAAAGGTGCCTTCAGATACATGCCCAACCTGATCAAGATTTTGTTTATTGGCAACAAGATCAAGACAGTTGAACCTGGAGCCTTTGATAGTTTGGAGAAACTGAGGGATTTGGAGATCTCTGGTGCCTCACTAGAAGAACTAGCTGTGGGCACTTTCCAGAACCTCCCAAGCTTGCAGAGACTGGAGCTGAGAGACAGCCACATCAGCCACATTCCCAAAGGCCTGTTTGAAGGGCTGGAGAATCTGGGAGAGCTCTCCTTGCACATCAATGTGATCTCTTCTCTTCCAGAAGGTATTTTTGATTCTCTTGCCAATCTAACTTTTTTGGACCTGGCTAGGAACAGGATCACAGCTCTGCCTGGAGATGTCTTTAGCAAACTTCCCCAGCTGCAAGTCCTCCGGCTGTATGAGAACGAATTGCAGGACCTCCCGGAGGGGCTGCTGGATGGTCAGCAGGGGCTGCTGGAGCTCAGCCTCCAGAGGAACAGGCTCAGGACGCTGCCACCCATGCTTCTGAGGAGCCTGACCCACCTGGAAAAACTCCTCTTGGACAATAACCTCATTAGAGTTCTCCTACCCCAGAGCTTTTTTGGTTTAAACAAATTGAAGCTGCTGACTCTAGGTTCAAACCACATTACGGAGCTTCCCTGCTGCCTTTTTGACACCATGCCACAGCTGTGGGAGCTGGATCTGGGCAGGAACAGTTTAGCCACACTTCCAGATGGCATCTTTGTCAACCTCACATCTCTCGGCAAACTCATCTTGTCCCACAACCAGCTAGCAAACCTGCCAAGAGGAGTCTTCACTGGGCTCAGCAAGCTCTCAGACCTCCAGCTGGACACAAATCAGCTCTCTGCTCTGGATGATGAGATCTTTACTCCTCTCCCAAATTTGAAAACACTCAATCTTCGAAAGAACCAGCTAGAGAGTGTCCCCCAAGGACTCCTGGACCCCCTGAAGAGGCTCAGCTCAGTGTATCTGAGTGGGAATCCATGGAGATGTGACTGCAACCTCTGTTACCTGCACAGCTGGATCCAGGACAACAGTGAGAAGGTTAAATTGTCCACCCAAATGTCATGCAAGACTCCACCCCACCTGGCTGGGCAAGCAGTGGCATCATTGAGGGATGACCAGTCAATTTGTCCAGCTACTCTGCCTTCTTCAGCTTCTTTCACCCCATCTTTGCCATTTACCTCTACATCATCACAAGGGGTGTCAACCTTACTGTCACCTGGAGCCTTACCCGCTGCAGCACAGACCACATTGTCATTGGTGACCTTTCCTGTTATGGTACTGCCAACTGTGCCATTGCCTATGGCCACCTCCTCCATGTTGCCAGCCATGCCAACAGAGGCCTTCACTGCTCCATCACCAGTCATGACGTCTAATGCCTCCATCACCATCCCACCACCAACTGTGCTGCCCAAGACCTCCACCACCACCCCACCACCAACTGTGCTGCCCAAGGCTTCCATCACCACCCCATCACCAGCTGTGCCACA
The DNA here is from genome assembly GCA_013399475.1 of Chauna torquata. Taxonomy (NCBI): domain Eukaryota; kingdom Metazoa; phylum Chordata; class Aves; order Anseriformes; family Anhimidae; genus Chauna; species Chauna torquata. The sequence continues at coordinate 22,264 of VXAL01004074.1, read as the reverse complement.
GGAAGTCTTCAGCTTCTATTCGGCTCCAGCCATCATAAGCTTACAGCCTCCTGAAGCCAACAGCCCAGAGCCTGCACTGTCCACTCTAGTTCCTACCCCCGTAGCGATGCCAACCACCACACGGGCAGCCAGCACCAGACAAGTGCCTCCTGCTCTTCTGGCACCCACGGAGAGGCCAGTACCCCCTGTTCCCCCACTGCGAGGCCACACGAGCCCCCAGCCAGCCTCCCCCCCCATGGCCCCTGCTGTGCATCACCCCAGGGGCTTCTTCCTGGGGCCCAGCACACGGCACTGCCACGTCTCCCTCACCCTGGGGCTGTCTGTGCTGGTGCTGCAGGCGGGCGCCATGCTGCTGGGGGTGAAACTTGCCCTTCTCCTCCACCACGCCGCCCGTGGCCGCAGCCACCCCCTGCCACCAGTGAGGCTGCTGAGCGTCCAAGCGTTGGCCACCGTTCGCCCACGCTGGGCTGTGGAGCGGCACTGGTGGGGTGCAGTCCCCCAGGGGCGGGAGTTGCAGGAGCTGGGTGGTTTTGGGGTGCCTCCCAGGTGGGCTCTGGAGATGCTGTGAGCCTGGGGAGCCTGTGCACCGTGTCACTGCTTGATGGGACCTTCTGCCGAGTGACACTAGGTGGCATCCCCACACAGGCTGTGGCTGCCACCGCCTGCCCATGGCCACCCGGGGCCGCGGAGGCCAGAAGGGCGAGCAGTGGCCCTGTGGCACCCCACTGAGATGGCAGACACCCTGCTCCCGAGCCAGCTGGGGCCCTCCTTGGGTCTGCCCGCGGGGTTCCCACCTCGGGGCACGGGCTGCAGGCTGGTGGGGTCCTGCCTAAATCTCCCCATCCCTGGCAGGTGTCTGCATGGTGCGGGGCATCCTGCCCAGCCTCAGCTGCTTCCCAGCCTGGCGTTGCAGGACGTGCCCACACTGGTATGCCCACCAGAAAGCTCTGACCTCTTCCCCACTCTTTCTCAGCTTCCTCTTTGCTGATATTAAAGCCTTTCCTGTGGCTCTGCCAAGCACTGAAGGGCTGACCAGAGGAGTGTTTTCATCCCAGGGCTGTCCTCGCCGTCACCTCCAGTGGGGATGTTCCATCACTTGCTGGAGCGCGTGGTCCCAAGCTGGTGCCGGCTGTCAGAGGCCAGGGTAGGAGCAGGGCTGCACGCTTTCCTGCAGGCAGCAACACGGTCAGAAAATAGAGACACAATTTCTAAATCTTGTACCCCTAGAACCTCTTTAAGACACTGCTTGCCCTGGACCCCTGGAAGGGTCCTATTTGAACGCAGCCAGCCACTTCATTCACATGGAGTGACTTCAGCTGAACCTGTCCGCAACCTGGGATGCTCTCCAGCGGTGGTGCCTCTCCTCCTACAGGAAGGTCTGGTGTGCGCGCTCACCTCCGCGCGCCTGGGCTGCAGCCACGGCCAGGAGAGGAAAGTGCCAAACACAAACAAAAGCATCTGTTTCTGCAGGTTTTCTGAAACTTTCACTAGAAAGCTCTATCCCTGACAACCCCGCAGCTGGTGCCGGTGCTGTGCCACAGCACGGCTGGCCCTGGCACTGCTGCATCCCTGGCTGAGTGACCCGCAGGGACAGCCGAGGTCTGCGAGGCGCACGCTGACCCAGCGCCAGCTCAAGCGGCCGCAGCTGCTCCTCATAGTGAGCCTTCCCCTCGAGTCCCAGCCTGGGGCTGACAACCGCCTCCTGTTTGGCACAGAAACAGCTTCCCTGCCACTGCCACCAGCAGAAGCCCGAGGAGCCAGACCCTGGGGCTTTGGAAGGCAGCTTCTCGCTGACATTGTGCAAGAGCAAGGGAGGGGGAATGGTGCGTTAGGGTACAAGCCCGTGGCTGTGTGCTAGGGACCGTGATACGCGCCTCTGCTACGCCTGTGCAGTGTTACGGGCTGCTCAGCTGCTTCCTGAAGTCCCGGTGATGGCTGTGAAACACGGGAGGTGAGCGCGGGGCAGCACATCTGCATGGGACGGAGCAAGCGGCTCCAGAGCCTGGCACTGCGGGTAATGAGACACAGATGAGGGGAAGGGAGTGTTTTTCCTGGCAGCCCATATGGGCTCAGCTTCGTACTTGATTTAGAGGGTTTGAAAGCAGGGCCGGCTGCCGGGGAGCAGACCCCAAGCACCTCCCGCGGGGCTGGTGGGGGGGGATCCTCTGGCTTTGCGGATATTTAATGGCCCGGTGCAGTCTAAACAGGGAAGTACTTGGGGGTGAGATTAGCACAACATAATCACATCTTAAAAGGTCTTCAGAGACACGAGGCACGTCCGCTCTCCTATTAATTATTTGTTATTAATAAAGCTGGGGTCAGGCTGGAGGTGATCGCTCCAGAGTGCACCGGTTCCCTCCTTGCAGAGCGCAGCTGCCCGCTGGGTCCGGGGTCCGACAGCGGCACAGCCCTGCCGTGCTGCAACCCGAACGGCCAGCATCCCTCCAGCCGCCTCTAGCGCTTGTCTGGCCCGCAGTGCCCTGACAGGGCCGTGTCTTCCTAAGCTCCCAGAACACTGCTGAGCGCTGTAAAAATACTAACAGCCAGGCATTCTCAGCGCGGGAATTTCCTGCTGTGATTGATTTCCAATTTGCAAGGAAAATACAGGGCTGGCGCCACTGGCTCGCAGGCACCAGGCACCTCCCTCCATCTCCCGGCCAGGCTGTGGCAATGACACGCGAGGGCTGCCCCCTCCCCGGGATGCGCTGCAGGAGCACCGTGCACGGCGTGTCCTGTCGCTGGGTGACACGTGGGAGGAAACCAGCAGGACAGCCATTGCACTGGGCAGCACCTGATGAATCTTTCGTCCATTAATTTCTCTGTTTTTTTCTGAACTCTAGAAGAGTTTTTATCATCAGCAGCACCGTGCAGCAGCACTGCCCTTTGCTCCCCTCCTGCTCTCTGCTCTTTGCACCTGATGCATTTGGTTCTTGTATTGGAAAAAAAAGTCGTGAGCATCTCCAGGCTGCTTGTGGGCTTGTAAACCTCTTCCTAGTTGCCGTGACTGACTGAGGTCCTCCTTGCTAACCTCAGGTGATGAGCAGTTAGAAGCAGAGACTGGACACCGCGTGTGTTCCCAAGCGGTGTTGGGCCCGCGGGTCCCTGGCATGGCCTGGGGGCCCCACAGCCCTCGCTTGCCCTGTTCCTGCTCCACGCACGGGAGATGTGGGTCCCGCAGTGCCCTTGTCCCATCACTGCGGGTGCAGTGACCTGCCCCTGCCACCTGCCTCGGTCCCGTGGGCAGAGCAGCGGGGACCCCAGCGGGCAGGAAGGGGGCCCTCAAGCGACAGCCCTTTCTTGTGGCTAACGGGAAAGGGGGCAATGAACACCTGCAGGGGAGGAATTGCAAAATAACCCTGGCCCCTGTGGGCACGTCCCGCTGCCACTGGGAGCCTGCCCCCGTTGCAGCCGCAGCTTCCTCCCTGGGCGCCCGCGCCGTGTGCCCACCCAGCACGTACATGTGCTGCCAGCACCGGCACCGGCACCCATCTGCATCAGCCTTGGCATCCCAGCCAGAGCCTGACCTGCCCGCAGTGCAGCTGGGGCAGCGAGAGGATGCCCAGGCACAAGGACCAGCCCACGCTTGGTGCAGGATTTGGGCATGAGAGCAAGGGCAAGGCAAACCAGCCGGCACATCCTCCCTCGGGGCAGCGGGAGAGCCAGAGGGGCGGAAGCTGCCTGTTTGTTTAAGGTGCAAACAAGTTATGTTAATCTGCTGCCTGTTTGTATTTCTTTAGAGTGCCCGTGTGAGAGGGGAGCGGAGATGGAGTCTCCCCTTTGTGCGGGGGCACTGCTGTGCTGTTTGAAGTGGAGGTGAGAAAACACAGAGGGGCAGATGGAACCTGCTTTTGGAGTGAAAGATTTTTTTCGGCTATTTATGATAATTAGTGGGAAATGCTCCTCAAGCGTTTCAGATGATTCTGTAATGAAGTTGGGCCGAATGTTCCCTCTTTGTTCCTGTGGAACCATTAAAAATCCCCCTTCTTTGGCTGCCTTAATGCAATGCTGAAAAGGCACAATGGCATAAAAGTCGCCCTGGGCAGGGCGGAACGCCTCCTTCCCCCATGAGGGAGAGCCCTTTAAAGCCCAGATTTTCAGGGTTATAAACCCCAGCGCTCGCAATGTTCGTGCGAACGCTGCGGATCCTGCTGCCGGGGCTCCTTTGCATCGCTAATGCTGCTGGGTGCGTGTGAGCGCGGGCTGGCCTCGCGGCGCCCGGGGAGGACAAAGGCTGAGACAAACAAACAGGGATGAGAAAGAGCAGGCGCAGCCAGGGATGCCGTCGCTTGGCTTGTTTAGAAAAGCTGCCTGTGAGTGTGGCTGGGACTTTGTGGAGGTGAAACGGTGTGCTGCGAGGGGCAGAGGGGACTGGTACCTGTGTAGGGGGAGAGGTGGAGTCCTGCTCCAAGGAGACCGCCCCGAGGCACTGGTGTTCGGGGCCAGACCCTGTCCTGGGGATCCCGCTGGTGCCACCAGGCCCCCGGTCACCCAAATGAGGCAGGAGAAGTCCAGCGTAACCCCCGGGTGATCAGTGTCGTGGAGCAAGGGCTTGCCAATTCTCGTCTTGCTTTTAGCTCCTCCGGCGTGAGTGATGACAAGAGAAGTCACCTGTCTGAGATCACGCTTCTATTAGCACTATTTCCCTGACGATGATGTGTAAAGATAATGTGAGCCGTCCTCCTGGAGTGATGATAAAAAGGGAACGTGCCAGGAGCTTTTAGCATAATGGTCAGGGCTGAACGCAATGGTGGGGGTTTAAGTATCCCATCAATATTCCCTTCTCCCTGGCAGCCGCGCTGCTGGGGCGGGAGAGCTCGGGGTCCCAGGCTGCAGCGCCTGGGGCACTGCTGGGGCTCACAGCGGAGCTGCTGTGCCTTGGCAGAGGCCAACGCAGCAATTACAGCGTCAGCTCGTCAGGCTCCCGAGGAGAGGTTAAGGGCTGGAGCAGCTCCCTGTGAGCCGCCTCCGTCCCCGCACCGCCTGCCCCGGCCGTAAGCAAGTTCTTGTATCGTCCCGCGGGCCCCCTCGCTCCTTTCAATGAGGGGAAATTTGCAGACAAATTTCTGCCAGCAGGACGCTGGAGCTCTCCTGCGTGGCGGGATAAAGATCCCTGCAGCCTCCGCGCGGCCCCGCCGGGGGAGCGCGTCCAGGCAGCACCGCGCGGGCCTGGGGCCGGTCATTCAGGGGCGGTGTGGGAATAGGGCAGGGGGGCTCTCTGAGAGGGGGCTGTTCTTCTCCCCGAGATAATGCACGGCCTGCAGCGGCACAGTGACACAATGAGCCCATCTGTGAACAGGCTGGAACTGTTACCTCCGTGTTTCGTTAGGGCAGGTCCTGAAGTGCCACTTGGATTATGATGCCTTTGCCAATGCCTGTGTCCCTCCTGGCAACCCTTCTGGGGGACATATCTCTAGATACACCGTACATTTCCTTTGGGAACTGGGGTGCAGACCCTGGGACGCTTGCTAGCCCCGGGGATGGAGCGTTTGGCTGGTGCAGGAGGCAGGCAGGGTGACGGGGCAAGCGCAGTGCGGCTGGTCTCGGCGGTGGGGCACGAGGAGCCGTGCTGTTTGCACCAAGACCCCACGCGGAGCCAAACCACTGTCTTTGCAGAGCTCACCATGTGAAACCAGCCGGCTTGGTGTCCGAAGGTGCCAACCGTGAGCCCGGCACCCCACACCAGCCCTGTGGCTCCCCGAGTGGCACGTGGTGGACGGACACTGGCACGCAGCAGCGCTGCCCAGTTTGTTTTTTGCAGATGACGGTGGCACTGCCAGGACCCACCATGCCCAGCAGTACCACCACCAGCCCTGCCAGCAAGCACAGCACCCCCTCTGCCTCCCCTCCCCTGCTTTGCTTATTTCGTATGCCTTTATTTTTATTTTTTATTTTATTTTTTTATTTTTTCCTCCCCGAGGTCCAGCACTGGAGAGCAATCCTCTCCAATGAACTATTTCCCCAGGCTCTCGCCAGCAGCCAGGGGACAAAAGCCCAGGTACGGTGTGGTGGTGTGCTCCCCACCTTTCCCATCGCGGGCCCAAGGGGCCGGCAGCACGAGGCGGGTGCACAAAAGGCACCGCGGCGCTGACCCTGCCGTGCCACAGCTACCTGCTGCTCCGCCACAATGGCCCCGTGGCCCCGGCCAGACTGCCAGGGTGATGAAAAAGGGCCCGAGATAATAATGAGGCTGGCTACCACTGCTCTCTTCAGAGAGCCGAGTCAACTCCTCGGGAAGAAAGGAAAAAGGGAAAAAAAAAAAAAAGGAAAAAAAAAGACCCCCCCCCCTCTTGGATAATAAAGAAGTAACAAATGAAGAATGAAAGCCTATAGAAGGCGTCTTAACCCAGCGAAGAAAAAAAATGTCAACATCTGTGGGGCTGTCTGCACAAACAGACCAAACCCCTAATGAATACCCTCTAGAAAAGGCATTCACTCGAGGAAAGGCAAAAGGCTACATTTTTCTATGGAGGTATAAAGATTTTGATGAATCTGCCCTTTCCCTTTCCAGTGCAGTTGAACCAAGCGCTAATGTTCATCTTCAGCTGTATTAAAGGATCCGGAGGGGGGCGGAGGGGGAAGAGTCTTGATCTGAAAGCTTACGAGGAGGGTGGATTTAGGGAGCCTGGATAGATGTCTGAGCACTAAGGCAAGGAAGAAAAGCAACAGGCATTAGAGAAAACACTGTTTAACAAGAGTTTCTTTAGTCAGCCCATTTGAGCAGAGATTGGTGCGCCATAAATGTAATCCTCTTAGCGCTGACTTAAACGTGTTTGTACAAAACAGGGAAATATAATATGAATGTAATAGGCACGTTTACTAAAATGCTTAATAAAAAGACAAAAGTTCTTTATTTTGATCTTCAGCTCCGGTGCAGCGTGGGGGCACAGCAGATGTTTTCTCAGAAGGCTGCTTGAAAAAAAAAAAGCCATGCAGAGTGTGGCTGTGCAGCAGCCGTGCCGTGCTGCGCCGAGCTGTGCTGTGCCACGCCGTGCTGTGTCATGCCACTCTGTGCCGTACCATGCTGCACCATGCCATGCCATGCTGTGCCATGCCGTGCCATGCCATACTGTGTCGTGCCGTGCTGTGCCGTGCCGTGCCATGCTGTGCCGTGCCGTGCCGTGCTGGGCCGTGGCTCCTGCGGCAGGCTGGGTGCCGGTGGGTCAGCCCTCACCTCAGCAGCCACGGACAAGGCAAGCCACGGTGGCTCTGAACCTCCAGGCACTCGAGGAGGAGCAGTTGCCACGTCTCATGCGGGAAGGCACAGGCAATTTTCTTTACTGCCCCCTGAGGCTTTGCCGTGATGCAGTGTGCGGTACTAGAGGATATTCCCCAGCTGGAAATGTTGCATCTCCTACTCCAGGCAGGGCTTAAGCCTTGGCTGTGAGATTCAAGCTGACATGGAGCTGTTGTGCAGGGACCACAGCAGTCATCCCTCCTGGGTGCTGCCTACCTCGCGCTGTGGGCAGAGCAGGAACACTGATCCTTAGGGCTTGCTGTAGTCACCAGCCCAGCATGTGGGCTAACGGCAGGCATTTTAAAGCCTGTAGACTCACTTTTGAGCAAAATACTACAGTTTTTTTTTCCCCACAAATTAGAACAGAAGCAGTTTCAGCTGGAAATGTTTGTATTTTTGTTCCACAACCACTGTTTTTACTCTAAGCAAAGCTTGCAGAGCCAAACAAGTACCGCTTGTGCCACTGCAGTCAGGCTCATGCTGTTTGAGGATCCTTCAGTGGGAGCTCTCCACCGCGTGTACCACCTCCAAAGTGACTCAGTTGTTGGGACAATTCATGTCAGGTGTCTTCTCATAAGGCTGCTTGTTGGGACTGCAATGGGAAATGTTTGTCAGAGCTTCCCGGACATTTCCTAGCAGTGCAATTCCCCGTTCGGAAAGTTGTTCCAAGGCAAAGAGTTGGAGGTGACAGGTTCATTTCTATAGAATAATCATGGAAAATGCTAAACTGAAAGGTAGTGTTTGATTTTGACTTAGCTTTCTAAGCTTTTGATTCATGTTGATACTATCCAGCTGTAATAGCTCTTGTAAATATGTTAGATATTTATCATGTTCCCAGTTGATACTTTACGTTGTGAAATGCCAATAATAAGGGGAACACAATCAGTTCAGCTTTCCAGATCTAATAGTTAAACATTTCTACTCCACAGCACAGTTACCTTCCAGACCTTTCTTCTGACCTGGCCAAGAAGCAGCGACATAGCAGTGGATGTCTCACGTGCCAGGGCAGAAAAGGGCATTTCCAAAACTGTCTGAGGTCAGCCCGACCCAGGCTGTCATACTGGCAGCCCAGTGGGTATGTTTCATTGCTTGCCGCTTGTACGTTGCACCGTGTATGGACTACGAGGACATCTTTCCCTCCATGTTCTCACCCTGAGAGGGCAGCCAGCCGTGTTTCCTGCACTCTGGGGTGGGTAAGATGCCCGCGTGGGCCATACGATGCCACCTCCGAGAGGTGGAGGGTGCCATGGGGACTGGGCTGTTTGCTTGGTGGAAAGTGTCAGTGCAAACTAGGTAAAACTGTGTTTGACAAAAAATTCCACTCTAATAGGAGAAGAAATGCCACAGTGGTTTTGGAAGCACACGAGATGTTTTCCGGTATGGCCCACAATGTGTACAGTGAGCAAAAGGCATTTTCTGCGGAAAGCAGATATTTTCCACAATAACATTTTTTGTTTAAAAACAAAACAAACAAAACAAAACAAAACAAACCCAACAAACTGTCTCCCAGTTAAGAGGAAAGAGAAAAGCTTTGTGAGCAGATATTTCCTGACTGCCCGAGGGCAGTGGCCCGGCTGCGCAGGGCCGGGATGGCTCTCTGCGGGGAGAAACCAGGGGCGTTTGGAGACAGGCTGGAGGATGCCCGCCTGTGACACCCAGGTTCGCCCAGGTCTGTGCTGCCAGAGGGGTGGCTGAGAAGCTCTGGTGCGGATCTTGAACTACCAGTCGTAGTTTTTGTGTGAAAAGGTGAAAAAAGACGCAAAAAGCCAACCTGCTGCCTGCAGAAAATGTTGCATTTCTGGTGGTGAGAAGAAAGGAAATGGGTTAGTTATCTGGGTCTGCCATCAGTTCTTCTGGAGGCTGCTTCCCTGCCAGGGTGGAGTAAAGGGCATCAAAACAGAGCCGAGCGGAGGGCAGATACTGGCTGTCCCATGCCTCCCCCGCATCCCGGTCTGACCCCCAGGCACGGCGCAGGCCGGGTGCGCAGCCCCGTGCCACGGGCAGGAGGGCGAGCACCAGCGAGCCGGGGCTGGTCACTCAAACATGAAGGGCTGAAGGGCACGGCAGCCCTGGGGGCATCGGCAGCATCTCCCCGGTACCGCCTCCTGCTTTCTCCTGCGCTTGTTTTGCTTCTCTCTCTGTTGCCCTAAGAGAAACAGCAGAGCCTCCAAAACCCCTGTGTTTCCTCCCAGCACACCTGGATCCTCAGCCTCGTGTGCGAAGGGTGCATTTCTGCACAGCAGCATCGTTACTGTAACGGGAACAACGCACTTTACAACCCTATAAACCCCACATCCTTCTGTGCAGGCTGCTCTTACGTGATGCTAATGCTTACAAGATGTGCAGTGCTGTGGGACAACCCCAGTACCCCACGCCACAGCAAACAGCTCGTGTTTTACATAGCTCCGCGCCTGCAGCCTCTGCTAATTAATCCCAAGGACAAGCCTCCCGCTATCGCTGCGGCTGCTCGCTGTCCCTGCTCACACGCCTGCACTGAACACACCGTGCTGAGTGCCCGCTGGGGTGGGCTGAAATGGTGTGCCCCGGTGTGTCCCGGTGTGTCCCGGTGTGCCCTGCTGCATCCCAGTGCTTCCCAGTGCATCCCGGCTCATCGGGGTGCGCGGGCACCGGGGGTAGCGGCATTGTCTCGCAGCGGTATTGTGATCACGCAGCGCGGCTAACGTGATTTACATCCCATATTCGACCTCTGGCGACTTCAAAGCTCTGGCGAGCAGGGGATTAAGCAGAGGGGCTGGAGCTGGGGGGCCGGGGGGGGCCGCTCACCTTTGAGCTCCCCGCGTCCCCTCCCCGCCGCGCCCGGAACAATCACCTCCCTTTGTGCTCCTGGGGAAAGCTGGGGTGCAAACACAGGGACCTTGTCAATATTGGTTTTTGAGAAGACTTTTTTCTATTCTCCCATGTCTGGAGTTTTTGTACCAAATCCCCTTCAGGCTGCCCAGCCTTCCCCTGGGAAATTGGGATCCCGGGGGTCCCTGCTAACACCAGCCATTGATTGAAATTTCACACCCACCTGTTTGCACACAAGATTTAATTTGGTTGATCCTTCATGCCCTTTTCCTGCTTAATCATCAACCTATTGACCTTAATATTAAAAGGGGCCAAGGACAAGGGAGAGAGCGACTACGCTTCTGCAAGGGAACAAAAGCTTCCAGACACTAAAACAGCCCGACCCAGCCCTGAGCTAACGAGACCGCTCCGCACGCAGGAGCAGAACGTGGGGCGCGCCGTGTGAGGCCCCACTGCAGCGCTCCTCTTCCTCACCCCACGCCGCCGCCAGCTCCCAGCGCGCCGGCTCCCAGCTGGCTCCAGCACGCGTCCCGCGTGCCCCGAGAGCTTGGGCTGGGATGGAGCCAGCAGCGAAACTGCGCATCCTCGGCCGGGCGCGAGGCAGCCTGCCGGGAATAGCTGACCCAGCCGCCGGGCTGGACCCTGCCGCAGCTGGCTCGCCCGCGGAGGAGGAGCGCCGTGCCTGCGGCCGCGCAGCATCCCCGCTTGCCGGGGGCCCAGCCGCTCTCACGCTCCGCTCTGCCTCCGATCCTGCGGCACCCGGGCAGGGAAAGGCAGGGTGCAGGAGGAAGGCTGGTGGGGAGAGAAGACAGCCTTTAACCAGCCCGGTGGATGGCAGGGTGGGACTGTCCATCCCCGCTGCTTTGCTGGCTGGGTGCACAGAAACCCCTCAGGCAGGGCGTTGTGGGTAGAGCTTTAGGAGGTCTCTGCACTTGCAGATGTAATTTGCCTCCTGGAGAATTAAAAAAAAAAAAAGGAAAAGGAGTTTTTTTGCCCTGCCTGCCTTAACCGAGGTGAAACCCGAGCTGTGTGGGAGCCTGCAAGCGTGCGTGGCCGTGCACACACGTGTGCGGTGAGCAGCCCACTTCCTGTGCCCCGGCCGTGCCGTGCCGCAGCAGCACGCTTGTGCGTGCGCATGTGCGCTTTCCCCCCGGTGGGATTGTTTTGGTCTGCAGAGTGCGGTCATGTTTATTTAATATCTGACGTCCCTTCTGTCTTCAGCGCTGACATTAATTGCCAGACAATGAGCAATGGAGCCCAGATGTTCCCCGGCGGTGGCCTCCCTCCCCTCACCAGCGCTATGCGGGTGATAAAAAGCCAAGGGGAGCCGTGTTTTGAAGGCTGCTGCCTCATCGCTGCTAGCGGGAGCGAGCCGAGGACTCTGGCGCGCAGGGAGGTGGCTCAGCCCCCCCAGCTGGGGCTGCCCAGGCGGCCGAGGCACCCTCCCGCCCCCCGCCGTGCTGCAGCCCAGAGCGATGCATGGGCATCGCGGACGGGGGCTGTGTCCCGGGTTCTCCGCTGAGCCCGTGGGTCTCATGTCGGGGAGCGAACCCCAGCGGAGGAGAGGCCGATTGCCAGCTCCTCCTCAGCGCCCGCCTGCCCAGCCGCTGTGCTGCTAGCGCGCTCCCCAGGGAGCACGGCGAGCCTCGCTTGCCAATGAGAGATTAGCACGGCCGTCTGTCGTTTCATAAATATCCCTACTCACGAAACGCGAGGTCATTTTACAGCAGACACGGCCCTGTCAGAAAGCCGCAGTGCCACTGGGGCCCCTGGCATCCAGCTGTGGCCGAGCGCCGTGCTGTGGCTGTGCACGCATGGGGGGCTCTGGCTGCACCCAGGGTTTGCCCTTCGGGCACGGGGCCCAGGGGCCAGATTGGTGAAAAATGCCAGAAAAGTGAGGGCTGGAGTGGCTGGGCAGAGCAGAGGAAGGCAGCGTCCCCTCCCTGTCCCCCGCCGCCGGTACGGCATGCCACGCAGGAAGATGGTGCTGCGGTTTGTGGGGAAGCAGCCCAATTTCCTGCTCTGCCAGGGGCTTAATATGCACCCACCTCTAACCATGAGCAGTTGTTATTTAATTGGAAATAAATTATTAGAACAAATGGCACTGGCGATTGGATGGAGTTATTTTTAGAAATAGTGTCTGTCATGGTGGCATCACTTCCTAAGGGGACGTGCGTGACCGGGAGCATAACCAGCAAACCAGCCTGACCAGCAAATAACCCCTCACAAGGTTTCCATATTGCCTTTTTAAACAGGAAGGGAACACGATACAAATGCTATGCGAATTATGATCTGAAAAGTTTTCCTGGCAGGTTGTCACATGAGTTGTTAGCGTCATTCTTTGACATGAACACTCAAAGCCTTTCTGTACCGTTGATTTAATCCCCTCGCCCCCCGGCAGGGCTGCCAGCCGAAGCATTGCTTCCCCACTCTCAGGTCAGCCCTTTTCTCAGGTACCTCCCAGATGCGGTTTCACATCAGCGCCTGCATTTCAGGCACAGCTCGAGGGGTTCACCAGCGGGTGGCCGGCAGGGTGATGTGACACCGCCGCTCCCCGTCCCACGCAGCCCCTTCCCTCCCTGCAGCACGGGGCCATCCCCACCCGCCGAGCTTGGGGGTCCCTGCCCGTGCTCCCCTCCTCCTGGGCTGCCGTGGGCTTCGCGCGGAGCCCAGCTGCGCTCTGGCCGGGGAACATCCGCTGTGGAAACCTGGGAGGAGCTGACAATCCCCAAAGATTGGCTGCACACACGGCCAAGCAAGCGCTGCTGGCTCCCGGCCTAATTCGTTGCAAATGTGCTTCAATGTGGTTCCAATCTGGAGCTGCCACCCCCCCGGGGCTCGGCAGGGGCCGGGGAAGCGGCCGAGCAGGGCAGAGCCGGGAGCAGCCCCGCTGCTGGCACGGGCACGGGCATGGGCAGGGGCACACCGCATCGCCCGGCTCTGCCCTGGCACGGGGGCTGTCGCCGCCGCTGCCTCACCCGGTGCGGCCCCGCGCATCGCCTTCCATCGGGCCTGGGTTTCCATCCGCCGCTCGGTGATTTGTGGGGAAGCAGCGGGCGGCCAGCCAGGAGCTGCCGGAATCCTTATTTAGCCTTCACGGGGCCTCCCCAGCTGTGAGCGGGGCCGGGGCCGCCCGCTCCCCGGCCCCTGGTGCAGGTGGGCTGCAGGGTACAGCACCCACTGCTGATGCCTGGGGCTGGGCAGGACACGGATGCCATTCCCTGTGCTGCTCTCACGCGCGCGTGGCCCCGTGCAAAGCTCTGCTCCCCAGTGCCCGAGTCCCCCCCTCACTGCTTCCATCAGAGCTGTCCTTGGGCAGCTCCTGCGTCCACCCCAGCCCTGCGTTTCCTTGGCTACAGAGGCAGGGCTCGGACCCCCCAAAACTGGCATTGTGGGGAGCTCAGGACGAGAGACGTCCCTTCCTAAACCCTGGTGAACCGTCCCAGCATGACCATTTCCAGGCTGCTCTTCCCTTGTCCCGTGCACACAGCTGGGTTTAATGACTCAGACATAAATGATAAAGCAAACAGCATATATTAAATTTAGGTCTTCCAGCTGAGGGTCTCCCCATCTTTTAGGGCTCTTGCATGAGTCCTGCAATGTCACTTCAGTGCAGCCAAGCAACTCTAAACTCAATTGTAAAGTTAATCCAGACTGAACCCTGTTGGTGCGTTTGGAAAGAGATTGCATCAAAAGTTCAAAATAATCAATGAAAATTGCCCCATTAAGCAAACTTGCAGCCCCTCTCCTCTCCCATGTTTATAGCTGGATTAAAAATGGCTGGTGCAAAACCAGCTCTCGGAGCATTGAAATAAAGTGGCATAAAACAAGCGCAGTTCTTCTCGGGTTTCAGGAGAACCAGGCTGAACCCCCCAGCAGCGAGCAGGCACCTGCAATAACAGCTTTGGTGTCACTGGCTGATGGCGGAAAAGGAAATGAGCAGCAAAGGGGCTGGGAGCAGCAAAGTGGCCGGGAGAGCTGGGCTGGGGGCTGAGTGCTCCCCACGTTACTCAAGAGAAGAAATTCCCTCTTTGTTGTTCAGTGCAAGCAGCTTCGGCTGGCTGACAGCTCCACGTTTGCACTGGTGCTTCTGGGAGACCGGGCACCCTCCCTCCAAAAAAAGCCAAGTGCACCCCGTTTGGGTGCCCCAGGGCTGCTGCTGGCCCCGCGGGAGCAGCATTGGGGTGGCTTTGGCTCTGCGGCAGGGGACGTGATGTCGGGGCTCGAGCGCGCAGCCCTGGCTGTGCCGGCGCGCATGCAGCCCGGGTGCCGGGAGCAGCGAGGCGTTGTGCTTGGCCTTTTAAGATCAGAAAGGTTTTTGAACTGACGTTAGCTCTGGTACGCGGAGGAAAGCGTACAGAAGGGTAATTAAAGTGTAAGAGCGAGGCTGGGTTTGCCTTTAATGGCTTGCAGCTGCAAATATTTTTCTGTCTTCTCTAGCCCGCTTGTAAGCTGTCTGGCTGTGTTTCTCATCCTGGCCAATTAGATTCCCATGTGTGCTGCAGGAGTGAAAATATAGAAAGTGAATAATCCTCCGGTGCTGCTCCTCGTTCAGAGCCCTTCAAACCCCTCGCTGCTGTGGCTCCGCTCCCCCTGAGCCCCATCAGCTCCCCGGCCAGCCCTCTGCTCGCTCGCCCCAGCTCCCCTCTGCAGCACCGAGCTTCACCTCTAGCAGACTGTCCAGGCACCACTGCCATTCATCTTCAAGCCTTTCTGATCAAAGCCCTTTCCCCCCCGACCTTTTGCTGAGTTTTACAGCCATTTTCCCTTTTTGACACTGGTTTTCTGCCAAAAGTTCCACTCTAAAATCAAAAGGGGCAGTCCATTAATACAAGGCAGCTGTATCAAGTTCACTATTGTGTTGTCTCTTCCAAGGTACCTTGGATTTTTAATAAAATGTGGAGCATGGGGAGCTTGTTGGCTCCAAGAAGAGGGAGGCAGAGAGGGAAGAGGGAGCTGGCAAAAGCCGCCGTGCAGTACGAGGCAGCCCGGGGCCACGGGGCCGGCGGCGTGGCACAGGCAGGGAGCTGCGGTGCAGGCGGCACCCGGCTCCCGTCCAGCTCCGGGATCAGGTATCGGTCGGGAGCCGCCGCTCGCTTTGATCCCTGTGTGCAGATGAGGCTCTTTGCCAGGACCCATGCCGTGAAAACAGGCTCACCGCCCCGGCTGCCCCATGCCGGGCTTCCCGCGCCTGCCCCAGCATCTCGCTGCGGGGCGGGAGCCGTGCGGCCAGGGCAGGGGCACCGCAGGGAGCCGGGCAGCGGTGGGGGGCAGAGATCGCATGTGCAGAAGCTGGGTGGGCTGCAGTGGGACCAGCAACGGAGTCAGCGGTGGCGGGGGACCAGCTCCCAATTCCCAATTCAGATCCAGCCCAGCTGTGGGAGGCCCCCAACACCTTCTCCGTGTCAGCCCACGTGCAGGGCAGCAGCCAGCGTGCAGCAGGGCCATGTGCGAGCCGCCCCGTCCGGCTGGGAGCCATGCCTATTGCCCCTCGAGACCCCCAGGATACCTGGCCGAGCCGCTGGAGCCGGGTGGGCAGAGCAAAGCCCAGCAGCTCAGCGAAGTGGTCCATTTGCTCCACCAGCAGCCCTCCCTGCAAAGCCCGGTGGCCACTGCCCTCCGCTCCCCGTCTCCGGCCGTGCACGGAGCATCCCGTGAGCCAAGGGAGGAAGGCAGGTTCCCGTGCTGGGATGTGGCAGCAGCGGGGCGGAGGCGCTGACCCCGCGGCGGGCAGGCAGGGACGCGCCCTGGAAACCAAGGTGAGGACAGGCTGGGAGCAGATGGGACCTGCTCCGTCTGTGAAAGAGCGTTTCTGCTATTTATGCTAAGCGGTGGGAATGCTTCTCAAGCATTTTGGATGGTTCTCTAATGAGGCCGGCCTAAATATGCCAGCATTGTTTGTGCCGGACAATTAAAAACTCCCACTTGCCACATTAGCAGTGTCTCTGGTTGGGAAGGGCCCTGGAAGCGGCACAGGACGAGGGGCGACCACAAAGCCCGCCCTTTGTTTTGTGCTCCTTTGAACCTCCTCAAAGACCCCGTTTCAAGGGGTGGCTTTTGTTTTCTTTTCAGCGGGACCAAACCCAGAGCTGCCTGTTGTTTAGCGACACAGAAATGTGACCTTAATTGACTCTGCTGCCGGGTGCACTGTGTAAATCACTCCTGGCACCGAGGGAGCTGCCCGACGTGCCCCAGCCCCGCGGCAGCACCGGCCCCGCGGCCACTGCCTGTGGGGCAGGCGCGGTGGCACGGTGCGGTGGCATGGCAGGCAGCAGGAGAGGCTGTGATGTCCTCCACAGAGCCCGCACTGAGCCTGCCACGGGGCTTTGGGACGGGGCTCTGCAGCCTTGGGCTTGGGACTACACTGCAGATATTTGGGATGTTTTGTCCATCACACACAAAGGCAGGCTCCCAGCCCCATTCCATCCCACGGCAGCAGGTTTTCCATTTCCATAGGGAAGTAGGAAAAAACGTTTCTCTGTGCTCCTCAAAACCGTTCTGCAGCCGGAGCCTCCGGCCTCTGTTTACAGTCCAGCTGTGCTGATATGGCTCTTTACCTGCCGTCCCTGGGACTCACTGGGTTAATATTAGCTGCAAGATAAATGAAATGCAATGAAAATGTAACAAATCCTCCTGCAAATGCCTGGCATGCACTTAGCCAGATGACTTATTTGTGGGATACCAGGGCGCTGATCCATTAACAGGTACAATTTGCAGGCTCCCGAGGAGAGGTTAAGGGCTGGAGCAGCTCCCTGTGAGCCGCCTCCGTCCCCGCACCGCCTGCCCCGACCGTAAGCAAGTTCTTGTATCGTCCCGCGGGCCCCCTCGCTCCTTTCAATGAGGGGAAATTTGCAGACAAATTTCTGCCAGCAGGACGCTGGAGCTCTCCTGCGTGGCGGGATAAAGATCCCTGCAGCCTCCGCGCGGCCCCGCCGGGGGAGCGCGTCCAGGTATGGGGGGACAAGGAGCAGGCCTGGCCCTGCGGGGTGGCCGGTGGCCACATCAAGAGGTGTGCCCTCAGAAGCCAGAGTGTTTTGGAGGTAAACACTTAAGGTAAAATACACTGCTCCAAGTGATGCTCGAGTGGGGAATACGGTGCCCACGAGAGAGCACGGGGAGGGCATTCTCCTTTCCTGCCTCTCCTTGGGGAATTAATCATCCAGACTCCTAGAAATGTGCAGCAATTGGCCCTTGTTTTGCTTTTCCCTGCTAGATTAAACAGCTCTGAAGTACCTGCCCTGTTATTTCTGCCAAGGTACTTATGCACCCAGGCCCTCATGGCTGTAATCAAGCCGCCTCTTGATCTTCTTCCCCATAAGCGGAATACGCCGCTGCGTGCCCTGCCTCCCTGCACCGAAATGCTGCAAGCAGCCAGGGAGGGGCGGGTGAGGACCAGCCCTCGCCTGGGCACAGCATCCATCTTCTGAGCCTGGGCCAGCTGCAGGCGCTCAGCCAGCCCCGAGGGGCTCCACCTCGGCAGCTGGTGGCCCACACGCGGCCGGCTGGAGACGGGCCACCTGGGTGGCCACGACGCAGCAGGGAGGACATCTGGGTCCTTGGGTCTCACCTGAAGGAGCTTGCACCCTTGGGCCAAGGCCACGGTGCAAGTAATAAAAGATAAAATGCCGTCTGTTTTGGGGGGGTGATGGAGCAGCCCCGGAGCTCGGGGGCTGCGAGGTGCCCGTGTGGTCCCCCGCGGCAGAGCCCGCGGCAGGCGGTTACTCCCTGCTCTCCCACGCTGTCCTGCCGGCCGCTCGCCATCACCAGACATCTCCCGTGGCTTTGCCTGGCCCCGCCGCAGCTGCGGCACGGTGCCTGCTGGGGCCTTGCTGGGGGTTTTCCGCCCCGGGACGCTGGGCTGGCGCAGGCACAGGGAGCCCGGGGAAGGCTCTCCGCAGTTCACCAAGCTGCGGAAGGACGAGCGCCAGAAGAGGAGCTGGCTGCCAGCCTGCGGGTTGTTTTCAAGGGCAAACGGCGCAGCAGCAACAGCAGGTCCTACAAGCGAAGAAAGGGCTTATGCTGGTGGGAGCACATCTTCTACCTGCAAACCAGCACTGAGCACAGCGAGACGTCAGGGAGCAGCAGGCACCAAGGTGGAAGCAAGGCACGGCACGGTGGGCACGGTCACCTCGTGGAGCCCACTCATTTCATGGTCTTATTTTAATTTCAGGTACCCTTTAAGCAAATACATAAGTAAAGCACTTCCGTTCCTTGCCCGTTGGGATTACATGGTTTCAAACCCTGGAAGGGGACTTAGGGCTTTGTCTCCAGTCCAGCAAACCGGGCGGCCGCACAATCAGCAAACCACCGACAATTATAGACATCACAATTTTCTGCATCACTGCCGTAAACAAACAGGCAGCAGCGGGGCAGGGGAGCCGAGAGCACAGCACACTGCACAGAAAGGGAAGACAAACAAGACTTTGTCCCAAGACTCAGCTGAGGCTGCGAGCATCTCCAGGGCTGACCTTGTGTCCTCCCCAGTGCACGGTGCTCTGGTGCAGGCTCTCCTAACACCTTGGCTTAGCAGAGCTCAGCAGACTGGGACAGGTCCAAGCAAGAGCCTGCCCAGCCTCCTCGGGACATGACTCCAGTGGGAGATAAACTGGCTCTGTTTGCTTTGGGAGGGAGGTCTCGGTGGGCTCTAGCGAAGACCAAGACATGCAGGAGGGGACAACTCTGAGCTGTGAAATTTGGCTGCCTGAGCCTCCCCCATGAAGGATGGAGGCCATGCACTGCCCGTCCCATCAGACCTTCTCTCGTCCTTTTTCCCGTGGGTGATGGTTAACCAGCCTTGTCTGCAGCGTGCTGGCCTCTGCGGGCTCCTCCAGACAGGCAAACACCGGGCGATAAGGGAGCCCTCGCTCCGCGCACGAGGTCTCCTGCAAGGAGGAGGCTGCTCAGCAGGGGAAGTGCCTCCGCCTGGCCGCCTGCCCCGGCAGCTCCCCGAGAGGCGCGCTGTGACCTGGCCCTCGCTCCTGCCGTGCCGCTGGCTGAGCAAACACAATGCTGCTCAGCCGCCCAGGGGCCGCGGCACCTCCAGCCGGCTCCGATAAACCTCATTGTGCTCCTGAAAAGGGAAGGCAAAAACCCAGAGCTGGCTCCTCCGGGCTGCATGGGATGCTCCCGGTGTCCCCGGGCTGTGGGAGATGCTCCCAGTGAGCGCCCAGGAGTGCAGGCAGGGAGGTGGCAAGGGCACTCCGTCCTGGTGGGTCTGTCCCCGCGTACCCTGGCCCTGTGCTGCCGGCTCAGTGCCCACCCAGCCCCGCAGCCTCTGCCCGCGCAGCTGAGCCCAGCGGGAAGCCAGCCTGCGCCAGCGCTGCCTGCGAGCGCTAACAGCTGCTTGGAGCCCGCTCAGAAACACCAGCACGGGCTGTCTGGCTGCCAGCCCCGCTGCTCCAGAGCACAATGAAAGCTAAGGGATGGCTGAAAGCAGGCAGTCCTGTGGGAAGGGAAGCACGGAGCTCTGAGCTGCAGGACGAGCCGGCACCCACCCCACGGTGGGGAGCAGACAGGAGAAAGGAAATGTCTGTGTCGTGCCCGCCGGGGTCCTCACCGTGAGACCCTCATGCGGCCCTCAGTCCCACTGGTCGGAGCAGAGCCTGCACCATTAAGAAACCTGGCCCTGTGTGCTGATGCCTTCGGAGAGATAGCCCTGAAGGATGCCCAGGTCCCTCCCCTGTAGCTGGGAGCTGCTGAGGTATTGCTCCTCATTCACACTTTGCAATTGCACTGGGTGCAAGGGGCTGTTGGCTCTCCCCCACCCATAAACCAGATTCATTTCACTGCAGGGACAAGGGCAGGTTATCTTCCAGATCTGGAGCTGAGCATATTGCCGATGGAGGCAGGGATGGTGCTCAGCTTGATGCTGGAGCTGCAGAAGCCAAATATTCCCCAAGCCTGGCGGGATGAGCGTGTTTTGGTCCTACTTTATATTAGTCACTAGCCCCAGGGAGGATGCTGCTGGGCTGCGGCGGGCTCTAGCCCAAATCAGCCTCCCCTCCTTGGCACCCGCATGTGTCAGCAGTGCCAAGGCAGACACGGCTGCGCCTGTGCCTGGGCTGCAGCAGGGCTGCGGAGCCAGAGCCAGGCACGATACGTAACTGCAGGATTCGGCATGTGTCTTTACATCCTTCTCCCTCTCTTGGTACAAACACTGTCCAGATTTCCAGCGTCAGCAGGAGAGAGACCGGCCAGATTGTTTTACAGTTTCAAGAACTCATAATGTTTTCCAGAGAACAGGACCACAGCCCATCTTCTGCAGCAGGAAAAGCTGCTGCAGCACCAAGTCGCTGCTGACAGCACTCTGACCTCCCCAGCTCACAGCAGCCAAAATCGCCGACAAAATGCAGGGTGTCCTTGGAAAGGCTATGGGGCACCCCAGTGCACCCTTATCCAGTGCCACGTGTGGCCCTGGTCCCCACACACCCAATGCAGAGAGCAAGGCCGGCTTTCCCCTGGGTGCCCCGAGCTCCTGGCTGCTCCGTCCCTGCTCCCCGGGTCCCACTCGGGGGGAAGGACCCCGCGGAGCCCCCGCTCTGCAGCTGTTTTAGGGGTGGCTTTTGGGGAGGTGCTGAGCAGCAGCAGGCTGCAGTGGTGTCGGGCGGTGTTTCCTGGGGGGTGGGAGACGTGGCTCTGCAGGGAGTCACCTGCAGGGTGACCCTGTCCCAGCAGTGGCACCGGAGGCACCGCGTGTCCCCATCCCATGGCTAGGCTGTCCCAGTGCCATTCGTGCTGCGGTGCTGGCAGGCCTTACAGCAGCGCTGCTTTTAATTAAGCAGGGCGCTGCTTTTGTGTGGCTGAAACCACTGGGGTCGGGGCACCGAGCGCTCGCCCCTGCGGCCGGTTCCCGTGGCTTTCACCCCGTGCGGCAGGGTCGGCAGCGGCTCAGCCGCTGCTCGCGGCCGTTTGCTCGGGAATCAGCACGCCTCCGCGTCGGGCTGCTCCGGCCTTGAGAACAACGTCAGGATCTCGGCAGGGAGAGGAGGGAGAGTCCTTGCCCTGCCGGTGCTCCAGGGCAAAGCAGAGACTCACGGTGCTCTCAGCCCCTGGGAAAGCAGAAAGCAAAGCCGTGCCAAGGTGCACGGGGTCCCGCCAGCCTTGCGGTCTGCCTGGAGGTGTGCAGGGAAGGGAGCGGGCACTGCCACCTGCTGAGCGGGGACAGCAGCAAGTCGACCTAACTGGCAGGATGGTTCAGAGAAGCAGCTCCATCCTCCCTTCTGTCCATGCACCCCACAGCCCTCTGTGCCACCCTCGCTGCAGCGCCAGCACGCAGGACAAGTGCCACCAGCCTGCTCCTGGCATTCACTGTGGCTGCCAGCCCAGGGCTGAGCACAAGAAGAATGAGGTGGTGGGGAGCAGAGCCTGCAACGCCCCGCAGATCACCGTCCTTGGACATGCACAAGGCACTGAAATGGGGAGCTGGTACCCCTGAGGCATGGTGCTGATGTGGCTGTGTCCAGAGGGACAGCTGTGCTGGGGCAGGGGACGCTGCTCGCCGGAGGGGGACATTGCTCCTGCCGCAGTGGCTGGGAAGGGAGAGGCACCCCGTGCTTCCAGCTGCACGGCTTCCCCCCGCGCCCCAGCTCAGCTGGGAACGCTGCCCCAAACGCCAGCTGATGGCGTGGCCGGCCGCAAATGTTTAATGAAACGGAGCAGAGTCATTTGTCTGGGCTGACCCCACCAGGAAGTCTGTGCTCCGCAAAACAAACCAGGCTTTTGTTTGACTTGTTTTAAGTAAAACACATGTCACCCCTGTAAATCACAGGTCCCCTTCCCCACCCTGCCCCAGGGGCAGCAGCAGAGCAAAGGCGGGTGCTGGCGCAAGCCCGAGTTGCGGGCTGCCCGGGTGACCGCAGGGGCTGGGTGGGATCAGGCCCCTCTGTGGGGCTGGGGGGGCTGCACACCCCAGCTGGCAGCTGTGGGGCTGGAGCATCCCAGCCCTAAGCCCTCTCCCACCGCAATAGGCAGCGGGAGCACCTCTGGCTGGGTGTGCCGGTGCCATCCCGGGGGGGTCCACCCCAGCACCCCTATGCCACCCACCCTCAATCCCTTACCCTCCCCAAAACCCAGGCATGCTGCCGGGTTGCTTTTCCACCAGACCCCAGGGCTGGAAGCCTGGACGCCAGCCCAAGGCCGGCTGGCGGCCCCTGGCACGAGCGAGGACGAGGTTTGGGACAGGCGGCCGGGGCCGTCCGGCACGGCGTGCGGAGGCGGGCGGCC
>VXAL01004072.1:6837-20351 GCA_013399475.1 Chauna torquata | reverse complement strand
GGCCCCAGCCCCTCGTCTGGGCCCGCGGGAGGGCTCCCGCTCCTCGGGCCCGCGCGCGGGGTCACGGGCAGCCCCCCGCTGCCGCGGGGGCTGGGGCCTCTGTGTCGCTTTGAGTTTGATCCCGCCGAGTACGGGGCACGAAGGGCGCGTCCCGCGGTGCTGAAGGGCTTGCGGCTCCTCGCCGCCGGGGAGGGCGCTGGAAGGCTCCGAGAGGCGGGGGGCGCGGCCGCGGTGTTGGGGGGCGGCGNTGCTGCTCGCCTCGCCCAGAGCCTCCCCGAGCGCGGGGCAGGCGGCTGCCGTAGCCCAGCGGAGGGTTCTGGGCGCGCGTGGAGTCCGCGGCCTCGGTGGTGCTACTGGGAGAGGGAGCCCGGGGGGCCCTGCGGAGTTGGCAGCGTCACCTCTGCCCTGTGCAGGGCCGCGGGAGGAGCTCTGGAAGTCAGACCGGGCTTGGGTGTGCAGAGAGGGCGGCGGGGTGCAGGGGGGCATCCGGGGAAAGGAGCGGGTCTGCTGGCAAAGCAGAAGCGTTTGCCTCCTGGTGCCGGAAGGCACGCTGCTCGGAGCCTGCTCCCGGCATCTTCAAGGTGAAGGGTGTTACGGGAACAGACTTCCTTCCGACCTGCGGTTAGATCCGCTGGCGTTCCTGCTGCTCCGTTTCTCTGTAAGCACCCCGAATCCAGGCGTTGCCGTTGCCTGCCCTGAGGGCAAGGCTGCTGGGATGAGAAGCACAAAGCTGTCCTGTGTCAGCACTCCTGTGTCACCTGTCCCTTGCTGGCATCGCTCTTGAATAAGGAGCTGCTTTTCTTGTCAGCCTTCAGTTTTCTGCCTTTTACGCCATCTCTAACATTGTTCTTGCAGGGGCGTGAACACTTTTTCTCCGGAGGGGAGGCTATTCCAAGTGGAGTATGCCATTGAGGCCATAAAGGTATCGTCAACTCTGTCTGGCTGTCAAACTGTGATATTAAGGGCTCTTTCAAAGTGGGTCTGGTCAGAAAAAAGTTAGGCAGGTTCTTTTCTCTCATGCTGTCGTCTTGCTCTGCAGCAAGGCAGGATTTGGCCAGGTTCCCAGGGCGATGCAACACTGAGCAGGAGCGGGAAGACGCTGCTTTCCCAGTAGGTGCTGTTCCTGCCTGCCACTGCTGGCAGCTCTTTGCCAGCCCCTTACGTACAGTTTGCGGTGCAGAAGTTGCGTGCCAGTGTTCAGTTCCTTCCACCCAGCTGTGCCTCCTGCAGCTCCGTTCATCTCTTTTGTGCTGCTGCTGCAGCTGGGAGTGGATGGGGCATGCTCCCCTCTGCCTCCTACCCACCAATTTACCCACAAAGCAAACCCAGTCCAAAGATGCTAATCCCAAAGTCAAACTGCTAAAAGCTAATGTTGAAGCAAGATGTCCCGAGTGCTCGCGCACTGTGTAACTGTGGAAGTTGGCACCAGCGGTGTGCTGCACGCTTAATGTCCTTAGATACCCCTCTAACAGCAGAGGAGCGCTCTGCTTTCTCTTTGCCATCCTGAGCTGATGGAATGTTGCTGTCTGGTCTGTGCGCTTTACAGATGTGGAATTCCTTTAAAAAAAAAAAGTGGCAACTCTTCTCTGGCCAGGTTGACTTTCGTTAGCTTGGTGCTGCCACGGCTCAGAGTGGGTCACGGTTTGCTCAGGTGAATTTTAAAACCTGATGGCGAAAGTGAGAGGCAGTGTGCTTGTGAGCCAGCTAACGTATGGCTGCAGAACTGTGCGGCCTTTCTGGGCCAGTAAGTGTTCTCAACTGATAAATGTTCTCGTTCCCGAGAATTGGGGTGTTGGTTGGGAGCACGATTAAACTCTGGGAAAACTGGTGGAGTGATGAAGCCAAGAAGCTCTGGGCAGCCTTCTGTGTGGATAGGGGGAAAGGCGGGTGTGTGGTGGGGTCTGCCAGCTTTATCCTCCATCTACTGCTTTAGTTCATTAAAACATTGCTTAAATGAGGAGGCAAAAAGTAGTAATTCATGTTTATTAAGGCACTGGGAGGTAAGAACTCTCAAACAGACGTTGGTCACCATGACATTTTTTATAATTACAAATACATGTAGTAGCACAGAAATCATCTGGAAGTTTGACTTTGCTCTGTTTTCCAGATCAGCAGATAGCTTACAAACGCAATTGTTTCAGCTCGAGTGGCTCCTGCGACATGTTACGTGTGGTGCCTGTGCTCTAGGGGTGTGGAGGAGTTCTTATTCACATGCAGTGGCTTCATTAACAAAAACACTGTGAAATAACATCAGGTGTCCTTTCTTCGCTTAGGGTTTGTGTTCAGCTGTGGCAGGCTGCATGCTTGAAGGATGGGAGCCACTGGGCAATGCCTAAAACCACGAGCACTGCAGCGGGGAGATTCCTGTCTGCCTCTGGCAGAGCTGTGGTTGTGCGTGTAGTGACCTGGGGAAGTTCACAGCTAAAATAACCCCCAGTAGTCTGATCCGAGTATTCCCAAGTAAGCACCTCTATGCCGCATCTGGCATAATTAGACAGGTAAAACCTTGAGATGTGACAGCCTGGGGTGCTTGTGGCTGTGGCCGGTTTGTGACTCCGTTGGGTGTTTCCACCACCTGCACGTCAGGGTAAAACGTACCGCGGGTGGCTGACTTCTGCCTGGAAAATGGTGCGTGGTGTACGTGCAATTCACTCTCATTCCCACTAAATTTCATGGATAAGAAGATACTTAGGAGAAAAGGAGCTAACTGAAAGAACAATACCTGAGGCAGAAGTACAGGTACAGTCAGAATTAAAGGCCGTTATATGAGCTCTGTGTCTCACTTGAAATTTTAAAGGCAGATTCACGAGGTCTTTTAAATTCATAAGACTTTAAGCTGTGAAAATTGATCTTGCTCAGGGAAGAGATTAATTATTTGCCGCAACACTGCTGGGTACTGATGAACCGATCAGCAGGGGGGTAGCGTGGGTTTCGCCTTTCCAGCTTCCCAGTTCAAGTTGCATGCCAAACTGAAAGCGTTACAAAGCTAGACGGTTTTGCACACAGTGGGTTTCTGTCTTGATGATGTGTCTGTCTCCAAAACAACGTGCCTACAGATAGTATAAGCTGAGATTAGTGTTGCGCCATTATATTTGCACTTGGTGTCATGGCTAGACCCTGTGTTGGGTATGGTGGTAACTGTGGTTGTTTTCAGCTTGGCTCCACGGCCATTGGGATCCAGACCTCAGAGGGCGTTTGCCTGGCCGTGGAGAAGAGGATCACCTCCCCGCTCATGGAGCCCAGCAGCATTGAGAAGATCGTAGAAATAGATTCCCACATAGGTAAGGAGAAGTGTACTTCTGCTGCCCCCGGGCGTGTCCCCCAAGTTTTGGTTGTGTGTGTACATATATATGAAATAAAGCTGTCCCCTGCGAGTTTCGGAAGCTGCATTTCAGGACTTGCCTTTCCTGCAGGCAGCTCAGCCGAGCCAAGTGGGAACACTCAACCCTCCCAGTGAGCACCAGGTCCTGGTCACTGGTTTTCCAGGCTGCAGGCCAGCAGGACATAGTTACAGGAGCAGGAAGAGGCAGCTGAAGCACCCCTGCCCCCCTCCTTCTATGACCTCCCTCATGAAAGCTCATCCCAAAATTAGATCTGGGAGGGCAGGGAATTACTGCAATGTAAAGGCTTGACTCTGGGCCAGTTTCTCTTGGAGCACTAATGCCTGTACCCCTGCTCGCAGCAGCCTCCTGCACCCTGAGGGGGCCCGCGAGGTTCTCATTACCAAATATGTCAGCTTGAAGAGCAGGAGACCTCCAAAATACCCGTGTTGCCAATGTCATGGCAGCTTAGGAGCTCTTGCAGTCTGATTTCCTCCTCCCGTGTGTGTGTGATGCAGCCCTCCTCGGAGCAGGGAGCTGCTCTCTCTGCTGCAGGATCCTGCAAGGGCTGCTCCAAAACCCACAGCAAAGAGTGAGCCAGCCTTCCCCACAGCAGGGAAAAATGCGTTCCCCTTCCTGCAGGCCGTTAGCTTCTCTTGGAAGGCCTCGAATGTGTCTTCTTGAACTGATTCAGATCTGGAGTGGGTGGGAGGCGTGACTGGGAGAACCCGGCCGTGTGTTTGTCCTTCAGCTCTGCGTCCATCCCGGCGGGTGCCACTCGAGCAGAAGCGCTGCCGCCTTGCTCTTTGGCAACGCCATTTCCGTCCCAAGCTCCTTGCTCTCCAGCGAGCTGCCGCGTCACTGGGTGCTCCCGTGCAGGGACCTGCTGTTTCTGTGTGGGCTTTGGGAAGTCTGGGGTAGAGAGCGTTGTAAATCGTTGATGAAATGACTCATGGTTTGCCTCTCTGATTCCAGGGTGTGCCATGAGTGGCTTAATAGCTGATGCAAAGACTTTAATTGATAAAGCAAGAGTGGAGACTCAGGTAAGACTTGATGTTTCTCTTCTCAAAACACCAGCATTAGTATCGGGGGTATCTCTGGCATGGGAGGATTGTTACAGCAAAGGAACCGCTGTGGAGTGGGAGGCTTGTGGGGAGCGTGGCTTCCCACATGGGGCTCTTGCAGAACAAATGGGTGGAGTCCCCTATGTATTTTTCCTTTTCGGTATTGAACTTTTGGTGGGAATCTTAGGGCATGTTCTCCAGTGCCGGTGTAGTCTCTTAACACTGACGATATGTGCCATTGAATATGTGGGAATGTGTGTGTCGAGCTTCATTTTGTCAAAAGACTGGCTCAGTTATGTTCTTGTCCCATTAAAATTAGTCTGTGCCTTAGGTACTCGGGAGTCCCAGGTACAAATCACTGCTCTGTAGTAAAAAGTTTTCCTGTGGGGTTTTCCTGCGTGTCAGCCCTGCTCCTGTGTCTGGAGAATCGGATCACCCTGACCCTTCAGAAATGGGTATCAGGAGCATGGGGATAGAGTGCTCTTGCCTTGCGTCTTCCTCCGTGGTATTCCAAGGCCCAGATGTTTGCAGCTTTTCTGTGGGATCCGTCCCCAGCTTCTCAGCTTGTTCTGCACTAACGGCTCTTTTTGGTGCTTCCATCTTGTGGCTGAACATGCAGTGCCCTGTGTGCTGCTGGGGTGAAGCTGTCTTTGTGGCTACGGGAAGCGTTGCTCCAGACCACCATGTGAACAATCCAAGATTGTCGTATTTGGGGAACGAGGCGATAATTTGAATCCTTGTTTTTCCTGCAGAATCACTGGTTCACCTACAACGAAACCATGACAGTGGAGAGCGTGACGCAGGCTGTCTCCAACCTGGCGCTGCAGTTCGGGGAGGAGGACGCGGACCCTGGTGCGATGGTGTGTAGTGGTGGGGCTGGGGGTGCTCCATGAGCCTGTTCTTGTCTCTCCTCTGACTTTGCTGTCAGGCTTGCCTAACCTGTTGGCTGCTTTCTGTTGCAGTCTCGTCCATTTGGTGTCGCGCTGCTTTTTGGAGGAGTTGATGAGAAGGGACCCCAGCTGTAAGTTCAGCTCTGTAATCCAGGCCAGCTCTGGGAAGAGACAAAACCTGTAACTGAAACTTCCCAGGGCTTTCTAATGACTTGATTCTGCAGCTTTCCATAAGCCAAACCCTTGGGGTTTATCCCATTATGTACCTGACATGTTTGTTAATGCTTTTAAGCCTTCCTTACAAAACAAGGGTTAGGGCAGCGTGAGCGCAGGCTGCTTGTTCAGGGTTGAAGAGAATGCTGTGTCTTTAGTAAATCTTTGCTTTTCTTTATGTGGTTTCCTGGGCAGGAGGGAGGTGTTAAAGCTCTCCTCGTCCTGAGTTTATTCTTACCTTTCCCTAAAGGACTAGCAGAGCCACCGGTAACATAATATCCGCAGCCTGCTGTAACATTCCTTGGGGAGGTGGAGCGCTTGTAACCTGAACTGGCGTGCTTCAAACACAGCCTCCGCTGGAGGTGGGAACGGCTCAGCAGAGCCAGCCCAAAAAAGTCTCCCTCCCAAGAGCAGTAGTGAAAACTTGCTGATTTTCTTAAAAGAAAAAGGGAAAAAGCCCTCTGCTGTGAGCATGGAGGGCAGCGTCAGGAGCATACAGCTCTCCTAGCTTACCGGCCCAGTGTGGGTCTGCAGGTGACTCTTGGGCGCTCCTCAAACCTTGGTCTCCTCTGAATGCCAGGAGGAGCGACCTGCAGCTGCGCTCATCGCAGCAGCCCCCCGAGGCTGCCGTGTGTAGCGAGGGAGGCCAGGCGCAGCAAGCGGCTGCCACAAGCTCGGCCGTGTGCTGGCAGACGAGCTGCTGCTCCTGGGGAGCCCTTATCCTTCCCCAGCCTTGAGCAGCGCCGGGTGCTCTGTGGGGAGGCCGTGGATCTGGTGGAGGAGAAGCCTTCGCGATGCCGCAGCACGGGACAGGGCGCGCCTCTGCTCACTGTCGCCTGTGTTCCCGGCAGGTTTCACATGGACCCCTCGGGGACATTTGTTCAGTGTGATGCCAGAGCAATCGGGTCTGCCTCGGAAGGCGCGCAGAGCTCTCTGCAAGAGGTTTACCATAAGGTAAAAGGCTGGGTTGGGTTGACACCTCGCAAGTTAGAAGTAACTCGTGACTTGTGGGGATCCACCAGTTTCCTTACTGATGAGCGATTCGCAAGACTGAGTGCCCTACAGGAGGTGCCTGAGCCTGTCAGGGCTGGGCTCGGTCCTTGGCAGGTGAGCCAGTGGTTGGGTGTCAGTGCGGAGCTGTTGGTGGCGGATCTCCACGGCGAGGAGCGCTACAACCAGCGGCTTCTCACCAGGCTGCGGCGGCTTCATGGAACACAAGCCCAGTGACCGAGATGCCGGTCTCTGCCTCCAGTGGGTGATAATTGAGTCCATGTTAGGAAGTACTCAATAAATAAAAGAGCTGCTGTACGAACACAGCCAGTCAGCATCAGGGCTCAGTATGGATGCAGCCCGAAGCGTAAGGAAGTAAGGAAGCAATGTTTTGCCAGGCTTGCAGATGTGTTGAGCCAGTGAAGTTGATGGCTTTTGTACTACAAGTCCGTGTCCTATTTGGTATTCAGTAAAAACTTTCTTCCCTCTGTGAAGGGGGGAGTTGCCTGCTCTGTGTCAAAGGAAATCAAATACTGTAATGAAAAGCATAATTGATGCCGTTGATTGCCTTGAAGACTTCCAGCCTAAGACTCAATAATCTAATTTATTAAGTAGTAGAGTTGCCAGAGTTCACCATCTTCCAAGCGCGCAGTTATTGCAAACACAGCTATCGTCCCTCTCCGAATGTTGCACAGCCTTCTGGCTCTAGTTCCCGTCGTGCAGGGACTTACGTTATTAAATCATGAAGACTTCTGCCAAGAGTCCAGCTTTTCAGAGCTTCCAGTGGAGCTTGTGGGGTAACTGCTTGATAGACAGTAACTGGTGAAGGGAAGCAGACCCTCATGCCCTGGTCCTGACAGTAAGGTTTGTGTGCCCAGATTAACAGTTCTTAAGCTTTATAAAAAGTTATACAGAAGCAGAAAGTCGCCATCCTTGCAATTGTCACTGTCCTGCCTGAACATTGTGCTTTGATCTCCTGTTGATTCGGTAGATAATTTGATAAGCTTTTAAATTTGCTGCCAGTGACAGCTTAAAGGATTTGAGAAGAGCAGGGAGAGCAGTGCACTTTTGGAATCAAAGGGGTAGCAACAGAATGAGTGCTTGCTTGAGCGTCAACAATGCAATTAATGAGTGACTTGTTTTACAGTCAATGACACTGAAAGAAGCAATCAAATCTTCCCTGGTCATCTTGAAACAAGTTATGGAGGAGAAACTGAATGCAACCAACATTGAGGTAACTGTGTCTGTTAACAGCATGCAGTCATGGCTTGCGACACAAGTCTGCGCTGCATGTAGCCTGGGCTTCCTCTGTGGGAATGCTGCTGGCCGCACAGCAGGCGTATCGGTAGCATACTGTGTTTTAAACATCCAGGTCAGAGAGCTGCCTGCTTGCTTTGTGGAGAGAAGGGTTGCCTGCGCTTGTAGAGCAAAGGTTTGGTTGGTGGAGTAGCTCAGGACTTCCCAAGCCAGTGGCTGGCTGGCTGTGGATGGTGTTGCGATTTGAAGCTGCCCATTACAGCATGTTGTGTGGTGCACTGGAAAGCTGTTTGAGCTTTCTTTTGGCTTCTGGATGTGTGCAGCCAGACCCATTTGCCCGGCTAATCCAGGAGTGCTGGTGCAGGCAATTCTCCTGGGGCTGCCTGGTCGTGGGCTGGGGCTGGGTTGGGAGTGGAGCCCCTCCTGACCTTACACAGGCAAAGTCAGCCAGTGTGAACCTGTCGTGCCAGCAGGATCGCTTTTTCTTCCCCTGGGTTTAGCCATTCTCTTTTTCCCTGGTACTTGTAATATTAGAAGGAATGAAAATTATATAGCTTCTGGACTTGCTATATTCAGTCCTGGATGGGCGCCAAAAATCTGTTGGACAGAAGGACTAAAGAGGTGAAGCCTGGTGAAGCTTCCAGGAATGAATGTGCTTCGCTAGCCTCCAGATTTTGCTTTTGCCTGCGAGGCTTGCAGAGCTCAGCTTGACCCAAGCGTGCAGTGCTCTCAGGGACTGCCACGAGAGCAGTTGTACCTGTCCCATGAAACCTTGATTGTTAGGCTGTAACGCTTCTTCTTAGGTAGTAAAGGTGAAAAACCCTTCCAGTTTGTTAGTGATAATGGACAGATGATGAGCAAGGCTGGCGTATAGAGTTTGCTTCTATTTCTGGCAGGTTATGAGACACTAGACCTTTTCAAATCATGTCGTTCTCACTCCCGAGCTGCTCTTCTCCTGCTGTTCTCCCGTTCCTTTCCTCCGAGCACTGGGAACCCATTTCCCAAACAGTCTAAAAGCATGCACCCCATTGTTTTTATTAAATACTGCTGCTGGGGACCCTTCTGACATGATTAACTGGCTTTCTTTGAGGGGAAAGGGTCCGCAGGCTGGGAGCAGCATGCTGAAAACTTAGATGCTCTCTCCAGAAACGATGCCAGCCGCCTGAAATCTGCTTCCCCAGATGCGCTCCCATCAGGTGCAGATCAGTTCTCTCCTGATCAGCTTCAGGGCGCTTCTGGAAGATCTGCAGTACAGTGCAAAGGAATTGAGGCAGAGTAACATGTACAGTATCCTTATGTCATGTCGCTGTTTGACAGGGCTTAACTGTGCTTGGCAAAGCCCTGAACGTATTGAGGAATCATATCGGGGTTAAGTATGAGAGGAATGTGCTGAGGATTAAAAGGTCGCTATTGACTCAAGTCGCCCTTCTGGTTGAAAATCTTTCACCTGAAGTAACTGCTTTGCTTTCTAGTTTTGCAGAAGTATGTGGTGCTCCACTTTATTTACTCAAGTCACTTCCCTTTCTTGTATGGGTTTTTCCACCTAGCAGCAAAGGGAAGGGGGAATGTGGTCATGGAAGAGTTAAATCCTTTGGCAGCAGGTTCAGGAGCCTTGAACAATGCTACGCTTTTAAATTAATTACTCTCCTGCAAAGCCTGTAAGGGAGTTAAGTAAAGTTTTGGTACGTGGGGCGGCAAGGTG
This sequence comes from Chauna torquata, assembly GCA_013399475.1. Lineage (NCBI taxonomy): Eukaryota > Metazoa > Chordata > Aves > Anseriformes > Anhimidae > Chauna > Chauna torquata. The sequence continues at coordinate 10,915 of VXAL01004072.1, read as the reverse complement.
CAGGTGCGAGCAGACACAGAAGCCGAGCAGTCTCTGAGTTCCTGTTTTGGGTAGCAGGGTGTGTACGCGTGTTCGAGGCTGCCCGTCCGTTTGGGGCCTGAAGTGGCATCTGTAAGCGTCTCACCCGTCTGAGAATGCCAGCTAAGACCTGGGCCGCTTAGGGGTCTCAGCCTGAGCGTGCAGGCTGTTCCTCCTTGATGAAGGCGGACAGCTGCCCTCCTCCACCCCGTGCTGCTCGGTGGGCGACCTGGTGAGTCGGGAGGCCTGGGGGGAGCTGTGGGACGCGCCAGGACCCTCTGCAGCCGTGCTGCAGCCACGCACACGGATCCCTTGTGAGTGCAGATGGAGGCGCAGTGCTAGGGGCGTCTGCGAGTGAGGTCTGGAGCATCCCGTGAGCTCCTGCAGCTTCTTGGCTTGTCTGCCTGCAGCAGCTGCCTGCGCCCTGGGCTTCCGTGCCGCGAGCTAGGTGCAAACAAAAGTCCCACTTGCATTCCTCTGGCAGTCTCGCAATTCTTCAAGTATCTCTTGTTCTGGTGCTTGCCCTGTGAAATGTCTCAGCTGTCTGCCCTGGACACTGCCTCCCTCTGTTCCTGGCACAGCAGCAGGGCAGTGTGCTGTCCCCAGCTCCTTCCCTTGGGCCATGCCTTGTAATACGTCGTCTCGGCAGCGTTCAGCCCACTTAGGTAGGGCACCAAGCGGTTGCAAGGTGCATCCTGGTGACCAGCTGGTGTTCAGAGATCAAAATGCAATTTTGCCTCAGTTTTGCAGAGCAAATCTGCACTCCCCTTTCACGTATTTTGCTGCTTATGTCCTCTTAATGCACGTAACAGGCCAGGATTTGTACCCTTGGTTGCTGGAGGAGAAGGGGCTGCAGGCGCGGGGCTGAGCTGCAGCGCGAGGAACCCCTCTCCCAAGGAGTGTTTGATGAGCTCGTGTTAACAAGGTCTTTTTCCACAGCAAGCAGAAGCAGGGCCTGAGTGTTCCCAATAGATGTTCCCTGCTGCTGCTACTATGAGGAGACTGAGTCAATTAAAAGCTATTTCTGCGGCAGGCAGCTATTTTAGGGAATCAAAGAGCGTGTTACGGGGTGGAATGATCTTGCTGGGCTGGCAGATCAGGCCGCGAGAAGGAACAGCTGCTCTGTCTGCTGTGGCTTCTCTGTTCCCTGCCCCATGCTGTCACTTCACACACGCAGGCACGCTTAACCCCTTGCTCCTTCTCTTTCAGCTTGCAACTGTGGAGCCTGGGATGAAGTTCCACATGTACACGAAAGAGGAGCTTGAAGAGGTCATCAAGGATATTTGAAAGGGAGAGAGACTCCCTCAAAGGCTCGTTCCCCTGATTAAAGCGAACTGACTCAGTTCCTTCCAGTACCTGTGATTTTATTTCCAGCAGCATCTGTAATTGCTCTCCTCAGAAGGCTCTTGAGGTTTTTTTTACAGTTTCTGTACATAACTGATCTCTACAATAAGAGGCAATGACAATAAATCATTTTGTTACTCTACCCTGGGTTCCTCGTAACAGGGGTGCGGGGCAGGGGAGCGCTGGACCACGCGGGGCAGAAGAGGACGTGCGGTGGGGACCACGCTGTCCCTGGCTGCGCCAGTCACAAGTCTCCCTCTCGTGGAGGACGCGGTGCTGGGCTCTGGCCCGGGGAGGAAATCCACAGCCCGCAGTGTTCGCGTTTCCTCCTGGCGGGAGCCTGGAAATGCCGGTGACAACAGCAACAGACCCGGGGGGATGGATCTGGGTTAGTGGGACGGCCCTTGCCTGTTGAATGGGGCAGACATCGCTTCATTTTGAGAGCGGGCTCGTTTTGACCGGCAAACTTCTGTTGATCTAATTCACGGGGCTTGTTGCTTTTGTTTCTGGTTACCTCCTGCAGACATCTCTATCCTTGTCCTCAAAATAGCGCCTGAGAGTGGCCAGACCTCATGGCAGTAAGCGGCACACAGCAGAGTACTCGGACAGCCACGGGCTGTGCCCTGTGCCTGGCCACTCGTGGGCAGCCCCGCTCTGAGAAGTCAGAGTTTCACGCTGAACAAAACAGCGTTGTCTGCTGTGGGAGAAACAGCTGCCACCAGGAGGGGGGATGGCCCTGTCAGCAGGGACGCTTCCAGCCTTACGTTTGGCTGAAATGGGGGACTTTCTGCTCGGTTCAGCGGCGGGGACCGGCTGCCCGTCTCCACTGCTGGCAAAGCCACATGCAGCAAGCTGCTGCCGCTGATCTCGCAGCTGCCTTTCGCAGGGGGGAAAACGCCGGTCCTATTCATTTTTTTCCTCTCTTGCTGTTGCTCTTGCAGGAAGGGAAGCCAGCTCTGGAAGATCAGTCCTAGGGTAACGCCAGTGTTTGGAGCCGCCGAGCGCGCTCCTCCTGGGGTTCCTGCTGTGAGCCCCCTCCTCACAGAGCAGCATGGAGCAACCGGGCGGGATCGTCGGCCCCTGCCCGAGGTCTGGCAGCGCCCAGCTCCGCAGGTGGAGGAACAAACAGACGAGCCGATGCACTTTGCCCTTCAGGGACATTTCCTTGTAGCCTGCACGTGGGGAAGCGAGCCCGGCGTTGGCTCTGCCCACGTAGCCCTTGAGCTGCCGGCCCCGATCCCTCTGTGCTGCCCCTGTCCCCAAAACGAGCACGGGCGGTGAGGAGGGACACATCCCTCGTCCCATGACCATAACCCGGCCACTGCCCCGTGTGTCACCCTCATGAAGCCACCCCATGAGCGGAAGCCGGGCTGGCATCAGCTCGTGGGGGTGGCAGAAATAAATTCCCTTCATCCCGAAAGTACTTTTGGCTTTTATGTTAGCGGGAAGCTCGGCCGCGTTCACCGCTTCTCCTCTGGAAGCGGAGCCGCTGGGCGTTTGGCTGCCGCGCGAGCGCTGCCCTGCGCCGGACCCCGCCGTGCTCCTCCCAGGCTTGTTTGTGTCCTAGAAAACACAAAAAGCTAATTCTTCCCAGCGTGGTGTCCAGCAAAAAATGGTCCTTTATGCCCTGCCCTCATCACATGGTTACTGGTGGCAGCATCGCATGAGAGCGGCTGCTCTGAAAAGCGAGGCTTTGTGCTCCCCGTGTCTGATCTGCCCGGCTCCGCTGGGAAAAGCGAGGAGCTCGAGCTGCTCCCAGAGCGGCCGAGCGCAGGGGAGGATGGGGGCACGGAGCCTGGCGTTTGATGTGCTCCCTGCCTCGGGCCGGGAGCCTCCCAGGCAGCTCCCCGCAGGATTTCCTTACAGCTTTCACCCATCAAACTCAGATAATCTCTTTTCGGGGAGAAAAAAAAATAAAAAGGCGGAAGGATGACACAGCAGTAAAATGCAAAGTCCCATTTTGCAAACGAGAAAGGGCGAAGGCCTGGGTGGGGAGCACGCGGTGTCGGCCGGTGTCCCGGAGCACGGGGAGGGCCCCTGCGGGGTGACGTGTGCGGGCAGGCGTGACGTCATGCCCGCTGGTGTGACGCAATGCGCGGGTGGGACACCGCGCGGGCGGGTGCCCCAGGGCGTGCTGCTGCCCGGGAAGGGAAGGGAAGCCCAGGCGAGGCATTATCGGCCCGGCGGAGAAACCGGTTGTGCACCCGGAGGGACGTGACCGCCGCTCCGCTCCCCGCCAGCTCTGCCTGAAGACCAGGGGCTGTGCCCCAAAACCGGGAGCTGTGCCCCAAACCAGGGGTTGTGCCCCAAAAACAGGAGTTATGTCCCCAAACCGGTCGCTGGGCTCCAAAATCAGGAGTTAAGCCCCAAAACAGAGAGTTCTGCCCCAAAACCAGGAGTTATGCCCCAAAAACAGAAGTTGTGCCCCAAAATCAGAGGTTAGGCTTCCCCAAAAAGGGAGTTATGCCCCAGAACCGGAAGTTGTGTCCCAAAATAGGGGTTATGCCCTAAAACTGGGAGTTGTGCCCCAAAATCAGGGGCTATGCCCCAAAACCAGGAGTTATGCCCCAAAACCGGGAGTTGCGCCCCTAACCCAGGAGCTGCGCCCCAAAACCGGGAGTCGTGCCCCAAACCCAGCCAGAGCCGCCCCACGCCCGCGCGGGGCCGGGGTCCCGGCTCCCCCGCGCTGCCGGAGCCGTCCCCGCCGCCCCCCGGT
>VXAL01004069.1:6711-28661 GCA_013399475.1 Chauna torquata | reverse complement strand
CGTTCCGCGCTGGGCCGGGGCGGCCTCGCCGAGCGCTTTCGAAACCCGAGGGGACCGCGGGCAACTTCTGCTTCCGCGCCGTCAGCGCCGCCTGCCCCACGGGCACCGGGGCGAGGAGCCGGTGTCGCTCGGCCTCGGGTCCCTCGTCCCGCGCTGCAGCCCCGGTAGCCGGGGCAGCGTCGCGCTCCGTCCGCCACCGCACCGCGGGGTTCCAGCCTCGGCCGGGCCGGACGCTGTGATTTGAACAATAGCGGACTTCCTGTGGCGTCGTCCCATCCCGACGCCGTGCGGCTCCGTCCGTTGACAAAACGGCGGCGGCGCGGCCACGGCTTCGCTGCGACGTGCACCCGAACGTTGCCAAAGCGGCGAGCCCAGCAGCTTTCTCCCGCATTTCGGGCTTTTTGGCTGCGCGGTTGCTGCGGCGACACGCCAGCGGCTCCGTTTCCTGGTGGGAAAGGGGCTTTGGGAAGCGCTGCGTGAGTTTTCCCCGCCGCTGTGCTCTCCGCCGTTCGATTTTCAGCTTATTTCGCGTTTTCCTAGCGGCGAGGTCAGCACCCAGAGCCTGTGGCGTGACGCAGCGCCTGACACGAGCTGCCTTGTCCTTTACGCTCCCATCCGCGCGGGGTTGTCTTTGTGACCGGGAATCTTTCACGTGCATCCTGCGGCCCTAACGATGCGCTTGCGTTAATAACTGGGTAATTATGCGCAGGGGGGGTACCGCCCCTGCTCGGTGTCCTTGTGTTTTCAGCAATCGGTGCTCGCCATCCTGCGCTGGTGACAGCGGCGTGTCGGCATCTGCTCCTCCCGCTGTAGCGTTGTAAACACGCCTATAGACGTACTGGGGAATAAAATAACGCGGAATGGAGATTATCGTTGCCTGCTCTAATGGCTGCCTGTGATAACTCGGGGTATAACAGCCCTGACGTGGCTCGCCCGCTGCCAGGATCGCACATGGAGGAGGGCAGGCGCCCTCTGCTTCTCTCCGCGCAGCGCTCGGGGCTGAGTCCTGCGTAAAAGCCTCTGCCCCGGGCTGGCCGGGAGCGCTTCCAGCCTTTCTCCGGGACGAGCCATGGATGCCGACCGGCTGGGGACGACCGCTGCGGCCTCAGGGCGAGGAGAACCATCGCAGCAAACGGGCCGCACCGCGCCGGGCTCGCTCCGCGTTTCAGGCGAAGTGCATCGAGCTTCCGCGCCCCGCCAGCAAAGCGCGCTGACCTCTGGCGCGCGGGCTGTGCTTTGTCCGCGAGAGCTGCTCAGCGAGAAGCCGGGGGCTGCTTGCGAGCGTGCGAACGCACGTCTGTCGGCGTAAATGGATGAAAGGGAAGGCAGCGGGGATGAAAAACCAGCTTGGTCTCCTGCTAAGCGGCCGAGCGTTGCTCTTGGACTAAGGCGTGGTGTTCTCAGTCCCCAAAATGTGATAGAAATGGGAACACTTCCACGTCCTGCCCATGGCGCGGGGGTTGGAACGAGATGATTTTTAAGGCCCCTTCCAACCCAAACCATCCTCTGACTCTACAAGCAGCCTGCAGCGTGCTTGCGGCCGGCGCGTAGCGGAGGGGACCCATCGGTGAAGCGTCCGTCGTCCGGTTTGTTCCAGCGGGAGGTGAGCAAACAGCACGGAGGAGACGCGGCGGGGTTCTGGAGCTTCGCTCGCGCCTTCAGCCTGGATCTTCGCTCTGTGGCTGGCCCGGCTCAGGCATTCTGCCGCTGTTGGAAGGAGCCTCGCGATGGCTGCGGCTCGGTGCGGGGTTGCCTTCCGTGGCCGGAGCGCACAAGGAAGGGCTGCGGGCGAGCCGCCTCACTGCGCGGAAAGCCCACGGAGGAGCCGGGCATTGAGTTCTGCTTGGAGCGCGCCGAATCTGCATTTAGGTGCTGGGCTTCAGCGTGTCCGGAGTCCGTCCCGCGGCTCCGTCTGTCGCGGCAGGCGCCAGCACACCTTGGCCCTGCTGAGCGCTGCGCGCGGGCCCGGAGCGATCGGATTCGCTCCCCGCTCTCAGTGGGAAGAGCACAAAAGGCGATCTAAAACACTGCGTTAAAATGACGTTACTAGCTGTGCTAAAAGCCGTCCCGTTGACGTCCCGATGAAGCGTGCATCGAGCGGTCCCTCTTTGGAGCCCTCGTAACGTCAGCGCGAGCGTGCTAAGCGCTCCGCGTCTCCCCCCGGCCCTGCTCTGGCTCTCGCAGCCGCGCTCGGACAAGCGACGGCCTCAGCGCGGTCTCGGAGCCGCGTCACTCCCGGCCATTGAGCGTGGCCGGCCCGCGGCGACAATGGGGCCGTTGTGACGGGCGCGGGGGGAGCCCTCCCGGCGAGGAACCCAACGTCAATGGGGCATTATAAGGCGCTGGGCGGCGTTGCCGGTGCCGTGAGCCGCCGAAAACGCGGCCGCAGCCAGGTGAGGCGTTCGCACTGGCGCTGGTGCTGCGCGAGGGGGAATTGATCCGGCCGGGAGGATGGCGGTGGGAGCAGCCTGCTCCCGGTCTTCTCGCCATGAACGTTTTCCAGGTCGGGTTTAACTCCAAATGGAATTGGTCGAGCTGAGTGTCGGGAGGGCGGCTCGGCACGAGGAAATCACGGCGTTGGCCGAGCGGGCTCGGGGGGGTTTTACAGCGGCAATAATCAGGGGAACGGCAACTCGATTGCCGGGCATTGCTTCGGGAGCGGGAGAACGGCGGCGCCGGGTGGAAACGGAGCGAGAGAGAAGGGAAGGAGTCGGGAACGAGGGGGGAGCTCGTTAGGGACGACCGGCAGGGGCCACCCGGTGTTTTGGGGGAGCCCCGTCCCGCGGCAGGGGCAGGACTCGCGGCCGGGCAGCTCCGGCGTCTTTGCCACGAGGGATTTTGCGGAGCACGGGACGTGTTAAGCGCGCTTCCTTCAGCGGCGACCTTTGCCGTCCCACTCCGTTTTTGTAACCCGGAGTTTCCTGGTGCTGCGTGCAAGCGGAAAGCAGAGGCAGAGGGGCTCCGAGTAATTGGTTGGATGGGAAAATGCGGTTCTAATGACACTTCAAACGCGAGGAGTGACTTCGCTCCTCGGCGGTTACATCTACAAATACCCGTTTGATGTCACGCTCACGTCTACACGACGCGTCATCCCAATTAGGAGTTCCTTCCTGCTGCATCTCCGAGTCGCTCGGCGTTCAAAGGGCAGAGGGCGCCGCGTTTCCCGGTGGGGAAGGCGGCTCCAGGAGATCACCGACACCGCGAGCAGCGCGCCGGGCCGGCCGTGCAGGGCCCCGGCTTCGCTCCAGCCGAAGGACGTGGCGCTGCTGTTTGGCGCAAGCCAAGGGAGCGAGGTCCGGGTCGGAGGCTGCGTGGGAAGGGAGGAGCGGAGCCCCCGCACGCGCGGCGCGGGGTCTCGGCCGGTCGTGGGTGACGCTTTGTGCTCTCTCGCGGTGTTTATTTCGACGGGAGGAGACGACCGCCGCTTGGCGAGCGGGGCCGCGCGGCGTCATAGCGAAACTGCAGAGCCCCGACCGCGCCGGATGGCGAGCGGCGCAGAAATAGATCCCCATGTCCCCACGATGTCCCCGCGTCAGGCAGACGCCCTTAAACGCTTCCTTTTCCGGTCGGATCCCACCTGCCCGCAGAACCTGTCGTCCCGGTCGCGCAGGAAGTCGTTTCCCAGCGATAAAAGCGCGTTCCTCTTCGGAGGTTCCTGCGTCTGCCTCCCCGCCGTGCAACCGAGCGGGGCAGGGCCGGCGCCGCGTGCTCGGAAATCTCCTACTCGAGGCGCGGGTGAAGGGCGAGCGCGGCAGCGGCGGCGCCGACGCAGCGCCGTTCCCAGCGCAAACGCCGCGGCTGTAATTCACTGCTGGGGCCGGAGGCGGGCAGGACGGGCGCTGGATGCCCTCTCGTGTTAACGGGGGCAATAAATCCCCTCCGGCCTCCCCCAGGGTGCTCCTATCGCTCCCGTTTCAAAGCGAGCGACGCCGCTGGCGCGCAGGGGGCTGCTCTGCGGCCGGCACCGGTCGAAGCCCCCGGGGTCCTCGCTGGTGGCTCGGGAGGAAGCGCGGCCTCTCTGGGAAGCGATAAAGCACGCGTGGGTTTAAGGAATAAAGAGAAGGTGGCGTTTTTCTCCCTTTTTCTGAATTAGCAGGGTGCAAAAATCCCATAGACGCTTAACTTCCCTAATTGCCGGCAGCTGGGAGAACCTCTGTCCGAGCTCCTGCGCTCTTGGCGGCCGCTGGCGGCGAAGGGGGCGACGAGGACGCGGGAGCTGCTCCCCTCTGCGGCCGTGGCCCTGCTGCTCGCGCCTTTGACCCCTTCCAGCCCCAAACGCGCTACGCCCGAGGCGCCGCACTCCGCTGTTTCAGTGTTGGGGTGACCGGCTGGGTATGGCGCGAGCTGCCTGCTTATTTAACCCCCCGAGTAAATGTCGTTTAATTCCTTGCAGGGACTTCCTTCCCCGGGGCTCTGGAATCGTCACTCGGCGGCCTCTCATCCTTCAGCTCATCTTCTCCAAGACAGGTACGGTCCGGCCTTTGGCTGCTCGGTCAAGCGCCTCGCAGACGCGTCGTTTAACGCACGAATATTTAGGTAACGACTCTGGTTCGTTTGGGAGTTCCCAGAGCAGGATTTTGACCGCTGGGCAGCAGGCCTGCTCCGCAGAGCGAAAGCTGCCCTGCAAGTGGCAAGCGAGGTAGGAGGTTTCCGTAGTTTGCCGCTATTGCTGGCGTTTCGGCGTACGTTTAATTGAGAGCGCGTGCCGGCAGCGTGGGCCGTATTCAGGCTCGTTCTGAACACATGCTGGCCTTTACACCAGAAAGTCGCGGCCTGGTGTGCAGGAGGCTTCTGTGGAAGGCTGTGAGGTTCCTTTCTTCCCCAAAATGTGTTAAATCCTGAGTCAGACCGCGGTACGTCTGAAAAATAAGGAGTCAGCTCTTCAGATGCGTGGTGCTGACACAAAGGAGAGAAGGGGAATCTCCGAGGCTGCAGCGGAGACGGGAGAAGAGCAAGAGCTGCAGCGCCGATGCCTTCAGGTCCTTCCTTCTGTTCCCCTCCAGCTGAAAATTCCAGGTTTCCTTAAGGTGCAATTATCCTGATTATAAGGGAGACTCGGTCTGCGCCCAGGCGTTTAAAACCCTAATAAAAGCGTGCCTGGCTACTTCCCCATCGCCTGGTGACTCAGTTCCGCTGTGCACTGCGATACGGAGGGTTGGGAAATCGGCCCCTGCGCCGGTTCACCTGCCTTCGCCGGGAGCGCTGGGAAGCTGGAAACGAACCACGAGGACGGCGACATTTCCCAGCCGGACGCACGCCGAAAACCTCAGCAAGCCCGATCTCTGGGGTGGTTTCTCTTACCGCCTTCCCCCGCGCGAAACACGCGCCGGCAGCCCCCTTCTGAAGCAGCGCGCTGCTGCGTCGGGCCCTCGCCCCGCTGTCTGGAAGCAGCGCCGTTCCCAGCGTCGCGTCGTCGGATCGCGAAAGCGAGTGGCACCGTCCCCGCAGAGCCGCCTCTCCCCGAGGCGAGTTGTGGCCGCGCGTCTCTGAACGCCCCTTCCCGAGGGGCAGGCTGGGAGCTGCTGCGAGCAGCCAGGGAGCCGTTACCCCGCTGCCCGTGGGGAAGCGCTGTGCCTCTCACCCCTCGCCTCCTGCTGAGCTTTCCCGGTCCCCTCGCGGCTTCTGCAGCAGCAGCCTGCAAGACCCTCGGAAAATCCCGGACGCTTGATGATGTCCAGGCAGCTGAACCGCCCCGCGTGCCTCCTTTGCTTCCTGCGCTGCTGACTTGGTTTAAGGTCAGCGGGCCTGAGGGGTGAAATGAAGGAGATGCTGCAGCAGAGCTGATGCGGTTGAAGGCCGGATGCAAAAACCTCGACTCTGTTCTGTGATCGCGAGTGTAAACGCTTCCGTTCTGGTACAGGCTGCGAGCAGTGTGACGCGCAGTGATAAATCTGGAGAGGAAACCAGTAAATAAAACACGGCGCCCGGTGCAGGTGGAGGAAGCTGTGGTTGCTTTTCGGCGAGGGGCTGGGGAGTGCCGCCGGTCCCTCCTCGCCAGTCGGCCACCACGGGGACGACGCCAGGATGAGAGCCCAGGTTTCGGGTGGCGGCGTCTTGGCAGCCGAAGACTCGGACCTTTCTTCTGCACTCGCGGTCCCCGGCAGTAAAACATTTAAAAGCGATCAGCGGGGACTGAAAGGCAAACAGGCAGGGGTGAAAACAAACACAGCCGTTCTGGTGGTGAGGTTCACGAGCCGGAGCCAGCGTCGGCTGGCTGCCAGCATCTCACCCAACGGCAGTTTCTTTTTGGCAAGGGAAGCGTAGCTTGAAGTCCACATCAAAGCAGCTGCTGCAGCGCAGAGGCAGCAGGCGGAGTGTCGGCTCGCCCAGCCTGCGCCGGCTGGCTGCCATTGTCCCGTTCCCTCCTCCTCCGCCGGGGGGAAGCTGCGGGGCCAAGTTTGTTTGGGGCGGCTGCCAGTCGGGAGGCTGAGCACAACCGGGTTAATCCCTGGGCACGTCCTCGGTGCCTGGCGGGGGCACCGCTTCTGCGCGGCGGCTGCAAACCGGCCGCTCGGCGTCACGCAGGAGCAGACGCCTGGTTCTGCTGCGCGGCCCAGAGACGTCCGTGAAACAGCTGCGCGTCCCTCCGGTCCGGGCTTGCGATGGCCACGTTTTCTATGAATTTATTTATTTATTTTTGGCTGGATTCTCTTTTCCAGAATATGCTGAGTTTTTGCACTGCAAATCCAAAAAGTTCACGGACTTCGATGAGGTGCGGCAGGAGATCGAAGCGGAGACGGACAGGGTCACGGGCACCAACAAAGGCATCTCTCCCATCCCCATCAACCTCCGCGTCTACTCGCCGCATGGTGAGCGGGCTGTTTGCTCTGCTGGGGTGCGTTAACGCTCTCTGGGAAGAAGAAGAGCTGTCGTTTGCGTGCACGGTGGCTGTGGGGTTTAACCCAGCCTGGGTCCTAAAAGCAAATCCTGGCTGCTCCGTGTGTCTGACCGAGCTTGTACCAGCCCGGGGGTCCGTGGGGGTTGCCTGGGGACACGTGGCCACCACCTGAGCAAATACAGCGGCGCGCCTGCCCTCAGAGGGCTCCTAGGGCTTGCAGGGGAGGGATCCATCCGCGGGTCTGCAGAGAACCGGTGTGAGACTGAGCTCCCAGCTCCAGGCCCGTGACCCGCGCTCGCTGTCCTTTCAGTGCTCAACCTGACTCTGATCGACCTCCCGGGGATCACCAAAGTGCCGGTGGGGGACCAGCCGCAGGACATCGAGTACCAGATCAAAGACATGATCCTGCAGTTCATCAGCAGAGAGAGCAGCTTGATCCTTGCCGTGACGCCCGCCAACATGGATCTGGCCAACTCGGATGCGCTCAAGATGGCGAAAGAAGTTGATCCTCAAGGTAAGACGGACGCATCCTCCTGCCTGTCTCTGTCTGTGCCATCGCTCCAGCGAGTGAGAGAGTCTCCAGCTGCTCTCGCAGCGCAGCGCCCCAAATCACTTGCCCGGTTTGGGTGCCGGAGGTGCTTCTTGTCGCTCCTCCTCTCACAGAGGACTCCCCATCCTCTGACGGGTGAGAAGGGGTCAGCAGTTCCGTTCCTCGCTGGCGATGCCGTATTTGTTTTGGGTGTGCGTGCCTGCCTCTTCCTGACGCGTTCCGTGAAATAACGTTGGTTGATTGCTCCTTTCTGTGGCTGGTTCAGGCTTGCGGACAATTGGAGTGATCACCAAGTTGGATCTGATGGATGAAGGCACGGATGCCAGAGACGTGCTGGAGAACAAGCTGCTTCCTTTACGAAGAGGTATAAAGGACGTCGCCCCGTGTCCTGCCCCCGCCGCCTGTCCCCACCTCACGTAGCATTCCAGAACGAGCCAAAGGGCAGCCCCCGTGCGCTCCAGCGTCTGCTGGGGAGCCCGGGGCCCTTGTGCTGAAGGTGCTGCCCTTTGCTCCAGGAAAAGTGGCCACGGGTGGCAATCCGGAGAATCGCAGGGCTCTGCTCGGACAGCGCTCAGCTGGGTCTGCCCATAGCGAGAGCCCGTGTGTCCTGTTGCAGGCTACATCGGCGTCGTTAACCGAAGCCAGAAGGACATTGATGGCAAGAAGGACATAAGGGCAGCACTGGCAGCCGAGCGGAAGTTCTTCCTTTCCCACCCGGCTTACCGGCACATGGCCGACCGCATGGGCACCCCGCACTTGCAGAAAGTCCTGAACCAGGTAGGTGGACTGCAGGCGCCGTGCTCGGTTCTGTGACGGCTCAGTGTTGTGCGAGGGGCCGAGCTTTTCTGGGCTAGCGGAGCAGTCCGTGTCCTCCTGCACGTGGGACCCGTTGCTTTTTTTTTTTCTTACGCTGAGACGAAACGCCGCGCTCCTTCTGAATGTTTTGTGGTGCTGGCGGAACGGGGTCGTTCTGCAGTCGGTTTGATGCAGAGGAGGGTGGAGGTAGGCGGCTGGACTCACTTTCTTGATTTCTTTTGTAGCAACTGACCAACCACATTCGGGAGACACTGCCCTCGCTGCGCAGCAAACTGCAGAGCCAGCTGCTGTCCCTGGAGAAGGAGGTCGAGGAGTACAAGAACTTCCGCCCCGATGACCCCACGCGAAAAACCAAAGCTTTGTTACAGTGAGTCTCTTCACAGTTGCAGAAACGTTGCTGGCACAGAAGTAAATTTGCTTTGCTCCTCGTGTAAGGCTCATTTGTCTCGGCTGGTGGCTTCTTTCAAAGAAGTGCCCAGAAGAGCCGTGCTGTTAGGAAGGTGCGGTGCTAGCGGATGGCCCTGCCTGCTCTAACAGCGCTGAGCTGGCACCTAGAAGAGATTCTGTGCCCTCCAGCAGCGGTCTGACGGGCTGCTGGGAAGGACAAAAGTGCCTGGTGAGCATCCCCGCAGGCAGGAATTGGTCTCTTGTGCTTACTGTGCTCCGTGTAGACAAACCCTGCCTGACTTAGTGCAAACAGACCGAATGTTTGGTCTCGGGAATAGAAAGGGGAACTTGTGGCGCTCCTCGACCTGCCCACGTGTTCTTCAAACCGCAGCAAGAGGCAGATTTCCCTGCTGCGACTGCAGCAGCGGGGACTTGGAGAACTTTGGCACAGCCCTGGCTGGCTGAAGCCCGGCGTGCGGAGCTGGCAGCGCGGGGCTGACTGCAGCCGACGGTCTGGGCGGCTGGCAGTTCTGTTGTACTCAGCTGGTGCCTGTTTAACCCCGCTGCTTCTCCGCAGGATGGTCCAGCAGTTCGGCGTGGACTTTGAGAAGCGGATCGAAGGTTCAGGAGACCAGGTGGACACGCTCGAACTCTCCGGGGGTGCCAGAATCAACCGCATTTTCCACGAGAGATTTCCTTTTGAGCTAGTGAAGGTAAAGCTGGCCCCGGGGGCGCGCGTGTTGCGTAGGCAGTGTTGGGCGGACCGTTCCTGCAGAAAGCAGCATGGGGTTGGTTTTCCACGTGCTGTAATTAGGGGCATCCCAGCTCCCCGTGCTTACCTCCTAAACCAGCAGCAGTTCCTGACCTGACCCCTGGGGGATGAGCTGCTCCCCCTTGCCCCGCTGGGACGTGCGTGTGGCAGTCCCTCGGCACCCGGCTGCCTTTCGCTTCCAGCGCTCGGTGTCTGCAGAAGGAGGGGGATGCCTTCTGAACGAGTCTGCTCCGTAGACAAAGCGGGCTCTCGTTCCTGCGTAGTGATGCCCGACCTTTGGCTTCGGCGCTGGGCCCGCAACGAGAAGTCGCAGGGTGTGAAAATGGGCAGCTGTCTGCCCGCGGGGTGCTGGCGAGGTCTCGGGGCCTCCGCGATTGCCAGAAGTTGCTCACCGTAGAATCTAATTGCGGCTTCCCTCCCTGTTCAGATGGAGTTTGACGAGAAGGACCTGAGGCGAGAAATAAGCTATGCAATTAAGAACATCCACGGTGTGAGGCAAGTATCGGAGCGGCGCAGTAGCGGGTCCCGTTCTCAGAGTAGATCACTAAGCCTGGTCCGCGGGGTACGTGCGGTCGGAGCGTTCCTGCCGAGCGGGAGGCGATGCCTGTCGCTGGCGGTTCATCGCCCGCTGTCCCGTGGAGACCAGCATTTGCTGAAAGTGGCCGTTCCTTGCTGGAACCTCGCAGAGGGAATTAATTAACTTGGCCACCCTGCCGATGTCCCCTCCTCGTGTCGCTCCAGCGTAGCGCACGCGGTCTCCGTTAGCAGAATCAGGCCGAGCCTGCTCCCCTAGCGCCCTGGAGAACCCGGAGCGGGCTGGAGCACGGGTGCTGCTGAGTGCTGGGACAAAAAGTTTCCCCTCCTGCCTTCAGTTCAGCCGCTCAGACATTTCTCTTTCCTCTTATATTCCCATAAGCGGGGGAAGAAATGAGCTTGAGAGAAAGGTAGGGAACGCGAGCTGAACCTCCTCGCTAAAGGAAGCGGGGTCCGCGGTCTGGCTGCAGGCGTGCACGTTGGGGACGAGTTGTCCCCTCTGGGAGCGGCACGTCTCGTGCTGCTCGGCTGGCGCAGCACCGACCTGAGGGCTGAAACGCGCGCCCAGAAGAGGGATCGCATTAGACACGAGTCCTCTTCTTGGCATTGCTGCTCTCCTTTGGCCTCGTGCTGTGAAGGGAGAACGGAAACCGAGGGATTCCCCTCTTTGCTCAGAGAATCAAAGACTCTTCCCCAGGAATCGCTTGACCTGCTCGGGGCGTATCCACTTCCCCAAAACGCCACCAAAAAGGCTGATTCCCGTCCCCTTGCGGCGCTGGCGCCTGAGCTCTCACTCCCGTTCCGGGGGACGTAACACCCTAATTTGAAGCGTTCCCACCCCGTCCCCTCTGACACGTGGCGGAGGGTGGAAAAGCGGGGTTCGGCAACGCCGTGGACGCAGGAGTGGGGGTGTCCCAGCGCGCAGCCCACCCGGCGGGGAGGGAGCTGCTCTCCGGTGCGGCCGCTCTCTCGTCAGGATGCGGCCCATCGCCTCTGAACCTGATCCCCCATTTTGTTTCTTTCTCTGCCATGTCTCTGCCCTCTCGCCCCCCGTGCGGACTCCTGTAGGACGGGGCTCTTCACCCCAGACTTGGCATTCGAGGCCATTGTGAAAAAGCAGGTGGTGAAGCTGAAAGAGCCTTGTCTGAAGTGTGTCGACCTCGTTATTCAGGAGTTAATCAATACAGTTAGACAGTGTACCAGTAAGGTATGGAACCGGCTGGAGGCAATCCAGCCCCTTCCTGCCAGTGGGATGGGGAAGCAGGAACGATGCCCTAACCTGCCTGCCTGGCCTGGTTTCCCTCCAAACCCAAAACCCAACAAAATCCGGGAGCACCCTGCGCAAAATTGGGTATTTCTGAGCTTTGAGTTGTCTCCAGCCAGGGAGTCCTCCCTGTTGCCCTCGGCTGGGAGGCTCGTCCGCTCCTCGAGCCTGCGCCGGCGCTTCGGGCGCCAGCAGCGTCCCCGAGCCCCCCGGTCCCGTCCCCGCGCTGGCTCTGGGGATGCGGGGGGAGACGCTTCGCTTCCCACGGCTGTCACCTTTGTTGCTGACGGTAGGAGCCAGGCAGGCGGGCAGGCTGCTCTTGGGCCCCGGGACCTCTCTTAGCCCGCGTCTTCACAAGCCGCGGTTTAAGCTGCTGCTTCGCTGCACTCTGGGAATCCGCCGATCGGGGAAACAAAAGCTGGGGGCGGCCGCTGCAGCCGCTGCCTGTACATCCCGCGGTTCAGTGCCTGCAATTAATAAGCTGCTTGATAACAAGCGCATTTCCATATCAAAAGGTTTCCCCCCCCCGTTGTCATTTGTTCTTGGAAGTGTTAATTACCCTGAAGCCGTGTGACGGCCGGGATAAACGGGCCGTTTCCATATTTAATAACCGGCTTCTCAGGGCGAGTCCTTTTTAACCTCATTCTGGTAGCAGCAAAAGATGCCTTAAACTAAAAAGAGGGGAGGAGAAACAGCTCCCGTCTCCTTCCAGTGCATCTGTTATTTAAAAAAAAAAAAAAAAAAAAAGACTTTAGCTGCCTACGAGACCAGACAAGAAGGGGAAGGTAACGGCGATGTTTGCTAACCCCGAGTTTCTGCGGAGCAGGACAGTTTAAACGCTCGCCTGGTTCTGTAAGTGGTAGGGCCCGCGGGGCTTTGTGTGCTGTCAGGAGTTCTCTGCTCTCTTTTGTTTCCAGCGTGTTTTACTGTGACCTGGGTGGCGGGGAGAAGCCGGTGCTTCCTGCCGAAATTCCTTCGGTCCCAGACAGGCAGGAGAAAGGGATGCCCGGGGAATCTGACAGGCAGAAGGGATCTCGCAGGCAGCAAGGGTAAAACCTGGCCGGTGCTGGGCTCGGAGGGACGTGCGCCGCGAGGCTTCGCGCGTGCCGCTCTGCCCGGGCAAGAGGCTCATCCCCTCGCAACGGCGGCTGCCGTCCCCAGTAGTCAGAGGGAGGCTCTTCCCCAAAGATGAGTTGGAACGCAGTGATTTTTGAGAGCTAACCCAGCCTGGAGCGGGGCCGGGGCTCTCTCCAGCGTCCCCCTGCGCCCGGGCAGCGCTGCCCTCGCGTGCGCACGGAGCACAGGGGACGCGAGACGCCCTCCGGCCGCTAAAACGCCTGCGAGAGGCAGCTGGGAGGGGAGCGGACCCCTGAGCTCAGTGCAGAGCGGCTCCGAGGGACCCGACGGGATTTCCCAGGCAGGCACCGCAGCTTTTTCCTTTGCACGTTACTAACCTGAATTATTTTTTGAAAAATCTCATTTTTTCTTTTTCTTTCTGTCTTTGTCACTATTTTTTTTTTTTTTTTTTCTTTCCCCCCTTCCCTTTGCACTCCAATCGGTGTTTGGCTCCCGCTCTGCATGGTGCAGGACGGGGCTCTTCACGCCCGACATGGCCTTTGAAGCCATAGTGAAAAAACAGATTGTAAAGCTTAAAGAGCCCAGTTTGAAGTGTGTTGATCTGGTGGTCTCAGAGCTGGCCACGGTCATTAAAAAGTGTGCCGAAAAGGTAACGGGTCTTAATTCATCCCCCTTTGTCTAATCTGAACATCTGGAATATATTCGCTCTCAGGACCCAGCCGACCAAAGTGAGTCCAACAACACGGTTGCCACCGATTTTAGGGGATGCTGTGTCCTTCGGGCACCCGAGCTGCCGGCTGGAAACGCCGGCGAGTGCGGTGGCAGCGTTAACGTGGCTTCGCGGCACGGGTCCTGCCGAGACATATTGCACAGGTGTTTGCTCGCCCTGTAACAGCGAAGGCTAAAAACGCTCCTAGAAACAGCCGAGCCCCCCTCCTCTGCCTCGCTTCGCAGTCGCTCGCGCTTCGTGCCGTGAAAATCTGGGTCCGCTTAGCCGTGGGGTGCGAGGGGGGAAGCAAATCCCGATTCCTGTGCCGAGCATGCTTCTGAGACCCCCAGGAAGGGGGCATCATGTCGGATCTAGTGAAGAGAATCAGCTCTTGCTTTCCCCTGAGCCCCAGCTGTGTCCTCCCGACAGAGCTGGGGCTCGGTCCCCGCTGTCCTCCTTCGCCTTCGCGACCCCGTTCTGTTACTGGCTTTCCGCGGTAAGCGCGCGAGCCCGCCGCGGTCCGGTCAGCAGCCGTTTTCCCCGGCCTTCTCCCTTTCTTTCCAGCTTGGTTCCTACCCCAGGTTACGGGAAGAGACGGAGAGGATTGTTACCACGCACATCAGGGAGCGGGAAGGCAAAACGAAGGACCAGGTGAGCGCGTTTCCAGGCTCTGCGTGGCCGGGGAGGAGGCTGAGCACACCCCCCGCTGGGTGCTCCTCACAGCCGGGTGCTCCTCCGAGGACGCAATGAGCGCTGGTCCCGCACCCTGCAGCTCCCCACTCGCCGTCCCAAAGCTCCCTCTCGCGGCAGCGACGCGGAGCGCCGTGGGTCCGGCCTCCCTGCCCGTGCCCGCGTGCTCGCGGCGTCCCCCGAGCACAACCGTGTCCCCTGGGGCTCTGTGGCGGCTCTTGCCGAGCGGTGCTGGGGCTGGGGGTGGCCGGCCTTTCCCGTGGGGATCCTGACGCGTGACCCTCCTTCCAGATTCTCCTGCTGATCGACATTGAGCTCTCCTACATCAACACTAACCACGAGGACTTCATCGGATTTGCCAAGTAAGTGACGCAGCAGTGGGATGGGGGCTCTCCTCGCATCCGTGTATGAGTGAGGTTCGCGGTCCTGGCCCCAGTTTGCAGCTGAGGCGTGCGGGTCGTTGCGGCGCCAGTTCAGAGCCACCGACGTGACGAGCGGTGGAAGAGTCTCCCGCACCCCAACGTCGTTCACCAGACCCCATCAGCGCCCCAGTGCGGGCAATTAGGGAGGTCCCTCGGGTTCGTGCGGCAGCTCCGCTTCCCCGCTGCCCGCTTGGTGCTGGAGGGCGTGGAGGTGTGAGCTGCCCCACAGCATTCCTTTGCCTTGGACTTTAGCCCGAAGCAGGGTTTGTGAATGCCGCTCCTTACGGCAGAGAGCACAGAGTGCAGCCTCAGACAGAGCTGCTTAGGGCCTGCTCGCAGGGGCGTTGGGATAAATTGAGGTCGTTAAGGCGATCGCTGCCCTCGTAGGAACTTTCCGTGCCCCCCCCGGGCGCACCGAGGGGAGGCGAGGTGACTCTGTCCCCGTGCAGCACAAGCGTCTCCACATCCGTGGAGCTCGCCCCCCGTAATCGCCTGCCTGAGCAGGAAGAGAAAAGGGCCACGGGAAGGGGGGGCCTGTGCTGTCAGTCTGTCCTCCTTCCGTCCGTCCTTCCATTGCTGGCGCTTTCCGTCAGCGCAGCCCCAACGCTGCGATGCCTGGAACCACCAGGAGCTCCAGCTCGGGTGTCCCTGCAGAGAAAGAGCGCAGGTGGGCAGCGCTGCCCCGCGCTCGTGCCCCTCTTTGCAGCGCCAGGCAGAGCCCCCCCTGCTTCTTCTCTTCAAGCTGACGTAGCCTTCCTCTGTTTTCTTCTATTCCCCCTTCTGTTTATGTCTCTGCTTTTCACATTCATTCACAGTTCCTTCCTCTTCTCCTAATCTCTCCTGTTTTTCCTTTGAACCACCTCACTCTGTCCTCTGGACTCCTCTGAAACTCTCCCACTCCCCAGCTGTTACACTGAGCAGCACCTGGCGACAGGGTGGGTACCTGCCGAAGCAGCATGTGCCGGCGTGCCGGGGGCTTGCGCCTCCCCTCCCGCGGGCCCAGGGGACGTTAGATGAGGGCTGGCGAGCTCTCCTCCCTGGCTGAGCTCCTGATTTGCACTTGCAACCGAGTTCAGCGGCAGGAGAGATTCCTACTCCTTTCCGGAGCGCGGGGCCGGGTCTCACCCGGTGCCCTGCCGTGGACCGGGCGGGTTTAGGGACGAGGATCGGGGCAGGAGAGGAGCCATCGCCCCCCCCAGACCACGCTCCCACCAGGCCAGGGACGCCCCGGGGCGGAGGGATGGCGAGCGCGGTCCTGCCGCGACCTTCCCCAGGGCGAGCCCCACTCGTGCTTGTGAACTGCTTCTCCACGGGGTGTCCCGGCGTCGTTCTAACTGTTCTCATGGATTTTGTTCCCGCTCCTGACTAACGGTTACGTCCCGCACCTCGCCCCTTCGTCTCTTTGGTTGCTCAGGAGAGACAGGTAGCTTTCCCTCTGGTGCAGGTACGCTCTTTTCCAAGCCGGGGGGACCAGGAGGTGCAGGTGGTTCTGGAGACGAGTCCTGCTGCTTGTCAGCCGTGCGGTGGTCGGGCGAGCGGGGCGAGTCGGCTCGGCTGGCTTCACGGACGAAGGTCCCAGAACTGTTTGTCCTCTGCGGCCTTTCAAATGCTGCTGATCTGCTTGGTGTTTCCTATCCTGCAAGTTACAGCCCCTCGGGAGCACTCAGGCTTGTACCTGATCCATCTGCCTGGAGATAAGGACTGTAAGGAAGGAGACAAAGCTGTCTGGGTCGGAAAGCCCCGTACCCCCCCTCGGTGCTGCCGTCTCATGCACGTTCAGTCCCGGACAAAACTGGAAAGGGCTCCTCCGCCTGCGTTGCAGCCCGCTGGCCATAAGTGATGGGGGCGAATGCCACCTGACGGGCTCCCCGCTGGGCTCCGCTCTTCCTTACAGCACTCCTCGCAGCCCGGGTGGGAAGCGCGTCGCCCCGAGGGTCGGCTCGGCGCTGCTCGCTTGCTTCCCCTTCTCTGCCTAAAGCTGCCTGTGCTCTTCTCCCGTTTCAGCGCGCAGCAGAGGAACACCCAGACGAACAAGAAGAGAGCCATCCCGAACCAGGTACAGCCCGGCAGCTCCCTGCTCTCCCTGCTAGCGTGGGGCACAGGTAGCGGTAGGCTTGGGTCCCGCTCCGGCTGGGCTTCAGAGCAAGCCGAGAGCTGCGTTTCGCAGTTCTGGAAGCTGGCTGCAGGACGATCCACGCAAACTCCTTCCCAGAAGTGGGGGAGAGATTTGCAGCGAGGGTTGGAGAAGGGAGATGCAGAGCTCTGCCTCACGGGGAGGGAGCATCTCAGCCAAAAGCGGCGGGGTGACGAGTGGGGACAGCGGGGTGACACGCTGCTGGGAGAGCCCCCTGCTCTGGCCCATCCTCAGAACGGGGCAGATGTGGGGCAGGGGCTGGCCCCACCGCCTGCTCCTGTCCCCTTCGATCCCAAGTAGCTGGATTCGGGGTGGGAGCAGAGGGAGCGGGGACCGGGGCTGGCGCGGGGACGCACCCAGCAGCCGGAGACCTGGGCTCGGCCTCGTCCTGCAGCCTCCCGCAGCCGCGAGGGTGTTCGCTGCCCAGCGCGCATGGCTGGGAGCAAGACTGGAAGTGCCCCCTTGCATGGTGTTAGGTCTTGCAGTACGTAATACAGACATTGCCTCTTGTTTGGAAAGATTGTAATGAAATATTAACACTGTAAAATTATAATTAATAGCATGTAACTGTTTTTCTTTTGCTGTTTTTCTGCTTTTTCCTACCATTTTTGTGCTTC
Source organism: Chauna torquata (assembly GCA_013399475.1). NCBI lineage: Eukaryota > Metazoa > Chordata > Aves > Anseriformes > Anhimidae > Chauna > Chauna torquata. Next base: position 11,851 of record VXAL01004069.1, on the reverse strand, counting down.
CTGCTCTCTTCTCCCTTCCATCACTTTGTTTTTCTTCACTGTTCTGTCTCCTTGTCCTGCTTTTTTTTTTTCCCCCCTTAATTTTGCGCACCTAAAGGGTGAGATACTGGTAAGTACCCGTATAGTCTGGTAGTGCTGATAGACAACACCCAGTGATGGACGCGGCCCGGCCAGAAAGAGCTCCCCAACCCAGACCGGCTCCTCTCGCGTCGCAGAACTGAGTACGCTGGCGGCAGGGGCAGGGCAGGATCCCCAGAGGGAAGCAAGCGGTCTCTGCGGGCTTAGCCCAGAGGCGGAAATTGGGTCTGTCCCCTTCGTCCCCACGCGTGGCCCCTTCCCACGAGCAGAGAAAAGGGGCCACGGGCTGATCGCTGCGCGCGCCCCGACCGTCGGCGGGGGCACAGTGAGATCGCAGCCCGGCGTCTGCCTCTGTTCGCTGGGGACAGGTAGAGGGAGAGCCGGGTGCTGGGACGCGGGGTGTGGGCGCTGCCCGTGCCGGGCTTTGGGAGGTAAGAGGCCAAAACCTTCGCCCTGCCTGCGTTTCGCAGGAGGTGCCCGCTGCCAGCGTGAGATGCGGCTCCCGTCGAGTCGCGGCGAGGGCTGGAGAGGAGAGAAATTGTCCCTCTGCCCGCGGCCGCGTTTCGAGCGCTCCGCTGTCCGTCAGCTGCCCGTGGGAGGGAGGCGTTGTCCTTCCAAGCTGCATTTTGGGCTGGAGGTCGGTTCCTTAGCAGTGGGATTTACCGCGCTCGGATGCCGGCCGCAGCACCGGTACGGCGCATGAGTGCCACAGCAACCCTGCCAAATCCGGGTGTCATCGGCGGCTGAGTCCCGGTGGCAGAGGCAAACTCTGGGTAACCCTCGTGTGCTGTCAGCCTCGTTATTCAGCCAGCAGAGAGCTTTGCCTCGAGCGTACTCACTTCTGGGGAGGCGGAGGGCTGTGTTTCCTCCGAACGGAGAAGTTTCCCCTTCCCTGGTCCCTTAGGGGGCAGCGGGTGGGGGGGTCCTGGCCCCTGCTCGGGGCTTGGGGTCAAGCATCACGCCAGCGGTCCGAGAAAATGAAAGCGTCTGAGAGGGAAGTGATCTCAGTCCCTGGTTTGGGCTTTGCATCCGACAGCCTCCCATCGGCTCATGGGCCGCCGCTCAGGTCCCGTCCGCTCTTCCAAGCCTTCAGACGCTTCTGTTTTCTCGTGGCACCGTCCGGACGTTCCTGCAAAACAGAGGAAGCCTCCCGGGGCCCCTCTTGCCTCCCGCGCGAGGCTGAGTTCTGCGCAAGGCAGCGCTCCCATCACTGGCTGTGCCGACGTGGTCGTGCTGGGTGACGGGAAGGTGGAGACCTGGCAATTAAGGACTCGAGGCTTCTGATTCGGAGCCGGGCAGAGCGCTGAGCCCCTCCGCGGGGGAAGCTTGCCTGGGTGGTGAGCCCCAAAAAACTATCTGTGCCCTCCCCAGCGCCAGGCGGTCTTCAAGGAGCATCCCTCTGCGCCGCGCTGCTCTGTCCTCTCCTCCCTCCACCCGCGCTCGATGCGCTGATAGAGCAAGGGGTGCCCCCCGCCCTGCCTCGAGCCCTGGCTCTCCTCTTTTCATGCCGAGAATCAAATCTTGGCTTTTTCCTAAGGCTCCAGCTCCCTCTGTGCCATAGCCTTGGCCTCTTCCCCGGCCCGTGCCGTAACGGCAGGGTGCCCGTTCCCCGTTATCCCGTCCACAGCCGTCCCGGCAGCCTCTAACCGTGCTCTCGGGACAGCTCCTGGGTTCATGCTTTGCTGCTGAACCTTTTCCCTTCCCTCGGCCCAGATCCTCTCGACTGCTCTGTCTTCCCCACTCCTGCCTCTTCCTTTAAAACCGAACTCAGCGCACATTCAGAGGTGGTTTTTAAAAGCAAATTGGGGTCTCAAACACGCCAGAGCGAATCAGAAGGCAAAATCCTCAATCTGCCAGCCTCTGCCGCCTTAATCTCAGGGCTCCTTCCTTCCCCTCGCCAGAAAATCTGTCTGAGCCGAGTCTTAGCTCTAGCTGCCCGTGCCCGCCAGCGCGCTGAGCTTTGTGTGTGCCTAACACGTTGGATTTTGTCACGGCTTTTACGTCGGCAGCCACCTGAGCAGCCTGAACACTGGTAGGGTTCCCGGCAGCGCGTGGAGGAGCTCCGGTGCCGGCTGACGAATTCACGGCTCCGGGCGTTGCGATTCAAGCCCTGCCTCGGTCTCCGTCCCAGCTGCTCAGAGGTGGCTCCTGTGCAAGCCGTGCCAAACTCCAGGTCTCGCTCGTGTCTAACTCCTCTCTGCTTAACCGCAAGGGTTCGTTTCCCTCCCATCCATGCTTTGGACTGACCCGAACCCACCAACAGAGCGCGTTCTCCCCCCGTCTGCCCGCTACTAACCCGTGTGGTGGTACTAACCCCGGAGCGCTGGGGTAGAGAGGCCGGGGCGGTCGCGGTGCCCGCGCGCAGGGGCTGGTGGCCGAGCCGCGGCCCGAGGCGATCTCGGTCACCGGTTTGGGAACGAAAACGCCCTGTAACGCCATCCGCGTACCGGGCAGGTCCACGTGCTGGTGCGCGAGGGTGCGGGGCTATCGGAAAAGGGAGGACTTTGTGCCGTGCCGCCTCCGAGCGCGGCCGGGCTCCCCCGAAACGCCCTGGGTGCGCGGGCGCTCGGCGGGCAGCGCTCCACCGTCGGCAGCGAAACCGCAGGGTGAGCAAAAGGCTACAGCCCCGCGAGGGAGGGCGACGGCTCAGCCCCGGGCTCTGCGCCCTTCCCCGCAGCACCAGAGCTGCCCGAACAACGGAGCAGCCCTGCCGGGCACGGCGGAGCCTCGCTGGCGCTGGAACCGCGGAGAAAACTCCCAGCCTGGCCCAAAGAGCCGGGCTGTGCCGCCGGCAGAGGCAAAGCCGCTGCGGTGGGAGGCTGTCGGGGGCTCGTTAGCCCTGGGCTCTTGCCTCTAAACGAGCCTGGGGTTCGAGGCTGGGAGTGACTCCATCACCCGCTCCCGCAGCTGCGTGCAGTTGGTGATGAACCGCGGAGAGGTGCTTGTGCTAAGGCATGGAGCGGTGGTAGCCGTCAGTCAGGCTGCTCGGCGAGGGTCATTTAGAGGAAACAAAACCTCGGGAGGCGCGGGGTAGCGTAGCGAGGGCTGTGCAGGAGCCTCCTCACCGTCCGCAGCCGCCGGGACCGGCTGCGGCACCGTGACGGAGCGGGGCCGGCGTCGAGCGGCTCAGCCTCCAGCTCCCGGGCCCGTCCCTGCGCCTGAAACGCTTCCACCTGCTGCGGAGACGCCTGCTCGCACGTCGCGGAAAGCTGCTGCTCGCAACGCGCGGCTTCGGCAACACCGCTTCAGCGCGCTGCTGGCCCCCTCGCCGGGGGCTGCTGCCGCGTGTCGTGGGGCTGCGAGGGGCTGGGGGCTCGGCAAGCCCCCGAGGAGCTGCCTGTGGGTTTGGCACAGGGGAAAGGAGCTGGGTTTGGGCGAGAAAAACGGGATTCCTGGGTTTTAATCAGGTTGAGGGATGCCTGAACTCCTGCCTGTCGTGTCCCGTGGGGGCACCGGAGCTTTTGCTCTTTGTCACCGCTGGCGAAGCCGGCACGGGGCTCGCGCTGAGCAGCGCTGGCTCCAGGTCTGGCTGTGCCGCGGCATCGTACCCGTGGGCAGGGGGGTCGCTGCTTTTCTCAGCCGGCTCCGGGAGCCGCAGACGTCGTGCCACGCGCTGCTAGCTTGTGCGTGGGGTGGGGATCTGCTGGTTGAGGGTCTTTTGGGCGTGGGTCTCTCTGCGGCGGGCTGCGTGGGCTCAGGAGCGCGTCCCCTTGCTCTGCGGCCGGGGAGCTCCCCACAGCCGCCTGTAACCTCTCCTTCCTTCCTCCCCCTCCGCTCCCCGCCACCGCTCCTGTGTCTGCAGGTGATCCGCAGGGGCTGGCTGACCATCAACAACATCAGCATCATGAAGGGAGGCTCCAAGGAGTACTGGTTCGTGCTGACGGCGGAGTCGCTGTCCTGGTACAAGGACGAGGAGGTACGGACCTCGCGGGGGGCTCTGCGATTCCCGGCTCCCGCTGTGCAGGAGCTCGGGCTTCCTCTGGAGGGTGCCCTGCGGACGCCGAGTGCGCTCCCGGACAGCAAATTCCACGTCCCCAGACACTCACCCAGACCTCCAGCTCGCGTAAACACAGATAAACCGGGAGGTGCTGGCGAGGGGAGCTCCAGCACGCGCCAGCTGGCCCAGCCTGGGGGTGGCCACGCCGTGCAGGCACCCCCGGATGTCTGGGGGGGGGTTTCTGCATCTTGCTTTTTCGCTTTTCCCCCTTACACCCCGGGCAGCGAGACGGATCAGGGACCTTCCCTGAGCTCCCAGCTCGGAAGCCGGTGTTTGGGTTTAACCTGAGCGCGGTCGGGGAAAAAACCGTCTCCGTTCTGGCCCCCGGGGCAGGCAAGCCACCAGGGCTGTGCTGCGATTAAAGGAAAACTTCCCGTCTTCGGCCCTGCGGGACTCTTGGTTTAGTGTCACCAAGCCCCGGGCCCCCCCACGTCCTTCCCTGTGCGGCGGGTCCCGTCCTGCCCCCCCGCGAGGGGGGACCCTCGGGCTGCGCCCCTGCTCATCGGGCGCCACGGCCAGCATGGCTCCGTGGCAGCTCGGTCTCGGCCGCGCCACTTCCACATTTCAGATTTTCCAGCGTTTCCGCCCCCACAGGCAGAAAATCGCCCTCTCCCCTTACGTCACCGGCCAGATGCCGCCGGGGGGGGCTGAGCTGGGCGCTTGTAGGGGGGACGTGGGGCGCAGCGCGGCCCTGGCCTCCGCGCCGAGCACGCGGGTCGGAAAAAGGAGACGGGAACACAACTTTATTTCCTGCGGTCCGACACCGGGCGCGTCCGTGCCGCCCCAGCTCCCTTTGTTCGTCCTTCGTCTTCGCGGCGAGCGGCGTCTCCCCCGATCCGCGGCTGGGCGTCCGGATTTACCTCTCTTCCCCTGCCACCCCCCCTTCTCCCTTTTAAATCTGCCTCCTAAAAGAGAAGGAAACATGTTGAGCTGATAAATCTCCCCCCCCGCCGCTGGCGGCCCGCTTCCTGCGCGGGGGCCGCTCGGGGGGCGCGGGTAATGAGAACCAGCCGGCTGCCGATGAATGGGGCTCTGTTTTCGGCGCGCCGCGCTCGCCCTCCCCCC
>VXAL01004066.1:0-25935 GCA_013399475.1 Chauna torquata | reverse complement strand
TTTAACACAAATTTAAAAAATAAAAATAAAAGGGAAAACACACCTTTAATTTATTTTCATGTTTTTTAGTTCTTTTAAGCTTTTGTGAGAAAGCTTATGGCCTGGTTGTTAGAAAAAAAAGGTTATTTCTTTCTTCTTCTATTTTGGACTAAAATTCAGTATAGACCTGAACCTAGTCCATACTCAAGAAAGACCTCCTCCCTGTTTGGTGCAAATGATCCCCAGTTTGCAAATGATCCTTCATACCTGTTATAGCAGGCTGCCACAACAAAGCAAGTGTCCTTACACAGACTGTGGCATGTCAAGAGTTACCCAAATTATGTTGCACATCATCTTCCACTCATACAAGTAGTATGGAAAATGTCTTGGCAAAGGATTTGCTGTTGATTTTCAGTGTTCTCAACTCAAGCTCCAGTTCACAAGTAACAACAGACCAGACATGGAGTGCATACCCCAAGCATAAGGGACAGGGCTGACAGTGCTTCCATTAGGGAGTCCAATACAGACAGAAGCATGCTCACTGAAATACATGGCAAAAACATGGAAGGAGAAGCTCAAAACACTGCAGCCCGAGAAGACCAAATAGATGCCGCTGTAGGAAGACTTTATGCAGATCAGTGTTGAATGGTGTAACTCTTACCAGGAGCGATTTTGCCATGCCAAGCCTGCTGCCCTGGTTCAAGTGGACAATATAGGTGCATTGCACTAAGAGCAGTAGCTGTCAATGTGCTAGATCTCTGTTACTGCTTACAGTTGTGCATTAAACTGCTTCAAAGCTAGATCCCTTTGTCTGTTTCCTGATGAATAGTCTCCTACTGTTACATACAAACTTTGCAGTAGACAGAGAATTAGACAGAAAAGAAACAAAAAAACAGCCACAACCAACATAAAACCTTTATTAATTCATAGCCTCTTCATTTATTTTATACATTTAGATGTACAGATTACAGTGTTAAAGTCCTGCTTAAATGCTATGTAGAAATAAAATAGCTGGATCATTTCAGAGAACAAGCTACACTCATATGTAACAGTGCTTGTGATGCACAGAAAAGAAAGCTATCACACCAGAACAAATATCATAAGCAAGGTCAAAATGAAACCCATTGCATGCCAAAGCTAATATAAATTTATAATCTAATATAATTTACAGGAAGAAGACATTTTTATTCAACAAATATTCTTGCAGTTGCACAGATGGTATACGTTTTCACTTACCTTTCTCCTGAAGACACTCTGCAATGAGTCATATTGGACATCAGAAGCCCTTTCTTTGAAATTAGTCATAACAACCCCCATGGTTGACACTTAGGAAGCCATACGTGGACTTTTCCAGATTAGGTTTTGTTTTGTTTTTCATGTGAGCTGACAGCCTGATAGATGGGCTTATTTTAACAATGGAGAAAAAAAAAATCATAAATATTTTTGGCAGCTACAGTAGTCTTAACAATAACACAATGAAACTTGCATTCTCAATGACCAAACTGTCTTGGAAGGAATGAGTTGTGATGGCCATTTTCAGTATTCATGACCTGGAAGAACATGGAGACAAAATTTCAGGGAACAATTACTCTAACCTCCACTACAGTGGTTCAGGCACAGTCCCTGATGAGTGGCGTAAACAGTACAAGAAAAAAAAGTCTTGGAGGACATCTGGTGTTGATTGTTGGTTACCTGAACCTACATAGTTATTCTCAGACAGATGAGGTTCCTGCCTAAAGCCTTACACAAAGTCGCCCTTTTTTCTGTCACAGCCTGTAGTATTTCTTCTCTGGGTGTGCAGACAGCAACACTGAGTGAATTAGAATACGAAGGGGCAGTAGAAAATGCTAGTGCTAGCTTGAGGACGAAGGTTACAAAAAACATTCGTTGGCTTTAGACTCTGTTCCAAGCGTGGGGAGATGTTTTGAAACAAGCAAGGGAAAAAAATAAATAGAAAAAAGCAATAGGAGACAGAGGCCAGGAAAAGCACTGACTAGTGGGAAAACTTCACAAAAAGAACTGGAGAAAATATGTCAGCATAGAATATATATAACTAATGGCCTTAAAAAACCATGGTGCATAGCTTACAAATAAACACCTAGGAAGCCAAGCATCTTCACAGAAGCAGAGCATCAGCAGTGGGGTTTGGAAAGAAGAGATATTATCATAGCAGTGCACAAAAGATAATTATAATTAAGATGTTTATTATCAAAAGCCGCTGTTAACTATTAACTGGAAGATCAATGTAAGAACTGACTGGGTGATATGAGCAAGAATGAAAGAGCAGGTTTCCAATCTCTTTTGCGCTTTGTTACACCACCAAACTGACCGATACATATATGTACAGAGGGCCTGATCACCACAAACTGCAACCTGTTTTCCAGCTTTTCTGGCAATTATTAATCCATTTCTTTTGGTTGGAAAGAAATTATGATAGATGAAATTATAGATGTTTGTTATTCAAACCTGAAGGTAAATTCAAGTCTAAAAGGAGAGGTGATATACTGAATATCCTAGATAATTGATTGTCATAATTGGAAAACCTCCTTATCCACAACACATATGAATTACCTGGTACTCACTCTGAACTCCAAGATATATATTACTATACTTCAAACATTTGTTACATGCAAAGAATTCATAAGGAAGCAACTAAGCAAGATGATTATGATGTATCCTGCCTTCTCGATAGGGTTAAAAATGAAAGCTTCTTTGAGGGGCTCAGCTACCTTCTCAGGGAAATGCCAGGGGAATTTTAATGGCCATTAAGAGTCCCAGCTGCAATGCAAAAGTTGGTCTAATGTATTGGCCCTAATACAGTGCCTCTTCCCATCACAGCAGAATTGGCTGTTACTGTTATACATGGATTATGTCTATTTTTCCCCTCCTCTACAAAATTTAAGTCTGTGATGTTCTCGTCAAGGGAAATGATGATAGACTTACAAAGGTCTGTGATTAAATTTGCTCAGCAGCAATCTGTAAATAACCTGCAGCATACCGTTCCCATTTTTTGTTTCATTCTGTAACCTGCAGTGAGTGTTGACTTCCAAGTACTGTTCAGCAAAAAGGAAAAGCACACAGCCGACTGATTGGTCCTCGTATTCTGAAATGAAAAATGATGAACAGAAAGTCATCACAGGAAACCCCAGAAAAGAAACCAATTTCAAACCAGTGTGTCTCCGCTATGTTTTTGCCTGAATACTGCAAATAGCTTTTGTGCTATGCCTTGTCCTCGTCACAGGTCAACAAGGACAACTGCCTTGTATTTAAGAGAAAGCTGATTGTTGAACTCAGTGATCTCTGCAGAGTGAGGAGGCATACTGAAATGACTGTCCGTTCATGGGTGATTAGAGTCAATAACTCCAGAGCCTTATGTTGTCTTCATCTGTCTTCATCTTGTCAATAAAATGAAGTGAGTTTTGCACTGGACTTTGACAGGACAGAGAGAGGGGTAATTCTTCCGAACCCCCCTGCTTCAGAGGACAGAGGACTCAAAAGTTTACTTGTAGGCTGCAGGATAGCCTTGACAATGGTGGGATAGTCTAGGGACACACCAGATGAGAGCAACTCCGTGAAGATCTCCACTTAGGTGTTTCCAGACCACACACTGTATATTTATTTTCTGAGATTTCTTCATTCTTCCAGGACTGAAGAGATTCTTCTGCTCAGTGCAGCCTGGAAGAAGGAAGTGCTTGGAGATCTTTCCCACCAGCTTCTGTCAGTATTTCATTTCTCTGATCTTTGTGCATTTGTATTCATGGAATTTGTTATTGTTGCTTAACTTCCCGGAGAATCATTGGACTGAAGCACCTCTCTTCATTTCTCTAACTAGTGCCATTTGACCTGGTATACAGTTTAATCCAGCCTCCACTTTTGAATGGTTTTTCTCACAAGTGGCAATCTCTAACAGGGTCACACTGAGAGGCAACCCCATTGCATGTTACCTTGCACCATAATGAGAGCAATTTCAAAAGGCATTCAATCAAAAGAAACGGTGTTTTCTGCAAGAGGCTTGTGTCCTAGGCATTCGCCTGTCCTTATGGGGGGCAGTAGCTATTGAAACAGCTCGATCTGTCTTGTGATTGTGTCAGTTTTGTGTTTCACAGTCATAGGAGTTGCAGCACTACAAGGGCACTCTTAGCAGTCACTGGGAATTCTGTAAGTCTAAGGGGAGCTGAATCGGCCCTCAGGAAAATGGAAGGATTCCTGCCTTCTAAGGTGGGCTTTTTCAGAAGATTTCTATTTAATTTGCCTCTAACACAGGAACAAATAGGAAGGTTTGGATAAAGAAAGAAAGCAGGGAAGCTGTCAGTGTACTATTCACACTACTCTGTTTCTCAAGTTACTGGGAGGCTGTGATTTGCACTGTATATCAGAGATTAGCATTTTTCCTCTACTGTAAAACAACACTTTGGTTGTGTATTTGCTAATCAGTGGGCCTTTGACATCCATGCTATAATGTCTTGTGTCTTTTCCCTACATCTGGCTTTCCTCCTCTCTCTTTCTCATTTAGAGCTCATAAATGTGACTGAATTGATAGACTTTGAAATGCTGTCAACAGAAAAGGTGCAGCACAAAAGGCTGCAGCACCTCCATTCCACATGACCAGCAACAATGCTTTTAAGGGAAGCAACCTGTTGCTGTGCCTCTGCCTTGTTACAAGGAAACCATACCCATACCCTACACAAGGACAGACAACTTGATATCCAAAAATTGAGTGTGTGAGCTCTCTGCAGGAGTTGCCAAGGAGAGCACGAAGTTTTACCTGGTGTGCAGAATGCTTGGTGAGGAACATCTTATCTATAGCTGTTTAAGCTCTTTCTTATGCTTGTCTGTACAAGCATAACAGATATTGTAGTAGTTGTTAGACTGAATGAAGGCCACGGGAGTTCCATATTCCCATCACCACTTAAGTCAGAGGCCAAACTTTTATGGCAAGTGTCTGGAATATATTTCCTTAAGAAACTGGACTAGAAACATGAAGAACTGGATGCATACTAAGTTAAGGCTGCACTGTAAAACTTTTTTTTNGTGATTAGGAGTGCTAGAAACATGGTTTTTATCTTCCTTATCTTTTTTTAATACAAAAAACGTCAATGGCATTGAGGGAATGTAAGAAAGGAAACTCAGGTTTTAGATCTATATACTTTTGTATCCAGCTAATCCTAATTTCTCCATAGAAAATAACACAGGTATATCAGTCAAGTTTGTCCTTTATGCTTAGCAAATATGGTAACACTGGTGAGAAAACAAAGCGAGATTATCATTACATAAGAGTTCTGAAGATGTGCAGTTAAACACTGAGTATGTTTGGAAATCTTTTTAGGCATGCTTCAGGAAAAAAAAAAAAAGAATGAATAAAATGTACTTTGAGACATGAAAAGCAAGTGAATTGCTCAGGTAGTTCAGCACGAAATTATCTTACTTTCAGAAGCAAAAATAATTAGCAATTTCATGGCCATATCAGATTCCATACAGTTACTGCATACCTTCTTCTTGTTTCATTTATGCAAATGAACACACTTCTCCTATCTCTCTGTAATGAAGATAGGTACACAGAATGACAGTTGCAGAGAAAGACGCCCACCCATACACAAAGACTGAGAAAGAATGACACTTGTCTAGAGATACAGGGCTCACATGGTTTCCTCTAGCACTAAGGAAGCTCACACAGTACTAAAGATTCAATCCAACAGGTTTCAGTTGTCAGCAGCATCATTGTATAGGTTACAGTGAGACAAAGAAGAATCGGTGAAGCACTGAATTCACTTCTCTTTTACAAATATATGGTGCAGACCAGAAGTAAAGTAATTATCCATTATGTTCCTTCAGCTTGACTGAATATGGGAAGAAAGGCTAAGGAGAGATGAGCTAACTGACGAACGCTTCAGTAAAGCAAGACTCTTCTCAGAGTTACTCAGAGAAGGGATAAGAGGCCACTGACACAATCTGCATTAAGGGAAATTCTGAGTAGATGTAAGAAAACATAAAAGTCACAGTGAGGACGGCTGAACATCACAACAGGTTGCTCAAAGCAGCTGTAGAATATCCTTGGGGATACTCCAAAATAGACTGGTCAAACTGGAGCAATGCGAACTGACCTCAAAGTTGGTTTTGCTTTGAGCGGAAGATCAGATGACCTTAGATATTCCACAATTTTGTGATCACAAAAACTACACGGTCTTGAATAGTTTGAAAACAGGAAAGTGCCTGGTACAGCCAAATAATTAGTGTCCAACTGAAAATGGCATTTTTTCCAATGTTTCAGAAAAGGGTCATATGTTTAACAAACAAGCTCAAGCAACCATGCACTCAAAGGTAATTTATGTGCAGTCTGAAGATCATCATAGACAGACTGATTAACAAAGCAGTGCTTCCTGAGAAACCCATTCGTAAGCCAAATCATTCCTGATCCTTCTTTTAGGCATAAATATGAGTATCTGGCCTCAAGAAAAGATAGGGAATTAATGAAAACCAAGCAACATAGTTCTAAGGGGATCCACCTAAGGGCAAGGAAACAGGTGGAGACTTTTGGTCCCAGAAATCATGGCAAGTTCCCACAGTGCCTAAGCTCTCTCTGTGTTGGGTTTACATGGTAAGGATTTGGTAGCAGGGGCTGCAGGGGCAGCCTCTATGAGAAGGGGCCAGAAGCTGCCCCATGTCAGATAAGAGCCAGCTCCAGCCAGTTCCAAAAGGGACCCACTGCTGGCCAGACCTGAGCCAGTGAGCGATGCTGGTTGTGCCTCTGGGAGAGCAGATTGAAGAAAGGGGAAAAACTGCTGCACAACAGCAGCTGGGAGAGAGAGGAGTGAGGAACAGCCCTGCAGACACCAAGGTCAGTGAAGAAGGAGGGCAGGAGGTGCTCCAGGCGCCAGAGCAGAAGTTCTGCTGCAACCTGTGGGGTACCACATGGAGCAGATCTCCACGCAGCAGCCCAAGAAGGAAACCACGGTGGAGCAGGTGGATGTGGCCTGAAGGAGGCTGCAGCCCATGCAGAGCCCCCGTAGGAGCAGGCTCCAGGCTGGAGCTGCAGCCCCTGGAGAGGAGCCCACGCAGGAGCAGGTGATCTGATGGGAGCTGCCACCTGTGGGGGACCCGTGCTGGAGCAGTTTGCTCCTGAAGGATGAACCCCGTGGTACGGACCCATATAGGAGCAGCTCTTGAAGAGCTGCAGCCTGTGGGAAGCCCACGCAGGACCCGTTCGGGAAGGACAGAATCCCATGGGGGGACCCCACGCTGGAGCAGGGGCAAAGAGTGACCACAAAGGAGCGGCAGAGACGAAGTGATATGGGCTGACCGCAGCCCCCATTCCCCGCTCCCCTGCGCCGTGCAGGGGTAGGAGGTAGAAGAGGGTGGATGGGGGGAAGGTGTTTGTAGTTTTCTTTTAGTTTCTCACTCCTCTAGTCTGCTAGTGACAGTAATAAACTATATTAATCTCCCTCTGTTGAGTCTGTTTTGCCCGCGACAGTAATTAGTGAGCAACCTTCTTGTCCTTATCTCAACCCTTGAGCCCTTTTCCACTGTATTTTCTCCCCCTCTTCCTTTGAGGAGGGGGAGTGAGAGAGTGGCTGTGGTGGAGTTCAGCTGCCCAGCAGGGTAAAACCAGCACACTCTCTCATCGCTCTTGGAACATCTTTATGAGGAACTCTGGAAGAAGACTGGAAAGGCCCTGTGGATTTGAGTAACTATAATTTAAATCATGCTGAGGAGACATTAAAACACTATCTGAAATAACCCATCCTGCTGTTTCTGCTTTATAGGCACCCATGTGGAGGCAGTAGATTAGCAGTCATACAGTTTCATAGTGAGATCCATCAGACACCAGCTCAGATTGGAAAAGATCACACACCTCTGAAGAGAAAGCTTCTATTTTAGTCAAAAGCTTGATTTACCTGTTCAAAATTGGCAGTCCTTACAGGAGCCACGGTCTATGATGGTGCGGTGTCAATTTCTCGTTCCATTGAATGTTCTGCCCATAAACACAGGATGGTCTAAATCAGTAAAAGGGCAAACACGATAGCCATGTAAGCAAATACATGACACTCGGAGGACCAGCATTGTGTGAAATAGCTGTCTTCATTCCTTTGCCTTTGATGTCTTTCGAGGGGACAATTCTACTTACACATATACAGTAATATTTTAATAGACTTGATAACCACAACAGAGACCACATGTCCCAGATTCATCTCTATAGGAATTTTCCATGTGAATCATTGACATGATTTCAGTCTCAGAGCTAGACGTATTATGATACTCCTTCAAGTAAAATTGCTTATCAGTTACTTTCATTGGATAAGGAAGGGTTGTTTCTACTTTTTTTCTTTTTTTTTTTTAATAAAGATCTACCTACTTTGTAAAAAGGCATCACATCTATAGAGCTCTTATTCTCAACAGCTTTGCAGTGTTCTTGGAGAATACAATATATATTTTACATATATATGCTTGTGTATGTGTGTATAAAATATGTATTCATATATATGAATGTATATGTAAAATACGTAGATTATATACTGCTATGACAAGGTATCTGGAGGTCTGGGCTAAAAATGCATGAGGAGAAGAATGATGCCATTTTCACTCAATGCTCATGACCAGTGCAAGAATTTGTTTCCCTGTCCACTTCTCTCTCCCTGTGCACACTTGTGTGAAAGCGGTCCTGTTTAGCTATTGATGACTTCATTCTGCAATAGTATGTCCAGGAACTAGCATCATTCCCATTGCCATTGTTGTCTTGCGACTTGCAAGCAGTCTTCATGTGGCACTTGTTAGCTAATATGAGTGAAAGTCCATAAGTGACAAAAGTAAGTGGTTTATTTCCTAGCTTGTCTCACCATCAGGTTTCATACTGATATTAGAACCACTTCCTTTAACAAGGAATAAAGCAACAAAGGGTGATCTCTCTCCATATTTAAACAGCACATGTGCTGACCTCCTTGAGAGCGTTTGTTGCTCTTCAAGCTTACTTCCTGAAACATTTATTAGGTGGCATAGGTGCCTGCTATGAGAATATTTTCACCCACTAAGCATATGCAGTCTTTGGTACCTTTGGACTACAAATATTTTTTCATATTCTAGTGCTAAATTTTTTGTCCATAATCATATGTATGTATTGAACTAGACATGCTCACACCAGCTACTCACCTTTCTCCAGCACTTTCCTGCCCTTTTGACAGGGTTAGCTGTAACTGCTCCTGCCAGAGTTTATTTATTCTCTTCTTATCAATGGTGGCAGTGGGAGTTAAGGCTGTTAGCAGGGATTATTTGACTTTGTTTTCTCAACAGAAGAATAATGTTCTGAGTCTCTATTTCCTGCTGCCTGCTACCCTTTTGTTGGAGATATGTTTTCCTTCAACACTAAATAGAAAATATGATAACAGAATAGCAGAAATAGAAAAATGCTGTTGTCATGTTTGACATTTTCAGCAAAAGAAATAGAGTTTGCAACAGAAAATAATGGTTTGACTACTTCTTTCCTTTTTTCAACCTGTTTTTGTGAACTGCAATATCCACAGTCCTGTAGCAGAAGTATTTAGAATCTGGTGATAGCAAAGCTGAGACCAGATGACCCAATACTTCTTTTCCACCTGTACATCCTATAAAAGGGAATAAACAAGACGGAAAGAAAAGCAGAGTGCTAGGAAAGGCAGTCAGCACAGGATTATTGGTTATATTTTCAGCTTGAATGTGCCACTACAGCTTCTTACCCACCACACACACAGCACCCAGATATATCTGCCAGGAGAGAGCAGGCTGATAGTTGTTAAATGCCTAACAAGCTATCCTCATCCAACCTGAATGTTTGCTGTCTTTCTGTCTTTTGTAATAGCATATGGTAGAGGTGGCCTGCTGCCTTGCATTCTGGTTGTGGCTTAAAACTCACCGCTGTGTATATAAGGTGGGATTTTTCTCTCAAAACTTCGCAAAGGATTCCAAGCTAGGAAACTATACACAATGTTTGGCTTTATGACAGTCTGGGTTTTACTAATTACATAAATCCATCTATGAAAACCTCATTCTCAGAGAGAATACAGTATTTCTTACACCACGACATTTAACTGAATTAATATTGAAATTTTTGCCCACATAGTTTTTTGTCTTCTTGCACTCTAGAGGAAGCCATAGGCACCATGGATAGTCAGCCCCAAAACTCTAAGTCCTGAAGTTATATTGCTTAGTTTCACAAGGCAAGCATGATAAAATCCTGCACTATCAGTGGTGATATCTGAAATGTGTTAAGGAACCATTAAAACAGTTCAACAGTTACCTGCCACTTGAAAATAGGAAGTCAATTACACTATCTTCTTCTCTCTCTCTCCCCCTCCAAGTGTTTCCATGTTCTTCCAGGCCCCTCCACTCAGAAAACAGTAGTTTCCAGTCCTGTGGAGATATTTTTGTCTTTTTGTCTTCTTTTCTGAGCAGACACAAGACAAGTGGATTTTTTTTTTTTTTAGGATGAACACCATTTTGCTTTCCTCACTCTCTTCTTTTTGGAACAGCTGGCCACAAGGAAACTATTTGCAGAAGGGCTCTTATCTCACAGTGTGAAAGCGAGTGCCTATTTTCTCCACTACAGCGCTCAGTTGTGGTACTGCCTAAACCTCTTTGTTCATCCTCAGCTGAAGCAGCGCTGCAGGCGCAAGTAGAGAAGTCCGATCATCTTTTCTCCCCCAAGTACTAAGTATGGCTTAAAAAATTCAAAATACATTTTTAGTGCAATTGGCAATATTTTTAATAGCACATTTCATCTGCAGAAGCAAACCACTCCCAATATTGCCTGTCAAATTATACACCTACATAATGAACTAATGAGCACTAGTTGATTAGTAGTCTTGCAGCATGGAGCTCGCTCCCTCCGTATTTCTCTCATAAAAATACACACACAAATGACTGAAAATACAAAGTCTAAAATCTGATTGTATCCCTCTACTTATAATTTCATATGCTTTAAAATGATTCCCTGACAATCCAAAAAGCTGTAGTGTTACCACTGATAGCCACTGGCAGCTACGTGCCAAAAGTAATGCAGTTTGATCTCCCCCTTGACAGCCATAATATTTAATTATGTGACATCAATTAACCAGCCCTAGAAATAAAGGGATATCCTACCCTTTCACTATCCTACCCTTTCACTATCCTATGCTTTCATATTACCTGCATACACCCCAGTTTTCTCCAAGCTTGCATCATAGCTGTTTGATCTTCCTTTCTACTTCCTGAATTTTATTGTATTTGTCTGAAATTATCTTTACTCAGTACTTAGATCTAAGAATATTTTTATTCCACTACTATCAGTTTGGCTGCTTTCTAAGGAAGCAAAGGTTAGAAGAAGTAACAGTGCGCTAAATGGAGTCAAAAGGACTTTTCACAGCCAGATTCCCCTCTCCCTCTTGCTACTACCCAGGTCAGCACAGAAACAAGATAGTAGCAAGAATTAAAGCTCTTCTCATAGTCCCTTTCTTAACAGCATAATTCTTTCCAGCTGAGCCCTGCATCTTTTCCAAGGGCAAGGAAACTCCACTAATTATTTTGTTCAGGGTTTCAGTGTTAACCCTTGATAGGTAAGTTTATAAAATTACCCATCTATCTTTATCTGTTACTTGGATCCAATTTACTTCACACTGTAAGTATTTACAACACAGAAAATTAAAAAATAAAAAATAAAAATTAAAAAAAAAAGAATAAAAATTTAAAAAGTTTAGCCACAAAAGAAGTGAAAAAATAATTACTATTTTGAAGAGAGATGATGTTCTTCTAGTCTGGAAAATTCCTCTGATATATTCTCATGAAGTTTCATGAGCTGTAGGATAGTTTTGCTGACAACCACTTCTGTCAGTATTGAAATAAGGAGTTAAAGGAACACAGATTACTCTTAAAGGCCACTCAAAGATTAATATTGTGATATTGAGTTAACAAGTTGTGGTTTCATGATGTCCAAACTTTTTTTTAAAAATAATTGTTAGTAACTTCAGAGTCATTGGGATTGCATATTTTAACAGCTATGCTGATAAAATTATACACTGTAGAGTACATATAAATTTTTATTTTTATATGACTAATAAAAAATTAATAAGGATAGGGGTTAAGAGTTGAAATTTTTGAAGGGCATTATTAACTTGAAGGGCATCACCCTAGCTATGTGAGCTTAGAATCTAAGGTATCACATGAGCTGAACACCTATACCTCTAGTTGGAATTTCAATCAGTTCAGCACTGATGCCATATGTTTCCTCAGGGCCCACCAGGCACTATAGATAGTCCCCTGTATTTACAAGTTTTTGCAAGTTATGCCTTATTCTTTATCACTGCTGTCTGCCATAGAGCACCACATACTTTGCTCCAGGGGACAGATCAGCTCTTTTCACACAAGTTTCACACAAGCTACACTAGTTCTTGCTCCTTCATGCCACAAGATCCCTCTAAGTTGGCCCTGTAGCTCAACTCTTTAACCAGCATACTTCAACTCAGCCGCATTTTCCAGCTGAAAACCTGGTCTGACTGTAACACATTGCATTTCAAAGATATTGGGAGGCCCAAGTAATTCCCTGAGTATGGATCAAGGTCTGCAGCCAGGTTACCAACACTGTTTTTGGTTTAAAAGCTAAACACAAGATTCTCAGCTTAAAAGACTGTAAGTATAGAGTCACTTATTGAATGTATTTGTGAATATGAGGATGCCACAGAACACCCCAAGAATCATCATAAATTTGACTCTGCGCTTCTCAGCAGTTGTAGATGTCCTAGACGTGTACAGGATCACTTTTTTTTTTTTTTTTTCCAGTTATATCTTTTCCTCTGAACAACATTTCCAACTCCATGTTTCTGTGTGCTCTGAGCCTGTGTTTTCCAACTACCATATAATTCACTCAGTGAAAAATGTTCAAGAGCACCACTCTAAAATTATCTTCATCTTCGTATCCTACTAAAAGAGATCTTCTGTTTTTCTCCCAGTGATTGAGCATCACAATTGAAAAAAGGTGCTATCCCATCACACCAAAGAGTTAACCCAGTAAATTCAGCAAATACAGCTTGGAGACTGTGGTAGCTGTAAGTCTCTAAGAAAACAGGATTCTAAGCCTGCAATAATTCTAGCACAAGTTACACTTAAGAAAAAAGTCTAAGTTAGGATTCAGTATGGAGGGATACAAAGATGCTTTTCACCATTCTCTGTATTAATACAGAAATAAGGAGTTGGGATCAATTCCAGACTGTTTTTAAATGTATGCAAAAGAGATGCCAAAAATCAGTTGATGCTTTTCTTGTTATTTTTTGAGAAACATATATCCCAATTATCTTAGCCTTTGAATGCATATTATGGTATTTTTAAAGCCCCATGGAGATTCTGAACTTCTTATTTCAAATTAGCATTATATAAGCAAAGCTTATCTGTAAATATTAATAATTTACCTGTCAGAGGTTTTGAAAGGCCCTATTCTGATTCCAATCAAACACTCTTTTCTGCTGGTGTTTAGAATGGTTTCTCCCAATTTCAGCAATATTTTCAGTAGATTTTATAAAATCTAATAATACAGCATCATATAATTGTGTGCCATTATGACAGGCTTCACAATAAGCCATTGAAAGAACAAAATTTTATAGTTTGCTGTTAAATGGAATTAAGTGCTACAATTACTTATCTCTGCGTGAAGACGTTCATGTAGTGAAACATGTTTATATACACATGCATGTAAGTATATTACACTTCAGAAACATGCATTTGGACAAAGGAGATACAGTCACTGCAAAATTTTGTTTTAAAATCCTACTTTACAATACCACCGTCCCATTGCTATCTGGGAAGATAGCAATGCCCTTTCCTGCCATAAATTTTTTCCTACATTTTCTGTTTTCCCATCCTTAAAGCATAAGTAGGAGTATCGTGAGATACTCATTTTATAACTGGCACACATAGTGAAATCAATGTTAAAGTCTCTTTGTGTAGCTACATTTGACTCTAGCAACACTTGCCTTTTTTTTTCCTCAGTCTTCCTGTCTTTGGCGGCTTTCTTCAAGCCTTGGTTCTTTGACTTCTGTGGTTATTCGAGACTGTCTGGTTCTGACTGAATGCAAAAGGATTGAGTTCCTTGGGTTGCACAGGCCATGGGAACACTGAAGGACTGGCAGCTCTAACTGCTTTCATTTCACCCATGAAAACATTTCAGTTAGTTAATGCAGGGGTTTCACAGGAGTGCAAATCAGGATCATTCACATTACTTCTCCTCTGCTGACCACCCCTCGAGACTCATCTATGTCTCTAGGGTACCCCTTAGAAAACCCACTTGCAATATTTGAAGTATCCAGGTCTCTGCCAACGGCAAGTCTTTCATGTAAGGTTTATTTTCTTTTGATCACTTTATTGGGAAAGGCTGCTACTTCTGGAGTTTAGAATAGACAAGGTCTTAAAGACATAAACACTGGCAGAGAGGTCCCACACTCTGACCAAGTTTAAGATCACAGTTACCTTGCTTGACAAATGAGCAACTGCACTGCCGTCAGACAGCCTTTACTTTCACGTCAGTGTTGTGCATCAGAAGAAAAAAACATATTAACAACACTATGTGAGAGTGGGGACTGTAGTTCCTGGATGAGAGCTGCTGGTTCGTCCTTAACAGTGACATAACATCCCTTTTTCTTTCCCTTCAAATAGCACAAAGGGTGCATTTTTTCTAAGTTTCCATCCACATGAGTTAAAATTGCAAGAACTGGTAAGGCTGATATAAATATACATTCCTAGTTCTACCACCATTGTACTGTACTTCAAACTACCCCTGCTGACTTTTATAATCCCAAACATTGTAATGTAAAAATTACTCATACTTTTTTTAAAAAAAATGCAGTAATGGCTAAAATTCTGATAAATTACAGTGGGTGTTATTTTTAATAATTTAGCATAATGGCTGCAGCCTTTTCACTAAAGTAGCAATTAAGTCATCACAGTTGCCTGGCCTACACAAATTTATTGTGTCTGTTTTTATTGCTCATACCTTCAGAAGCATTTTGCCATACAATCTGACACCAAAGTCAGAAATCATGCAGGGAAAACTGGTAGAAAAGAAAAGTCATTAATTGAAACTCTTATTTTTTATTATTTTCCACTGATATTAACACAGTTGTAAGTGGCTCTGCATCTTAAACATTAAGTTCCCCCATGTAATCATCATTGATGCAGGTATTTCTCATTCTAAACCAGGAACATGCACAGGAACAGATCATCAGAGTCATCTACTTTTAAAGTGCCGTACAGCTCATCTTTTAATTCTTGGTTTGTTTATAAGCAGTGTTTATATGCAATTCTCATATTTCAGGTATGCCAATCTGTTATTTTCTCATAGATGCCACTGTCCTGATGCATAAATAACCTTCCCTACAAATTGTTCTTGTGCTAGTCCATGTTTTTTCTTTTAATTTCATTGCTGCAGCTGCTGCTCCCCACACTGAAGCAAAGCTCTTGTCATTACTTTACAGTAGGTCAGCAAGGAGTCATGAGGTGGCTTTTAGCCCAAACCTCATATTTAAAACGCACAGCAGTCAAATTATTTCCTCCAAGTCTACTTAGCAATTTGAAGATTCCATTATTTCTTTTCAATATTCCTAGTGTTGATCAGGAAAGGAAGCCAACGATGAGTCCATAACAATTAGCTTTATGCCTGTCCTTCTGCATAGCCTTAGACAAAACGCTTAACTTTTCTATACCTTGTTTTCCCTCTCTGATTTAAGCAGTAGTGATAGTACTGACAAGCAAAGTCAAACATCTGAGCATTTTGGTCTTGATTCAGTAAAACATCTGCATGCCAGGACTTCCATAGTGCCTTCCCAGTGATTTAAAATTAAGCACAGATCAGGCTTTTGCAAACTTCTCTAAGAATTTTGTGACACCTCAGGGAAGTTATTGCAGTCACCCCTTTCTGATAGGGACCTCCAAGGTGCCACTCGAGAGTGTAAGAATGTTTGGAAAACAGATGTTACTGTACCCCTCAATGTGCAACCTCACTGTGAGCAGGTAGAGGAAAAAGTACCTCTTCTGGGGACCTGCACCGGTGGCCTCTGAGTGAGACCAAAGTGTTTCCATGTGCTTGATAAAGAAACCATCCTCCATTTAGAGAGGAATGGCAAGAGGGACACAGTCACAGTTCTGAAAGTCCAGGATACATCCTGCCTTGACAGTTTCTTATCATTCGTTGGAGACTGTGTGAGCACAAATACAGCTCCAGTCTTGGGCTGCAGGTAAGAGCATGGACACAGGAAAGGACCATGGAGCAGCCAACATGTTATCAATCAACAGCTGAGTTTACCTTATCCACACAGCCGTGCCCTGAGCTACCACTAGACTAAACCACCCAGTAGTAAAGTACTAATATACAGCAGGTGCCTAATTATGTAGACCTAGTAACAACTGGCCCTCATTTTCATGTGAAAGATTGTATTTTTGAAAATCCTAGCTGAAGGCTTTGCAGAAACTGTACACTGTCACATCAAAACCTAGTCACATCAGGTATTCTTGTCCTTGGTATAATACTAGACCCAGGGGGACTGATCAGTTTAAAAAGAGAAACTAGTCTGCCCCAGGCAAAAAAATAATGCGGAGCAACACTAATTCACACTATCAAATGGAATAAGGCAGCACGCTTTCAACTCTATCTTCCCACTCTTTCTTCAGCCACCCTCCCTCCTGAAAAGAAAAAAGAGTGTGAAAGAGAAAAATCTGCCTCACCACCTCCTGCAACTTCAGTGGATTATTATTATTCCCCTAAACACCAGTTTAAGTCTGAATATTGCTGCTAGCACAAACAAAATGCTACATGTGTACACTGGGTAAATAGGAATGCATCACGGGAAAGGTGTAATGTTAGTCATCTCTGTCACAGGTGTGCTATCCTTCATTTCTAACTACAAGAGGTGATGTCCCAACCGCTCATTAAAGGGATTAAGTACGCTGCCTTTGATTCCTCTAAACCCAGCAACAGGGACTCCAGACACACATGTGTTTCACATGCCCTACCTGCAGCATTACCACTTCAGGCATTGAGGAGCCCCATTCCTGCAACGAAACCACAGTGTTGTGCAGGGTGCTGTTTTTTTTTTCCCTCTACGCCCACCTGCTCTTCCCTGGCCACAATCAACTGCTAAATTGATCCAATGCTTCATCTGTATGGCAAGGTCCCTGGGGAGAGGGTGCACGCGCAATATGTGGAGTGCATTGGGGAAGAGAGGACCTGGAGAGGAGCAGGGAGGGGGGCAGATAAAGGGTTCAAAAGTAAAGTCATCAAAAATAATGAGGCTGTTCCGCCCAGCTTCCACTGCAGCAAAGGAGCAAAGTGCTCTTTCAGATTGGGTGTCCCAGCACCGCGGTTGAAATAACTGGTCATAGAAAGCTGCAAGCAAATTGCCTTGACAAGGCTGTTACTCTTGTAAGAGTTCAAAGGTTTTGGACACTAGGTCAGCAGCTGCCAATCAAGCGGACAGAAAAAGCTGCTCATTGAGCCTGTGATTTCTACCTAGGCCGCAATTATCCCTCACTATTCCTGTACCTCAGCAGCTCCTCTGATTAAACCAGCCTCCCTTTTACATCTCTTTCAGAGTGCGATTCACACACTAATTAGTTGCCTGCTCTCCACTGAGATGTCAGACCCTCAGTCAATTTATCTCTATTTCAGCCTGCTCAGAGTGACTTCCCCAGTTATCAAAATTTAATCATGCCTTCAAAAATGTTGAAAAGTGGTCATTAGAGGCAAAAGGCCACAGGATACAATATTCATTTTTCTCTATCTTCCAGTCATCCAGCTGGCATCTATAATGGATATCCTGGGGGCTGTGAGAACACGTTGATTTATGCAACCTTGCTCTTGCTCTCACTGTGGTGCACCAGCCTGCTTTAAAGAACAGGTTTTAACAAGGTCTGAGGTGGGAGGACATTAATCATGGTAGCATTGTATGTGAAAAAGGGTGCTGTGTAGTCAGAAGAACCCCCTACAGCAGGGCAGTTAGATTTTTTTACCACCTTCTCAGAGATAAAGGAGAGTTTGACAATTGATTAGACCTTTCTGTAACCTTGCAGTCCTGTGAAATGATGAGAGAGAGAAAGGGAGGGGAAAGAATGGTAAGAGGGGGAGGGAGAGAGAGACAGAGAATGATTCTCATACTGACGGTCTTAAATGTGCAATAACTTTATGATTCTTGACTGAAACTGGCTATCAAAATCAGTCCCAACTCAATACAGTCTGAAAAAGAAGATCATTCTTGGAATAAGAGTCCTTTCAGCTGTACATGTCAGAGGCAATCATGGGCACCAGCATACTGCAGTGACTCCCCTGCATACTCTGCATTGCACAGTGAAACCCTGATAAAAATGGCATTGGATAACATCACTCCCAGCTGTAACATTCCAAAGTAGTTTTCAGCAAAATCAACAGTGATGAATTGAAATTTGTTGACAATAGGCTGGGGCAGGGGGGTGATTATTATTCTGTCTCTTTCTTCCTTGAAACCAGAGGAATGATTTCTGAACCTGGGTGCACGCAACTGAATGCATATATTTGCATGCGATGAGTCAATGTAGAATGCGAAGGTGAAATCTGAGTGTGCAAATCAAATACTTTCCTTTGCCCATGGAGGGTTCCCTGGTGAGCAATGCATATGCAAATGAGTGTTGGTAACTGGGCTTGCTTCATTTTTTTTTAATCTACCCCGAAGTCAGTGGTTTTGCCCTTGTCCAACATACAGAGGGTCACAACATAGATTGGCTAGAGCCAGACACAGTGAGAGTAAGCATTATGTTATGCTTCCCCCATACTGCTCTGGCAACGTGACTTCACCCTGAATCACAATCCCCCTGCTATTTCAGTCCTGAGCTTTTCTCTATCACATGCAATAATTGCCATTTTCCATTCTCCTGTCCTGGGATCTCTCAAGCTGAAGAAGTTTCCTGAGCTCTCACCCTCCCTCCTCACTGATACTTGAGACCCTGGGGGTAAATGTTCAGCACAGTATGCAGGTATTGAGCTGAACAACTCATTACTGATAGGGGGAGGAGAATGCAACTAAATCCTCATATCATGCTGGAAATTTAACTCTGGGTGTCATAGGAAACCATTCTTCTCCACAGATAGAATCAAAATGAGCTGAAGAGAAAGTTAAAAATAAAATAAAATAAAAATCAAGAGCATCCTCCAGTTCCAACCTCTTTGCGTTGGTGCATGGAAATCCCTTTCCTGGCTGAGGCCAGCCTGTCTGCCTAGCTCAGATTTCCCTCTCTAACATAGGTTGCTGCCAGCCACTTGAGAAGGTGCAGACAGCCTGTCAAGGGTGATCTTTACTGATGTCAGATTCTGGTCTAGATATTACAGCTCAGTAAAGGAAATCACATCAGATCTTTAAAAGCTTAGAAGACACAAAATCCAGGGCCATTTTTTTCTTTTTTCTTTTTTTTTTAAGACTGTACCAGGATATTCCCCATACCATCTTCTCCCAGGAGAAGGGGTAGAATGTCTTCCAGGGGATGACTCAGTCTGCATGATTCAACCATGCACTGCAATCCTAGATATTAAGGACTTCTGCATTAGGTTATTATCCTGTTTCTTGGTCTTCCCTGCTGCAGTGGGAAGGACACCAAGCATCTATTCTTCAGCATATCAGCTCCTCTGAGTATGCAGCTCACCATTGACTATGCAGCCTGTGTTATGATACACCATGAGATACATTCAAAATGCTTTAGGCTTACAATTTAAAGGGAAGTATTGGAAGTATGAACATGAGAGTGTGTGCCTAGCCACTCTAATTTCAGACCAGATTCTTTGAATACAGGGGTACTGTTTATACAAAGGCCTGAGTATATTAGTAAAATGTAGTCAGATACAGCATTTGCCTTGGACTGCAGTAGACTGCGTGCTACTGGAAGGTCTCTTAGTTTGCTAAAAAGGATGAGTGAGCTCTCCTACAGCTGGTACCCAATTATTCAAGGAGGAATGTATGAAGGGGACCGCTGTGCAACCCTTGCTACCTGTGTTCCTGGTAGAACTGTGGACAACATTCAGCCAGGCCAGTGCCTACAGACCCTGTTTTCAAGCTACCCCACAAATCACATCAACCCCATGGAGGAACAGACCTGTTGAATTCTGCCCTCAGCACTTCTGCAAAACCCAGAAGTGATGCTCTTGAGATGAAACCCTTAATTTTCTGCTTTTTGGTCTTCCAATCAAAAACATATTTTGCAGGCAGGACATATGAGGGACATCTGTCAGAAAAGAGGCAAAAAAGATTTTAGAGGCAGGAAGGATGAATACTGAATGTAAAAAAAAAAAAGGGTACAGGTGGCTTTTACTCAGTGACAATTTGTGGATGTTTCTTTCCTGACCCATTCAAGATAATTCAAAAAAAAATTCAGGATCACAGAATGGTTGAGGTTGGAAGGGACCTCTGGGGATCATCTCGTTCAACCCCCCTGCTCCAGCAGGATCCCCTGGAGTATATTACCCAGGATTATGTCCAGACAGCTGTTGAATATCTCCAGGGAGGGAGGCTCTGCAACCTCTCCAGACATCCTGTTCCAGCGATCGGTTACCCTCACACTACAGTTTTTCCTCATGTTCAGGCACAACTTCCTGTGTTGCAGTTTGTGTCCGTTGCCTCTTGTCCTATCTCTAGGCACCACTGAGAAGAGTCTGGCCCCATTCTCTTGACACCCTCCATTCAGAAACTTATACATTTATACACTTACATTTCATATGGGAAAATACCATCTATTCTCCTGGACAGCTGCAAAGCTGACAGTTACGTGAATGAAAGAAAGCAAAGGACCTTGGGGAAGATTAACTGTGCCTGATAGCCTGGTAGTTGCTAGTATTTTGGACAGCAGGTATTTTACATCAACATCTTCCCATACTGTATGTCAACCACATAGAAACAGAGGCATTACATGTGCTCTCTGTTTGGTGGAAGTGAGTGGAAGTGCAGTACTAAATTATGGTTTTGCTCCAATTGCTCTGTCTTCCTGGCACTGTGGGCAAGCATGAAAGCTATAATTTTCATTAAAAGATTCATCTAGATATTTGGCAGCGATTATATGATTCCTAGAGCCACTCAGTCACAAACAGACAATTAACCCATAAAGTAGTGCTCATATTTTCTCATATTATATTTATTTTCATTTTTATTAGTGGTACACAGACAGAAGAAGCTGCAGAGATGTTTACAATAAAAAACAAACACCACAAGGCAACAAGATAGTACAGGCTATAGAGTTTAGCAGTTCAATCTCTCTTTTTGATTTCAATAATGTAGGAGAATGAAATCAAGTTAAGAACTATAGATAAAATCCATTTAAAAATAGAAGAAAGTATGCAGATTACATGAAGAAGACAAAGGAATAGTAAATCAAAGCTGGTATTGAAAAAATTCTGACTACATCAGATATGATGATAAAATTATAGGAATTAATGCATACGCATCCACTTTCCTGTGTATGTATATGTATGCTTGTATATATGTTTATGTAGGCACAAGACTGCATTTATATAATACTGGAACTGAAAAGTGTCAACTAAAAACAAATGAAATGATGATGTATATAAATCACTACCAAACCGTCAGCGGCTCATCCTCTATTTTTCCTACTTAAGGATCCAAACTGACATAAAGCAAGTACTTTAAGAGACTTCATTTTTCAACTAGGAGATTCTTAGTAATGGACTATTAGTGAGATCCAATAAATAACAATAGCAGTCATTTACATACTGTGGCAGCAGTAGAGACACAGTGCACTCACCAGAAAAAAAAAAAAAAAAAAAAAAAACTAAAGCAATGTGCTTTTCAAAAGACTTAATTCAAAGCTACTCATCACAATCTGTGTGAACTTGAGCCACTCCACCAGAATTTTGCTTCCACATCTTTGGAATTTCACTCTAAAACTATCATTCAAGCAAATCCATAATCCCAAACAATTTAACTGAAACTGCTGTTTTCAACCAGAAAAAAATCTTAAAGGTCCTAGTGCAAATTTTGAAAAGGTTGGGAGCCCTGGTACAGCTGTCAGTCAAACTTAATTCCTAGTTTCACATTTCATTCTGAACTTTATCCACTTTTTATCTGTATTGGGAATTATAGGAGAGACCTACACTGATACCCATAAAAAGAGAATTTGTTGAAGTAGTTCAAAACAAAAGGGTTTAAAAGGAACAAGAGCCATTTTTTTCATGTATTGCAGTAGCTATGAGGAGATTGCATATTTCAAAGCTCAGGTATTGTCCATTTCATACATAAAACCAAACATTTTTAAGCAAAGTACTGTTTGTAAATATGAACTCAGAGATGTTTTCTTGGTTATGGGTTCTAAAATGGAAATAACAACATACAGTTACATAATCTTTGAATCCGTGTTTTCATTTCACATTTTTTCCCCTACACAAGGTAGCTAAGGTACAATGTTAGAAGCCACTGTCAAATCCAGGGAAGTAAGCGGATAACATGAATATTACTTGCCACAGCAAAATACACACTTTTGAGATATATAGATAAAATAAGCCACATGTTCTAAAGTAACCCATATATAGCAAAATTATGACCCCGCTATATTTATACACACGGGTGCAGTTTTCATACACCATTATAGTCTCATATTATATATCCTTAAATCATGCTGCGAAAGTTTCTGCCTTCTCCTAATGCTGGCTCTAATTTAGGATGAACAACTACTCTCATAAAGAAAAACTGCTGCTGCTGCTGTTTATTAGGCTGCAGAAAGGTCTCGCTGACTAATGTCCCAGGATTAAATGAATGTGGAATAATAAGAGCTGATTTATTTGTGCTCCGGTAGGATAAAGCTGCCACTGATTTTACAAGAAACTATTCATCTGAGGGCTACTATAGCTAGTAAATTGTGGCTGTTGCTGAAATTAGTCTCCAGGCCTTCGTGCAATCTACAGAGTGAAGTAGCAATGTGGTAATAAAGCTATTGTGCGTACTTGGTGTATTTAAAAGGTCCCAATTTTATCCCTGTCTTAAGGGATTCTAAAACTCAGTTTTCAGAGATTCCCACTAGAAACTCTATCAACCTTTGCTTACAATTTACATTTCTACCCTGGGAATGTATGAAAATTAAAAACTTATAGGTGGAGATAAAGCAGAGGAAATCTCATGCACGTGGGTTATTGGTACCATGGCTTTTTTTCCCTTAATTACAGTGGGCACATTGGTATCCGTCCATCCCAGAAATTTTAATGAAGAGAACAGTAAAGTGAATCCTCAGTAAGATAGAAAAAAAGAAATTAAGATTTCCTAAAAGTTTTCCAACGTTTGCACTTCGATAAAAGTAAGCCAAAAAGGAACCAAATCACATTAAACAGATATAAAATGAAATTGACTGAACAGTAGGGAATTATCAGAGCCCTTCAAAAAGAAGAAATAACGGAAAACTGTAAATACGAATTAAAAAAAAAAAAGTACCTATACATGTCTAGGAGCATTATATCATGATCCACTAAAGGACTGAATAGTATTATGTCAAACAGACACTTGCTAAGATATGAATGAGTTGTTGAGTTCTATGGACAACTGCCCATATTGAAAACAAAAGCCTTTTCATCAAATTTATAGATCTAATCAAGGTAAGCAGGCAAATTTTGTTTAAAATTAACTATACTTTTATCTGCCAGGAATATTTCATCCAGGCTAAATATCGGGTTATATTTTTAGAGGTAAGCTCTATTTTCTGTCTTGTACCTATTCTCTGAATAAAGTACAACACACAAAACATCAGTCTCTAAGAGTTCTTTGTTGGTAAATCCACTTCAGCTAGAATAAATTGGCACATGTGTTCTGCATAAATTTGTGCATTAGAGTGTAGCAGCCCCTATTTCCTTCATCAGAAGAAGACTCTTTTGGTAATAATGCTATAGTGCTGTTGGCAGGATACATATTTATTTGGAAATGCGTATCAGCAGCACACATTACTGAAAACTCTGACTTTAACTCTCACAACTGATTCTGAAATAACAACAGCTAAAAAGAGTGTCCCCACACACAAACATCCAAAGGCACGAATACAATCTTAAAACTTTACAAATGAGGGATGACACCTGCAGGGAAGAATTCTGATAGTTCATTTTACCCATCTTACTACTTTTGTTGTCTTCTTTTAAAGTAAGCAGGTTCTGTTTAGGCTTGCAATGAAAATTCAGTCTGGAATTTCTACAGGTGAAGAGTATTCATTAGTGAATTATTCCACGGTACTGAACAATCTGAGAGAGTCCTCCACCTCCAGTTCAGAATTTGCTGGATAACGCTTTTCACCTAACAGTGGATTTCAGGTCTTTGTATTGTAACTATAGTGACAAATTTTATTCATAATGTATATTCCACTTAGAGCTTTTTGTTTTCAAATGAAACGTTATCAGCCTTTTCTTTTTATGTAATGCTTTATAATTGTGTTATGTCTTGCATCTTCAGCTATCCCATCCCTACTTTCAACTGTTGATCTTTACTGTATGTTATAAATATTTCTCATAGCGTGTACTTAGTAGTGCTTAACAGTATAATAGTACTTAGTAGTTCTTAATAGTGCTTAATAAGTATACTTAATAAGCCCTATGTGGAGAACTTTTGTCAAGACAATACTAGAGCTTTACACTCCTTTTCAGGAGGGGAGGAGGAGATGGTCCATATCTTGAATGTCAGCATCTACGATAATTGTAGGAAAACTTATCAGTGCCTCTAAACTTTCCATGTTCCCACACTGAGGTGCAATGGAAATACTCATTTGCATGAAAACAGGATTTCTCTAGGCTGTTAGACACTAAAATTATTACCAAGCTCAATTAAAATTTCTAAAACTATAACCTATTTTTAGACTAAAGAAAAAAGATTTAGAAAAAAATCTTTTTATTTGTTCCTTCACTTCAACATCTTTTGAATGTCTTCTTTTTGCAAATGGGCAGGGACTATGGGTTTTCATGAAGAAACACAACAAAATACACTAAAAGATGCTAAGGGTAAACACCAAAGTGTCCTAGGATGGGGAAATAAAGTCAGCACACTAACTCAAGACTAAGTAAGCCTTGAGTGATACACAGATAGCTTCTTCTCTATTGGAATTACTTCAGCTGGTAAAATTTTTCTGCAATAGTTGTGTTGTCTTCCTCTGATAACATCATCATCCCGTTAACTCTTTCCCAGTTTATTTTAAGTTCCTATTACTACAATTTATGAAGTGGCCTTTGCTGTAGTGCATGTCTGAGTATTGTTGCAATTTTAATGGAGATTTCGATGCACGCATTACCAACAAAGCATGATAACTGTTTTTTAGAAAATGAAATGTATTTGTATGAAGATAGAGTGCCAATGATGGTTTTAAAGTGTTCTAGCTAGGTTCTTTTTTTTTTTTCCCTACATTTTTTCAAACTTTTTTTACATTGAAAAAGGCTTCATCCTTTATAGAGGAATTTATTCAAGAAAAACTGATTTTGAATCAGTGCACAGAAATAACAGCTAAAACTGGGGAGTCAAAGTAAAGCACCTTTCACGTTGTTTTTAAAGCAACGAACAGAAAAAATATGAATGTTTCTTTACTGGATTTTTTAAATCAGATTGTCATCACTACAGAAACACTTATTTTCTCCATCATTCATAAGCTGCTGCGCTGTTTAGTGATCATCTTTGATGTCACAATGAAATGGCTACTTAGCTAGATGCTGTTCTGTTATTAAAACTACAAGGATAAATTCACTTTTTAAAGCTCATTTGTGACTCTAGCTGGTCCTAAAGTAGCAGTAATAATCACCACAAATGCATGTTTCATTGTTTTATCAACAGTAGTCGTATTTAGTTCTGCTTAGGTTTTTGAGTTATATCTAATCTTGAGATCAACTAAGTCCTAGATATGGGAGAACATCTGCGTGTATGGATTAAGTTTTTTAATTACTTGAAAGTTCAGTTTCTCTGAATATCAAGAAATGCGTGGAGCTCTGCCCAG
>VXAL01004065.1:58704-81010 GCA_013399475.1 Chauna torquata | reverse complement strand
AAAAAAAAAAGATTTTGACAGTCTCTTGAGTAATGTGTTAGAATGTGTTTAACTCTTCATAGGTGATATGCCTCATCAAGTGACTTTAAAAGTGTTATCTCTTGCCAAGTCAGGCGCTCCTAAGTTAATTAATACCAAACTTCTGGTTGCTTCCAATATCCTAGTTTTTTCATCTTGTGTGTAGTCAGTAAGACATTTCTCATTGCAGGGCCCTCATTCAGAAGACAGAGATGACAGATATTCATAATTTTCATCATCATTATTCATGTATGGCTCTATGTCTTAGTGGTTGCATACAATGTGGAATTATCTTTCTTATAGAGGGCTTTCTGTTTCATTCAGTACTGTTAACAACAGTATTCTGCATAAGTGTAAACACAAAATTTTACTGTAAGGGTAAATATTATCATTAGCCTTAATGCAGGGGAAAACTGAAACAAAGCCAAGAGGTTAGATCCAAAGAGGAACCAGCTAATCTTTAAGCAAATCAGAGCCTGAGCTCTGAAAATGAGCCCTGAGCCTGGTGCTTGCAAATGAATGTCTGGAAATGAAGAACACGGAGCAAGCAGCAATCTGCAAAGTCACCAGGCAGTGGCTTTGACCTTAGGCCCCGTGTTCAGCAGGTCAATATATGGTGGACCAATGAAGGAATTCTGTTCTTTTGTATAAATCTAACTGCCCTAGCTATTATGTCAACTTTATACAGTCATCTGCTTCATTCATCTGCAACTTTCAACTTTTTTTTTTCCCCAGCTAAAAAACTACTGTGCAAAAATCATTCACTGCCTAGTCCTACGTTTTTCCTGTGCCCTAGTCTTCCTATGTCAGGCATTCCCAGTAAGCATAATGTGTCAGGATATAATTAAGGATTGTGTGAGAGAAGAACCCTGGAAGAATAAGCATCATAAAAACTGAGTATTTAACCTTGCAGTACGTGACTTAGGTTAATGTAAAGTTTAGGTTATTTTTTGGTATTTAGTCTTCTAGTTCTACTTTTCCTTTTATTAAGGTTAAAAAGACTTGCTTTCTGCAGATTCTTGCTGTATGTTTTTGTCATGCAGTGGACTCTGAAGTACAAGAGCAGGATAGAGAACATATACAGGACTTTGCAGTGGTAGCCCAGGTCAGAGCAGAATGTTACCAAATCTGGAAAAGTTGCCTCCTGGGCTTCAAGGCTGCATGCAGACAGCAGGGGAGCACATTTTCCTAAATAAAGTCTGCGAAAACGTTTTTATAATCACAAGGTATTAGCAAGCTAATGCAGGGATCGTGGCCAACTCCCCCTGTGATCCACAGAAACAGTGAGCAAGAGCAGTTCCAATATGCGCTGTGAGAAGGTACAGCTTTTCAGCAACAAATAGTGCTTCTTGAATAGGCGCACTAGTGCCAGTGCTACATAGCTATCATGATTTCTTTATCTTTCTAGAGATGCAGAGACAGACATATGTCCCAAACGACATGGCACAGAGAGCTTTTTCCTCTTGTCAACATATTTATCTCGTCTTTGAAAGATGCTTTTTCTCGGATTGAAGAGATTCCAAGATATGGTTTCCGAGAAGACCTTCTTGGGTGGGTTTGTCTTCTCTAGGCCTAAATACTTTACTGGTTTGCTTTAGATTCTCAGTATAGCCCATGCAGGAAGATAAAATTTTCCAAAGGGTGACATTTCTTACAGGTTTGAATCATCTCTGGAAGTGACTGTTTTCTTCTGACTGTACAGGGAGTACTCAAAGTGAAATGGCTGAAACTGGGACAACATGCTCAGTAACTTAATACAGATACTACTTGACCTCATGCCAGAGTTGCACATATGCATCTGAAAAAAGGTGTCAGTCATAATGAAATCATTGAAAATCATGGAATTTTTCATAATGAAGCCACAAGTGTTACATTTGATACATTTAATAAATAATTTCCACTCCTAACAAAAAAAAAAAACAAACCAAAACCAAAACCAAAACAAAACAACCAACCAAACAAACAAAAAACCAACCAACCAACCAACCAAAAACACCTCAAGTCCAATATTTAAGGATAAGGATATAGACCAGCATCAAAGATGAGCATAAATGTGTACTAGCATAGTTCGTAAGCACAATGGCTACATCTTTGCCAAGTTGTAAGGGAAATCCATATTCCTGAAAATATTTTTAAACTGCTCCACAATGTGTAATTTATTTTTTTTTTAATAGTGGATGTTAGGCTAACGTAGGTAGATGTATGTTATATTATAAATTATCTCTTAGTAAGAATATTCAGAGAAACATAAAATGGGACCTTTGGGCTGAAGTCAATAAAATGCCAATCCATCTTCCATGCTTCAGAACCCATCACAAGCCAGAAAGAATAATTTTCCTTGGCCCAGCAAAGGCTTCTAAATTGCAAAGGGGCCCACAAACCTTTATTGTGCCCCAGGGCTTACAAGAGCTAAAAGTAAGGAAGAACCATAACATTATAATAAGAAAAACAGAGCAGAGAGAAAATAAATGTGTTTCCCATGAGCTGTTGTTTCACTTTATCATGTGAGCAAATAAATACATTGGCAGAGAAAATGGCTAAGACTTATCCCAATCATTCTTCTACTGACTGCAAAAGTGCTTTTATATTGAACAAAAACATGGGATATTTAAAGATATGTTGTGCTTGATGTTCTCAGTTTGCATTGACCTGGAATTATTATGATCATGAAAACAAATGAACATAGTTGCATCACTATACTGCATGTTGCTGTCTTAACTTGTGGTCATATAATTTTCTTCTAGGCTACCCTTCCATGTCATCCTAGAAATTTGTACAGATCTTTGAAATTAAATCTGAAGGCAAGTAGGAAAGCTGAAGAAATAAAGGCAATATTTATACTGATATAATGTTAAGAAAGTCTTAAGAGATGAAGTAGTTAGACTTGAATGAGGCCTGGAAAGCTCACATGCTGACTTCCCAAAACTTTTGGGCTTGCCTTTCTCATCGGTCCACCCAACCCAAATAGCTCTCGTCTTTTTCTCCATGTCTATGCTTTTTCTTTCTCATTTTCCAAAGACTCCATCACTAACTACTTGCAAATGGTTACATGGGAGGGCACAAGGCCTATTTGAAAGCTAATAGAGGGGAAGTACTTCTTAACTTTCTAATAAAACAATTTTAAATTGTGTTCACTCAGGATTTGAAATTCAGATACAGCTTATCAAGCTTACAGTTCCCTGATGTGTTGGAAATGGTATAATAATAACAGTACTTGTTGGAAAAAATCATGATAATGCCTGGTTTGCCAATTAAATTAACACACAGTAAGCAATTTGTTATTCGGAGAAAATGCAAGCTGATGACAATAAGGAATTATATATATATATATATATATGTATATATTTAGTAAGAGCAAAAATAAGGCAGTATTTGTCACGAACTGCATTTCCTACCAAATTGCTCCAAGAGATCAAATTTATGCATAGAATAGTCCAACTGAGAGAGGACGTATTTTGGAGTACTACTTTTGCTCTGCCAATGACCTGCTCTGTGACATTATACAATTCAATAACTCACTTCCCTTATTGCTACACAACTGTAAAATGAAGGAAATTATACTTATCTGTGTAAGTTTGTGAATAAAAGAGTCTGAGTTGCAAAGTATTGTTATATAGTAATCCCATTTACAGCCTACCAGTTTGGAGATTCAAAAAGAAACACTGTTCACATTTTCATCACAACAAAGTACAATATTTCTATAACTCAAAGAATTTAGGGTATTCTAATAAATATCTTCCCCCTTTTTAATGTGTACGGGTTCCTGAACAGCTAAGCTTCCCAGCAACATTATTTACAGATCTCTAGCAAGTAAAGTGCATTTTAATGAGTAAATATGCAAATAGATAATTAGGTTGAAAAATCTTTAAACCCTTAGCTATAATTAAAATAAATGTTATGATTCAGGAAGAAAATCCCACTTCATGTAGGAAAAAACACTCATTTTGTAGTGCGCTGCTGAGAGGAGTTGGTGATTTCCATAGGAAAGAAATACTTTCATAATATGTTCAATTTCATTAGGAGATAAATGCTTTTTACAGCAATGGTATTTAGACTGTAAGCTCTTGAGGACAGAGACCTTTTCCTTTTAATATCTAGGAAGTGCCATGCAAAGATACATGTGTATATTAATATTTAATACACAAATATTAAAGTACCTCTAAGCAAGAAGCATACTTGCTCACAAAATCAGGTTAGATTACAACTCTGAATGTAAATATAACAGTCTTAAAATTGTAACTAGAGCTATTCCGAAGTAATACCAAGGAATATCCAAGTGCTGTGAATTTGCAATCTGTACGTACGTATTTGTAAGTCAGATTTCTGCAGGCATGGGATTTGGGTGGTTTGGGACTTGTGCGATTAACTATGTGTTTGCATGTGTGCGTGGACATCTGTCTAAGCTCCATTAGTAACCTTTGAACCTAGTGACCAACTTCAACCCACCTTAACAGAGGTCTTAAATAGGTCTTCCCACCTATTTGTGAAAGTAAACAACTTTAAACGAGAGAACGAAGACTGTGCTAATACCTTCATGAAGGGTACAGCTGCAGGGTAAAGTCAATGAACCCTCACTAGATACCAAAAAATCTACAGGAGAGGGGTAACTTTTAAAAGCTTTAATCATAAATATGTATTTATCAGACATCAGAGCAGTCCCTACTCAGTCAAGCTTAGTGCCCCTTGCTGATCTTCTAGTGTCTAACAATGAACAGTCTTTGATAAAAAGCTTTTCTTGCAGTTAGGCTTATCTCCCAAGTGGATTCTCTGCTGTCTAATTAGGGGTGAGCTCGTGCTACAGCCTTAGTATAATTCAATTAAAATGTCAATCAACCATAAGACAAATCTAATGGAAACTGGGCTTTGTTAGATGCAGTGCTCAGACAACTTCTTGCTAAACAATTTTTATATGATATTGCTATATTTATTAGATTTATACATGAAATTCCCATTACGTATTCTTTTTATACACGTATATGTTATTATATTCATTTTAGTACTTTCGGCAGGTCTGCTTTTATCAATACAAATTATAAAAAAATAGCATCTCTATTACTGGATTAAATGCAGCAGGAAACATCTTGTAGTCCAGGCAAATGGTGAACTGAGCCTGGAGTTCCCTGTCTTTTTGGGC
The DNA here is from genome assembly GCA_013399475.1 of Chauna torquata. Classification (NCBI taxonomy): domain Eukaryota; kingdom Metazoa; phylum Chordata; class Aves; order Anseriformes; family Anhimidae; genus Chauna; species Chauna torquata. The sequence continues at coordinate 75,858 of VXAL01004065.1, read as the reverse complement.
AATACAGAAAGCACATAACTCATTTGTATGAGGTTTATATATATTTTTATATATTAAGTTATGGACCTATGCTGGATATGTATTCCAGCATACTGCTGGAACTTAATACTTGAACTTTGGGTTTGCTGAAATGGTGTAATCACAGAATCTCATTCAGAAATCTTGGGCATTTTCTATTCCTTTATATACATAAACAGGTACAGAATAAAAACTTTTCTCTACCTTTCAGACGGCATCTTAAAACACTTAAATACAGGGACATGACATTGCTTCTGGTCAAACTTACCCTGCATTTGTGGAAATATTTAAGAGCAGGAGCACTGCATGTATCTGGCCCAATGCACCACTTTTTGGAAGATGGTATCCCTAAGGAAAAACAATTCATCATGGTGGCTGATGCTAGCCCTTCCAATGTATAAATTATTCCTCTTTTCAGCACTGTGCATATCTGCGGGCATAATCAAGTCTTAGTGCTGGAGGCAGATACTTTTTGTTCTAAGAAATGAAGTCTGGAAGAAAGACATTTTGCTTAATCTCGGTGAAGCATTACTGTTAAGTTTCATAGGGAAATGCTCTGCAGTTTCACCATTCCTTTCAGGTTTATGCACACACTGAGAATTTCTTGAATATCTTGAGAGAGACGACAGTTCCCATAGTCATCCCAGTTTTTTGACTACTGCTCAGTAAACCTGCAACAAAGAACAAGGGTTTTAGTTCACTGCAGGCTCTGTTTCCTCAGGCCACCAGCTCAAATCCAACCAAGTCCTAATAAATAACTGCTGATGACTATTTAGAGAGGCATGTGGCATGCACTAATAAGCACATAATGACTAAAAAAGCCTGAATTTTGCCATCTATTACTATCATATATCTAACTGCACATAGAGGATGCTCTCCTAGGGAAGTGATGTACACAGGCTAGGACCAAGTAGTATGGCTCATTTCTGACTTTCTCCCTTTTGTACTAATATGATATAAAGCCTCAGTGATGAAAGGAAAATCCAAAATCATATGTCAGATCTGTCTTAAAGATAAACTGAAGGCAAATAAGAAATCCAGGACAGTTCGGGAGCACTTAGTATGTAGCAACTCTAATAGCAGTCCAAAATTTGTTCACAGCATTTATCAGTTTTAGAGGGTCAGGGTTTGAATGGGTGGAACTAAGAGGCAGAGTAAAGGAATTTTAGGTGGCAGAAAGAGTGAAACTACAACGTCTTGTGTGTTAAGAACTTTCTCCAGGGTTGTCAAGTCAGCACTTTCCACAAAGGCAGAAAGGCTTATTTTTTAGGTTATTTTTAATATTCATTGTATTCCCATCCAATGAAGGGAAAAACAGATAATCAATACTGGTGATTATAAACATACAGGTTTTATGACTTAAGATGAAATGTGATGAGTTAACCTTTTCAAGAAGGCTATGTTTAAATAAATTCTTAGCATCTATTCTTTTATCTGCTTTTTATGAATCATTCATTCAGCTCCTAATATACAGAGTGTGTGCATAGGGTTATCTCTGACAGCAAAGGTTGATAATAGTATTTGCTAATTTTTTAAAGAAAACAGTTCAAACTTGATAGTTAAAATTGAATCCAGGAATGATGGAATATTAACTGTGCTACTAACTTCTCTACTGCTGCTAATATTTTTCCATAATCCTAGCCTACTTTTTCTCACTTCTTTTCCAAGTTATTAATCCTGCCTCTTTGTGTGAGGAATGTTGGCAGTGGCTAGGATTTGCTAGAAAACAAAATTGTGAGACATTTCCAAAGGAGGGTTTTGTTCTAAGGGACAAAACTTCAAAAAAACAACCAAACAAAATGCTTTTGTGATGCATGATGTGCACTTGTCTAAACTATGTATCCATATGACCTGTTTACAGATTTTTTTAAATCCTTCTCAGCACACCTTTTTGCTACTCCTTCTCATTGTGTCATATTTAAATTCTGTGCTTTAAAAAGCCAGGAACGTATTTTTACATTTTTTAGAATGGTTAAATAAACTAATAATAGTAATAGTAGTATTACATCAGTGCTCTGAAATATTCTCTGACTTTATGCACGCTTATATACTGAAATGTGTTACAAGCAAATGTGAAATGATCCTCTTTGATATTTACACAACACAAATACATGGCAGCTTTGGGAGTTTCTCCACCCATAACACTGAAGGTGCTCACTGGAACTCATTTAAATATATTTTGCTGATGCTTGTGGTTCCAGCTGTTTCACTCTGAAATGCTGGCCTTCCCAGAGGGTGTAAGAGCTGCCTCCAGCCTGTCTTTTATCTGCATCCCACCAGGTAGCCAGTCAGCAGCACACAAGTGGCCTAACATCTTTTATTTTTCCTGTTTGCTGTAATATAACATGCAGGTAAGTAAGTCCAATTGGTGATAAATGTTAATCATTTGAAGATAATCCACATGAAGGTAATTTGCTTATCATTTTTTTCATGTAACTACAGATGGAGCGAAAACGTATAAGGAAGTTATTTTTATGTGTAATATACATATGTCTTCTGGAGCAATACCTATGAGCATGTGGTCTCAAATATAGCGAGGACTCCTAGGCACAGATTGATGATGACAACATGCTTCAATTTAAATTGGTGAGGAATGAGTAAAGTACACAGAATCAGAAAAGTTCCACTAGGAACCAGAATGAGTAATATTCTACTAACTTTTGCAGTTTATGACAAAAAACCAGAAACCATCAACATCTTTAGATATCTGTTGATTGGCACTGAGACCATGAAGAGATCTTTATGCACAAAAGGTACTCATGACTTTTTTTGTGTCCACTTCCTACTGACTCTTAACTTGAAAACAAATGTCTAAAAATATTAAGATTCTGATTACTATGTAAATTCATTTCTAGACTTTGCAAAAGATGCTATCTCTGTCAATAGGTTGACATTTTAATTAGGTGTGATATAACTGAAACATGAGAAAATAGTTCCTTTTCAGGATGTTTTTTTCCATTTCAAGGGGGAAATCAAAAGAAAATAAAGTTATTTTTTGTCGTTATTGTGTTTCAATATTTGAGGAAATACTTTTCTAAAAATTGTCAGATATCAGATGAAAATCGAAACACTCCTCTCAGGAAAACACAAGAGCATTTTATTTATGTTCTGTTATACATCATTCTTCCCAGATTTCAATATTTTTGCAAATGTATCTCTATGTTAGATGACTAAGCTATTAAGTTACTCATAACAATTCACAGTGAGTCAGCATATGTGATTTCCAACCTGTTCTATATTTTATAACTTGAAATCTAGATTTAAGCTTGCAGAGGACAAAAGGCGGAAGAACAGCAGTTTGAACTATATAGTTATTTTCTGGGATTTTAAATTCATTTGACTGTTTTCATGATGGACAGGTAAGTTAATTCCTCCTGAATGGGGACACATAGGTAGCATGTGCCACCAGAACCGTCTTTACACTGCTGCTACTCCACCTTTCAGCTATTTCTAGCTATTCTCACATCAGAAATCTGACAGCAGACATTTAGGATGGAAGTCCAGCTTTAAAATAAAATGGAAGAAAAAGAAGTGTTTGGACCAGTATTTTGTTTTATTATGCTAGAAGTGGGAATATTTCCAATTTTCAGGGTTCTTTCACAAGACGAAGGAAAGAACGCAGCGTAGTGGTGCCAAATTACAAAGAACTGGCTGTACAGACAATCCCATCCTTCACTCTCTCTCCGCAGCTGAGAGGTTGTGCCATCTGCCCTTTCAGCCTACTGAGTGCTGCGCTGCTCGTGAGGATGTGAATTCGGAGTCCTCTTTTGTCAGGGTAGATGCAAACCAGCACTGTATGGGCAAATATGCTAACCTCTGATATTTGAGGCATTCCAGGATGACAAGCTGCCCATCTCTTATAGAGCTGCTTTTTTTGTTTGTTTGTTTTGTTTTATTTTTGTGTGTGTGTGTTTTTGTTTGTTTGTTTTGTTTTGTTTTACACTGGAAAAAAAGAAATGCAAAAACCCTTTCTTCTGGGTCACTGAAGGATTATGTGACCAGGGCTGTTATGCCTAATGTCCATCACCTAGGACCATGGATACCTTTCTTTATTGAAAATTTAATCATTTTTATATGAAGCAGGTAAAAAGAACTGTGCCTTGAATGGGATTGATGAAAAGGCACCAGTATATTCGTGGGAGTGCACAGGGCACTGCCAGATTATAATGCCTCTTTAAAACAGTGTGGAAGGCTTTGCAGCTACTTCTGTCCAACAAACTTGTTTCGTTTCGATTGGAGTAACAATGACTAAAAGCTTGCCAATGGAACAAGATGAATGCATTAAGAAAATAAGGATGAAATATTTTTAAGATCTCTGCTTTCACTGTAAGTTGAATATTAAAGAAGTTTCCAAAGGAACTCTCTCATAAGAGGGAGAACAATTAGATGTGGCTTTACAACGAGGAACTGCAAAACTGAATGGCTGTCACAGGGATACCTTATTATGCTCTTGTTGAAGTAAATCATGTTTGCTGGTGTCCAAGATGCTCACTGATTAAATTGCCGCCTCTGGATGCCTTCTCTTCAGGAGACACTTGCAAGGGAGGGATGGCCAGGGAGAGGCTTCCCCCTAGCTCCAGCTGGGGGTGGGGGCAGTAAGCCCTCACTCTGGCTTTTGGTATTCTGGGAAATGTAGTGTAGCAGAGAAGTGGCCATTTTGCATTTGCTCTGCTTGTTTGTAAATTACTGAATTTGAAGTAGGGGGTGTTCAGTGTCAGGGCGATGCCTGCATTGCATGTTAAATCCAAGAGATGTGTTTTCATTAACAAACAAAGAGCTTTTTAGATGAGATGCTCTAAGAAAGCTCCTTTTATAAAATGGAGGGTGCTAGAAAGTGTGTGTCGCTGCCACTATCCTAATAGAGGTTATGCACTGGTAGAGGCAACAATGGAACTGGCAGAAGCCTGTCTCTAGCTGTCAGTTCCAGGCTGCAGGCTTTTATGTTCATTTGTAATGCAATCAATAAGGAATAGCTGAAATTGGGCTCTGGAAGCTTGATGTTATAGTTTGCTAAATTTCTCTTTTAAATCTGTTTAAAATAAAAGAGAAGTTTCTATGGAAACCTTCCCTTTTATTCAAGAAAAGATCTCCAAGTCTCCCAGGTGCTGTCTCTGCCTCACACAACCAGCGCTGCCTGGATCTGCTCCATCAGCTGCGGCGCTCCCACGGTTCTGCCACATGGGCACCGCGCCGGGCAGTGTGGCGGGCAGCCCGCTGTGATTAATTTAGCCTCGTCCATCACCTCTGATGGACTCGGCAGTGCATGCCCCCCTATTCATACTCTTCCAGCTCCTAAAATGGTTGGTGGTGAAGAAAACGTCCTGCTAGCCTGGGAAGCCCTGGTGTTGGTGGGCGCTGGATGTACCCGTGTTGCCCCGCGGTGCTGCCTGGAGCTGGGGCACCCAGGCAGAGGGTGCAGAGGGCGCAGAGGGCATGTGCGTCTTGGAAGTGGGAGCCCCAGGCTCCAACACCTTGCTAGGAAGGTCAGACGGCTTCCAGGACTCAACATTGCTGGTTCAGATACAGCTTTGAAAGGAAATAAATAAATAAATAAAAAGAATAAAAACAAAACAAAAGCAAACAAAATAATGAAGCAAACAAACAAACAAACAAACAAACACTTCCCTGAGATAATCTCTGTTTCAGAATGTCGGAATTTTAGTGTCTTTTTACTGAAAAGCAAACATGTAAATTGCAAAAATACCTGTTGACGTCAATGAATAAATGACTGGATTACTTTGTTTTTAAGATACTCTTATCCATTATTACCATTAGCATTGGCATTGGCTGAGAGAAATGATTTCTTTGTTTCCCCAAACACAGAAAGATTAGGTCTGCTTGCTTGCTTGCAGCTCCTGAGTCTCCCTCCCAAAGAACTCTCTTTCCCTAAGCCACTTCCCCTCGCAGTTTGTGATATTCTGAGATGTTTTTGGCCTGTTGATGCAACTGCATGCACTGCGGCCACGTTGAAAACCTTCCCCCAGGCCCCCCCTCCCACTGCTCTGCCTCTGACCAGCCTTACACACTATTATCCAGCCTAGGAGTCAGATCATGGCTTGTGTTTGTAGCACAGCAGAAGTTAGTTTCACAGAATCACAGATTAGGCTTTAACAGTTTGCTAAATCAGTCTTGAACTCACAGTGACTACTGCCCTCACCAGCTTCACCCAGCTCATTCAATCTGAGGCATAACAGTTACATAAGAAAAAAAAAAAAAAAAAGCACTACAAAAGCTGTTCAGTGAGGTTCTAGTTGCTATCATAAAGCTACAGTGGAATATCTGTAGAAAGATAGCAATATAATAATCAGATGTAAATCACGGCTTCTAGTAACTTTAATAAAAATTCTGTCAAAGATAACAAGCTGTATAAATACACAAAATATTTTGAAACTGTGTTGCTTTCAATTCCTTACCATTTGTTTTCAGCACAGTAATTCATTATATGACCTATTGAATAAAGAAAATAATTCAGTTTTGGACTCCTTTACTTTCAAAGGGAGGAGTAAGATATGCAAGTTTAGAGGTATGTATACAATTACGATATTTTAAAAATAAAATAGAAATAGTAAAAAGAGTGATGTGAACTCCTACACGCCAGGAGCTGCACAGCAGTACTGTAAATACATTAAGGGCTCCATTCCATTGTAGAGATATCACGTGAATAAGAGCTGGAAGTTTATGTATTTATGTATGAGATAGCAAAAGATGTAGCAAAAGTTGTTCTTTCTACATAAACACAAACAAAATTTAGCAAACAAGTGGCAAATATTAAATCATTATTACCAGCATGTAGTCTGTTATTTTGGCTGTATGATTTGTGCATGCTGGTCCCATGACTTTGTGATAAAGCTGCCAGAAGTATATTGTTCTTTAACCTTACTTTCATCAAGTGTCTTTTAAATTGTGGCATTTTTAATGAAATTTTATTTTAATTTTTCAGTAAGAATTAAAAAATCCCATTAGATAATGGTAAAAAAAAAAAGTTATGCTTGTCAATCTCACATCACAAGTTTGTTTAATTAATTAGTTCTTGTCCTTTGGAGTCCCTAGATGAAAGATTAAATTAATCAATTTCATAGTTCAAAGCCAAGATACAGCACTGGGGTTTGCCAGGATAAGTAAACTGCTTGAGAATACACACATGCTGACACAGAGAGCTGGTTATCACCTGAACGCAGGAAATTTCAGAATCCCCTTTATCTCATCCAGATGCCCTCATGGCTGTATATTCACTCCAAACAATGGAAAAGCCTGAAGATGACTCTGTGGAGTCAGAGGGCTCTGTATCACAGGGCTGGCGATAACTCCTGTGTTGCTATATAATTAGCCTGAACCACAGTTCTTCATTAGTTCCCCATGCCACTGGGAGAGGAAGGAGGAGGAGGAGCAGGACAGCCTCTCTGGATCTCTTTTGCTTCCAGTCCAAGTCAAACTCATATGGAAATGCCACGGCGTCTTTGTGTATGAGAGACTGTGTGTATGGGCGAGACTTGGATTCTGCTTTGCTCTTTACCTTCGCTCTACTGCATGGGCTACTCTGCTGACTGCTCATTCCTCTGTTGTAGAAATGAAGGGAGAGTTGAACTTCTGCATGCAGAAAAATAAAATAAAACAAAATAAAAATTCTCCAGTGCTTTCTGATATTGTAAAGACAGTTTTTGATAGACTCAGACTTGAAGAATGTCAACCACACAAAAAGAAAATGAATTTCCTCCATATCCAGTGAAAAAGGCTTTCATTTGCTCTCAAGCCATCCTTTTCTTCTGCAGGAAAATTATGAGAACAACACAGCGGAATGAAAATATGCAATCCTTTTTGGCCACTCCCCTGTGCTACAACTACTCGTTTCTCAGATCTTCTTCAGGCTTCTGACTGTATTTCCTTACCAGTCCTTTCCTCCACCTTGGTCACCTCCTGCAGGTTTCTGGGCCCAAAGAGGGCTGCTCAGATCTTCCTACCTCCTTTTACAGGTGTCTCCCCAGCATCCTCCTCGTCTTTTGCCTCTTCAAAACCCTTTCTGTGGTGTCCTCCCGGCCTTTGCAAATTGCTGTTTCTGTTTGATTAGACAACACTTCTTATAAGAAATATCACCTCTCAGCTGCAGTCCCATTGCAAGGGCATTTTACAAAAGAGATGTCTTTTTATGTGCGTACAGTTAATGGATAATGGGCCATTATCAAGAACCTGTGACTTTGTTCATAGGTTTTCTTCTGGCAGTAAAAGTCTTTATTGTTGTTAACACACACATTTCTAGAGCATTTACATAGCGCAATTAGGGCCATATTCAGATTGGCTGTTATTGTACCTAATGGGGACATAATAGCTACGTAATGGATGTTTAGGCACCTATTAAGCTTGCCAGTTCGAAAGAGCGAAATTAGCAGGCTTTTTACCCAGGCCAAACAGAGGAATTGTCGTGATGACCAGAACTAACAGACATCCCAGTGTCCCACATTATGGGCTCAAATTCACTGTCCTGGGCAAAGACACAGGATTTCTCCTGTGTTTCCTCTGAAGTGGTTCTTCGCTCTTCTCAGAACAAAGCCCTAGGAATTGTGCTGTGTCCTGGACTTGCTCCTTGTATGACAGGACCTGAGGCAAGGAGCAAGCACCTTTATCGCAAAACATCTCAAGCTTCTTTGAGTAGAAGATAAAGTCCTTGCCCCTTACATCACAGCAACCATTTACCTCATTTGTTTTTAAAACAGCCTAAATCAGAAGATTTTCCTCCAGGGGCATCATCCTGGAGGAAAAGTTCTTTAAGAAACAAAACCAGACAAAAATATATTCACCATTATTCTGATCATAACCCAAAGCAATGGAAAGACTTAGTTGCTCCAAGTACAAAAGAAACCATGCTCCTATCCCTGCTACCATTTTTCATCTCTCTGTGGTGACACCGGGAGCCCCACGGTGTAAAACACCAAGCCCTCCTGAGAGAGAGAGCACAGCGCAATTCTGAACAAACTCTCAGCAACATCCTGTTGTATTTTAAAATATTGTATTGCTGAAAATTAAATGACTGTGCTGCTTCTAGTGCCTGTGGCATTTAGTCAGTCAAAAAGGAATGTCTCTCTCTTTCATTTTCTTAAGTATTATAATGACACACTAACTTTTTAATGTTGTCCAATATTGATATCTAAACACAAAGTACAAGCTCTGTAATTTAAAACAAGTATGTTTCTCTTTCCTTTAAACTTTGAAACACAGTATGAAAACTATGTAAGTATTTAAGCATTTCTTTTATTTAATCTATGAAAAGGAAAAATATAAATGCTATTAAGATCAGAGTAGTAAAAACTCTTACTGTAACCTTTTTTCTTTAATATGCAAGCTAGACCACATGTAGTAACTGCTTTGGTAGCTTGTTGAAAATAAGCACTTCTTGTTTTGTTGCAAAAATATGCTACAAAATTAATTAATCACATTCCCAATGAATTCATGCTTAAAATATTTTACAACTTGAATAGATTTTACCTCTGTAACAGCACACGTGGCTGTTCACTCCATCTCATCCTCCCAACCTTCTCAGACATCCGGATTTAAAGTAGCTGCCAGCAAACAGTCTGCAATCCAGCGAGGTAAACAGAAGCCACTGTGCTGGAGAGCAAATAAACCACAGGCCCTTGGCAATGGCCAAATAGCTTGAAGGAAGCATTTACATCGGGAAAAAAAAAAAAAAAAACCCACAAATACACACACAACACACACACACACACACACATACACACACACCAGCAAGCCTCCCAGCAGTGGAAAAGTGTCTATTAAAGCTGGAAAGTCAGAACAAAAGAAAATAAATGCAGAAGCTATAATTAAGCCCAGGCAAGGAGGTGGCCAATTTCAGCTGACAGGTGGAAACTCAGCACTTTGCTCCCCACAGTCTCCTGGGCAGGAGCTTTCTGCTGCCCGGGAGCAGCAGTGCCTGGGTTCTCCTGCTGTCTTGCTGGAATTAGGAAACAGCTACGCTGTTTTTTCTTGGAAAAAGTGCTGAGTTAATCACGGCTATAAGATCAGGCTCATTACGGACAGAACAGAGGTAACCTTTTGCTTAAGCTATGGTTCAGACAACCTCAGAGTGGTTTTCGAGCACATCATCCTTACAGAAACTGTACTTCTAGAGATAAAATATTTAAACCCAGCTCTCAGGGGGCCTCTAATTCTGCCTGTGGATCCCCACAAAAGCTCTTCAGACATTTCAGATTTTCTGTTAAACCTCCACAGAACTGGTTTTTACTGTCTTTTGGTGCTGAAACTCTACACCATCCTTTTACAATACAAGCTGAATCCCGGCAGCAGAATGCATGATTTTAAACTTACAGGTGAAGAAGAAAGTCTGAATTTGATGCTCTGCTAACTCTGCTAACTCTCCCTTGGCAGCTTGCAACCCAAATACTGGAAGCCAAGAGATAAACCAGATGAAAAAAAAGCCCAGAGAACCAAACAGGCAACACCAACAACATGCATTTGCAGAATTATTTCCGTTTTTCCATTATGGCCTCTTCTTCCCATGCACAAAAATCTCACAGGACAGAACAGTCCAGGACCTCAGTGCAGACCTGGGACAGCCAAGTGCTGTGCGCAGCTGCTGATGGCAACCATGGCCATCCTTCCGCTGTTTCCCGGACTGCAGGGTGTAGATTCAGGAAGGATCATTTTTGAAGATGAAAACTTTGGGGTTTTTAACCCCTCCATGAACTTCTGGATTTGAAGAAATGCCCTCACACCATATTAAGGTGTTAGAATGTAATCCTTCAGTCTTCCTCGATTATCGCAGCTGCAAGACTGAATTTTAAACGTTCCTACTTCATAAATTTGTTTTTTTCTTCTGGTCACACCAGAATTATTTCAAAACATCAGAGACATTACAGATACAAAAAATAAAAGGTAGGATTCAGATTTTGTGGTTGGTAGACTTTGTGTTGCTCCCTCAGTATGTCTGAGGAGAAATACTGTGGCACGGTTTCATCCCATGTGAGACAAAAACCCCATAACCTTAGAGAGAGATGCAAAGCACTTTCTTGTAAACTAATCTTTTACTATTTTTCACCTACTTTATGCATTTATTTATAAGTATCTTGCGAACATTTACTGACAACTGTTTAACCATATTGCATACATGCTTTGTTTTTGTGAAAACAGAGCAAACGTTGCCTTATTACTGTAGTTAAATTTTTACTACATGTAAATTTGAAATTCTAGCAAGTGCCTCAGCTTAATTGATAAGAATATTGTGTCTTTTATTTTATTTTATAACTGTGAAATAGAGTCGCTTATCTCTAGTTTATAGGGATCCTTCTATATACTAACTTGCCTTTGAGGTGCTCCCTTATATCAGTCAGAATTCATGGGCCTACATTTTTCCTTCTTCAGTTCCTAAAGCTAAAATAGATAGTATAAGCAAAAGATTAAATGTCTGTAGTCTCAAAGTCTGATGAGCTGACTTAGGCAGAAGCGAAGAGCATAAAAAGCAGTCCTCATTAGTGTAACCTTTCTGTCACTGACACCGTAATTGTAATAGTCAAAATAATCACATATTGTGATGTTAATAAAAGGTGTGTTAATGTATCTTTTAGTGGCAATCTGATTTAACTGTTCCCATTTCCTATGGTCATTCATTTTCTGTTCATCATACAGAGTAAATTACAGTCTCAACTGAATACGCTAGAATCACTAGATCAAACATCTTTCATTTAATACTGATAATTTACCCAGGACTATGCAAATAAATAAATAAATAGAAATTAAATCCTACCAAAGCATCCAGCTTTATTGCCTTAACAGAAACATCAGAAGGTTACTCTTGCTGATGTTTTTGCAAAAATAGATGTTCATAAAAAATAGAACTTCAGTATCTCTGCTCACTATCTAAATCTGTAGTATTTGTTAACGCAAGGGCTTGGGAGTAAAAGCTGATATCTGTGGGACATGCTTCAGCAAGGAAAAGGAAGCAGTACATGGGTTCAAAATCTGCTTGACAAGTAGATGGAAGTAAAATCCATTGAGGGCCATGAAATACAAAGACTTTTGCTCAAGAAATACAATTGCTGGAGTCTGGGGAAGTATGACTCCATGTTGGCCCTGTTCTTTTTTTTTTTTTTTTTTTTTTTCCCATCTAACAANTTTTTTTTTTTTTTTCTCCATGCATGCATGCATTAGACTATGCAGCAATCAGGGAACTAAAGGTGTGAGAAGGTGTGTGGTAAAAGGGGAAAATGCTAATGAGCAGAATGAATATTGCTCATGACTATTTATTATACTGCACATTGCTTATCAAAATTCCTCTTAAAAACTGAAGCAAACAATCAAACAAGGAACCTATTGTATTAAAACAGCAAAGTAAAAGAATGTCCTAGAAATGAAAAGAATTTTAACAAAAATTAAAGCCATGTGCTAAAAAAAGAAAAAATATGAAATAAAAAATTCTTTAATCCATTAATACATATTTATTTTGCTAATTATAATATCCCAATAATAAAGGACAAAAGAGATTTTAAGAAATGAGTTGTTAAATGCATAATAGTTAGTGAGAAAAAAAAAATTTTCAAATGCATCAGAAGAAGGAAATAAAGACCAGAAATAAAGTTTAATAGACAACTGAAATATAGCACCTGATCTTGAGAAAGACAAGGCTATAGTATAGAAGTTAAATTAATTCTATTCAGTGATACACACAAAGAATGAGGGGGAGGAGGAGGGAGCAACTATCTCATATTGAAGTGTCAGATGTCAGAATAATTCAATAGAATACTTTGTAGCAAAGCATCAATACAATACATTTGTTAACTAGGAGAGCTAAGGAACTTCAAACATTAAACTTCTGAAATACTGACTCTGGTAAGCAGTCTATCAGTCAAATCCACCTCACCAAAGGACAGCAAGAGATATCCAGATATTTCTAAACAAAAAAGGTGCATGACTTCAAAACTGAGACTACCAATACATGCGATGAGAAAGTTAGATGTACTAGATAGTAAAGTAACTGTACTACGTTGGAAAAGGTCAATGTGCTTCATGCAAAGGGAATATGATTTCCAGCTTCACAGATCTGCTGGAGTTCTTTGACAGAGTCAGTGGTGTGGGTAAAAGAGGTGTTTAGAATAGTATGCTAAAAGCTGCAGCTGGCTGTGAAGGCCTGCAGAAATATCTTGTGATATTAACTCTGTAAATGAGAATGAAATGACAGATGAAATTCAATGTCAATAAATGCAAAATAATGCATTTGGTGGAAAAAAACAAAACAAAACCACACAATAACCCTACTATAGATGCACGATAATGAGCTCTAAAAGACCTTGTAGTCATTATGAGTAGCTCTCTGAAAGCATCAGCTCTATGTTCAGAGGCAGTTAAAGTGGTAAATAGAACTTAGGAAATATTAAGAAAGTAATAAAGAACAGAAATTGTCATTATGCCACTGTATAACGTCTGGTGAGTCTATGTCTTGACTTCTGGGTGTAATTCTAATCATCCCAGTTAAAAAGATGCAGCAGAACTAGGGCAGTTTCAGAGGTGGAAGATAAATCAGATCAGAAGTATGGAGATTAAAGATGCACTTTACTTTGGAAAAGAGATGACTGATAGGAGGAGTATATGATAGGATTATGTAAAATCTCGAACAGCACAGATAAGACAGCCAAGGAAACTTCACCCTTTATATCTCATAGCAAAATTGTTAGGGAACAGGCTTAAAACAAATTAAAGAGAGTATTATTCATAGAAAAAAAATGTAGTCACAATTGCCACAGAATGACAGAGCTCAAAAAAGGACTTAAGAAATTCATGTACAATAGGTCTATCAAGAACTAACAAAAGCAAAGGTCCAGAGGCAATCTCAAGATAAAAAATAGTCCTTAAACTTCCGGTCACCAGCAACTGAGTGACTGTACCAGGAAAGGTGCAACTTTTTTTTTTCTTATCCTGTTTTTCTCCTTTCCCTTGAATCATCCACTATCATCACTTAGTTAGCTGGTTAGAGATTTGCTGGGTTTGATGCAAAAGAGAGATTCTTAAAAGCATTCATATTCTTTTTTTCTGATATGCATCCTAAATTATACTTTTACTGTAAGTTCCCTCCTGCAAATAAATGCTACGCATCATACGAGAGATGTGTTGATAGACAGGAATTTTCAAACGGGTTGTAGTAATTAAGGTTGTTCCTGCCTTAAACTTTAGGAATCATCAGTGTCTTTTCTATAACCAGTGACAAGTTCTCTTACTGTATGAAGCATCCAGCTTGGACAGCAATTAAAAAAAAAAAAAAAAAAAGACATTTAAGATAGAAAGCTTTGTAATCTATTTAAATAGGGCTTTGGTGAAGCATCTGAAACAGAGTTTATTTTGACAGATAATTTACTAATCACGTTATCTAAAGCCTATACTATTTCTCACTGAGTTTTGTTTCAGAAATGGTGGGAACTGAGCCACTGAAAAAGCACACCCTTCATTTGTCCTATTGAACTTATTAAATAAATGAGAATATATTGAAATAGTTCATTTAACTAACCTGGAAAGATTTCATCCATTAACAAAAAATTTTATTAGTAGTTACAAAGCAACATTTTATGTTAATATGAGGACAGATTTTTTTGTACGTGATTTTTTTTCTCCAGACCTTTTGTATTGCCTTAGAATGAGTTACTAAACGGCTGTCACACTCTGCCTTAGAGATGGCTTCATTTCAGTGATGAGCAGGGAATTTTTGAGCTGGATCACTCTTTCCAAAGCACAGATGTATGACTGCACATTGGAAGAAAAGAAGGTTCTTATCAAATCTGTTCTTGCATCTTCATGTTTAGATTATCAGTAACTTCAAAGTAATATAAAAAATGGCTAGTGCAGCTTAAAGGTCTCACACAAAAAGTGAGAAACAATAAATTTAATTTATCATTGCTGATGACAAAAAATTGCTAAAAGCAACTTCATCATTTGTTAAGCTCAGTACAAGCAAGCAAAATGTATTTAAGTCCCACCAAGCAAGTGGCTGCATATCAAGGATAGAAGAAAAAATTCAATTGCAGAACAGTTTCTGCATCCTAATAAGCAGTCAAAGAAAAGATTTTGGGATGTAAAAAGAAAGAAGGGGGTATAAGGTCACTTATGCATGAACTAACTGCTCATGCTCCCTGAAGGGGTCAGTATTATCTTTGTAAGCAGAAATAAGAGGGTTTCAAAACTAGAGAAAAACCTGATCTTTTGGAATACTCTAGAAACATCTTTAATGTTAAACAAAGGTTCATATTTTTTAATCTTTATGACAAGAATGACTGAGACTGGCAGAACTACACCTTCACGTGGTGCAGCATTGTGCTGTCTCAGCTAGAAATAAATTTTGGGCAGGAAGAATTTTATAACACTCATCTTGTCTGTTGAATTCATGTTTACATATGTATAAATTGTCCTTTAATAGAGATTATATGCATAGAAACACATTAGGTTGATATGGATATTTATACACAATTAAAAAATTCATTATCACCTCTTGTTTTTATAATATGTATTTCCTGTATAGATTGTTTCTTTCATGTTATGAAATAGTAAGATATTAATGAAATATAAAAATAGTCATGGGAACATGAATATTTAAAAAGTAAATTTGTGCTATTAAGAGGAATTGTGAGGAATTATTTATGATCTGAATAACATATGAAAACAATTTTTCCTAATTTTCATTGTTCTGCTATCACACTAACTCACATTTCTACACATTTTGTCTACTGAGCATCAAACTTTCCTCTCATGGAGTCCCGTCAATGATAGCTATTGACTCAGAAGTGCATGCTATGACTAGCGCAGCAGTATCAAATAACTGTTTGTTTGTTTGTTTGTTTGTTTTTGCCTTTGCTTGGGCTCAACTGCTCTTTAAAACAGCTTTCTTACCATAACTGAAAGTATTTCTGTTTTATCTGGAACAAACCTAGCAATTCAACCAATTGTACTGCAGTCTTCTAAACCAGCATCATCTCATTGCCTTTTGATAATGAAAGCTTCCAGATGTGAAATCTCCATTTGTTGTGAGAAAAAATGAACTTTTTAAGTTATTGGTATCACTCTAGACTCCTAAGTTTATGAAATAAGAATAAAATGTACAATGCCTGAATTTAGCAACTGAATATCATAAATCATAGCTACTTAAAGCATATCTGATCAGTGTGCTTGAGACTTTATTTGCTGAAGTTGTGAAGAGAGCTGATTCTGCAAAGTTACATATTATACACAATAGAGGGATTCATAGGATAATTGCAGTGCAGGAAAATATCTCTTCATTACTACATATATGTTCACAGTCACAAGCTCAGCTGTGAAATACATTTTTGATTTGATCAAAATGAAGAGTAGAAAAAATAGTAAAAGCTGTTCAGCTCCATTTTTTATTATCATATGTTATTTACCAAAATAAAATCATGTTCATTTTTGCCTGCTGCTTCACGCTATGGCAGCATCAGTAGTGTCTTCCTTGTTTTTACCGGACCTTTTGTGTGGAGCCATATAGGATACTGAGCCTTACTCATTTTATTGTTCTTTAGGTCTTTGGAAAAGGTGATTTACCAGCCGCTGAGCTCTATATGCTGATCTATATCTACTCAATAATTGTTCCATTCTCATTTATTCCTCTATGCTCATTTTATGACTTTTACTAATTAAAATTAAATTCCTGAATAAATAGCATGTCAATAGACTACAGGATTTTTTATGGCTACAAATACATCACATTTCCTTAAATTGTTCTTAAGTTCTAAGGACAAACTAGGATCTCATTCTAATAAATTCAGTATTTACTAACGTGTATTTGCAATTTAAAGCTACAAGCGTAGGAAAGTAATTAAAAAGAGACACTTGTGTCATGAAGTTTCCTGGACTGGTTTTGAGGCTTTCTCTGGCTAACTGAGAAAGTGAAGATAATGACTCTGGGCTTCTCTGTGGATCATCACAACAGCTTAAATTCAGTCAATATCAGAATAAACATATACATGTAAATTATAATAATAAATATATTTTAATAAGTAAATAAATACATTATCACTCACTTTACATCTCAGTTGTTAGAGATAATAAATAGTTTTTTAGTTATAATTATGATATCAGCAAAAGGCAGGAAACTTGCCGAAGCTATAATGGCTCAATACAGATATATTA